>VWPW01032555.1:101393-243211 GCA_013389825.1 Crypturellus undulatus
CAGGGCTGGGCCGTGGGCGGGGCCTGGCGGGCAGGGGAGGGCGGGGCGGGGCGCGCGCGCACCCTGGCGGCCGGTGGCAGCGGCCACTTGTGGCAGCGGGTCTGCCGCGTTAGTGAGGCGCGCGGAGGGTCTCCGTGCGCTCTGCGTTCAGCAACTAAAAAAAGTGACTTAAAGCGCCAGCTCCTTTCTGTTCCCGTCACCAAGACCTAGCCCTTCCCTTGTCACTCGCACCGTGTCTCCTTCACAGCCCTGCCACAGCTGCCAGAGGGCTGTTTGGCTCTTGTCTAGGTGTCCTGTTGGCACAAGTGAAGGTGCTGTGTCAGAGATGCCTTACCAGAACCGAGAAAGCCAAGTTACTCGAGTTTGGCTCTACCCCCTTGGAGCAGACGTGTCTGTCTCCGCCTTTCCTCTATGCTTCAGTGTCTTCTTGTGTGTGTCAGGGGAAAGGTTGCCACATGAGCCCGCTCCCACTGCTGAGGAGCCCTGGCAGCAACTTGGCTGTAGGTAGAGCCATTTTTGCCCGAGGTTTGGCTTTCTGCGGGCCAGACATGCCCAGCAGTTCTGAATCCTCTTCGCTCCAAAATCACCTATGGAGAGCCAGCACTGCAGGGGCAAGGGCACAGTCACAGCCTTGGGGAAGAGGGCTAGCTGCTTTCTTACAGATTTTACCAGTAGAAAGAAGATAGAAGATGACCTAATTCCATGAAAAATGACCAATAAGGAGCAACTTCAAAATTTCCCTGTTAGTCTTACCATTACATTAGAAGAATCATGGGCAGTTGTTTTTCAGCATGTTCCTCTTCTCCAATGTAGCCGGGTCCTTAACTACGCTATGCGTTGTAGCCCTTAGCAATCAGGGAACAGACAGGAATGCCATGCTGGGTTGAGCACACAGCTGACAAACTCGTCTTGAGGTCCCAAGTCTGGTAAAAAAGGCACTCTTCTGTCCCCCAAACCACTATGCAGGTTGGAAGGCAGCCATGCCTGCCTCTGGCAAGTGCTAGTGGAGAAGAGAGTTTGTTCCTGGGATGTCTGTGGATGCATTTAAGCAATACTTGAATCATTTTCACCATATCAGTAACTTACGTGTAATGATTCTTTGAGACATTGATTTACCCCACAGATGAGTTTGTAAGTGTGCTACTGTGCCACTTTGCAAGTTGCATTTGAAACAAAACTGACTCTTAAAATCTGACAACCTACCAACAGCAGGGCATATGCTGTGACAAAGAATATTTAACTTACTTTTAATCCTTTAAAAGATGCTTTCTTAGTCCCTGCCTACAAGTGGCAAATTTTAAAACTATACTTTAATTCAGGTTAGAAGATTTGTAATATCATTACTTACTGCTTCATTATAAACACCAGTCCTAAGGTGTAACAGCCCTTCTGCTTACAAAGCACGAACTTACACACCCTTAAGTAAAAAATTACAGATTTGATTTAATGTCAGTTTTTAATTTTGGTGTCTAAAACCCCATATTATTTATGAGAAAATATGCTAATGTTATGCTAAACAAAACAGATACCAATAACATTCAGAGCCTACAATTTGACAGAATGCTAAATTTAGCATTAAGACTCCTAGAACTAAATTAATAAAATATGCTACAGGCACATAACGCAATCACCAGCATAAATTTACTTTGTCAATTGAAGTTGGTTTACAACATTGGACAAGTTAAGTTAACTTTGGCAGAGATCAGGTATCATTTGTTCACGTCCCTCTCATTTTATGCCGAGGCAGGTGTCTTGGCAGTTGGCATAGAGATAATGAACTCTATGCCAAGATAACTTTGCAAAAACTCCCTCACATGCCCACACTGACCCAAATGCCACGTAGGACAGTGCACAGATCCATTGCTGTGGATTGTGGAACCACAGATTGAGTTGTGTCTTACAGTGGCAGCAGCACAGCCCATTTCTTACGTGTTGTGGCAAATGCTGATGTGAAACTCAAAGCTAACTTCTGAAAGTAGCTGCATTGCCAGCGTTTTTCTCCATCAGAACCTGCAGGAACCAAAGTAACAGTTCTCAAAGGAAGAAAGAATTGGTACTGTGGCACAGTACTAGCTCACTCATAGTAAGAACAGGCATTAGATAAGGTCTTACCACCATACGCAGCACAAGAAGTTATCAGTCTCCCACAGAAGTGCTAGGACAGTCTTGTGATTTTTTTTTTTTTTTTCCTCTGCTGGAGTTTTTCTAGGGCTGGTCCTAAGGCCAACTGCAGCCTGCAAGGCCCCATATGGCTCTGCACACCCCTTTGCCTCTGCAATGGGCAGCCTGGCCTGTAGCAAAGAAAGCCAAGTCAAGAGACTCTCTCCTCCATCTTGGCAGGGCTGTGGGAGCGGGGGGTGCTCTATAATCAGTCCAGGCTGAGAACAGACTCAGGCAGGAAACTCATCACTAAAATTACAGGGTTGCTGCATGACAACTTTGCTATCTCAGGGCTGCAGTCGAGAGCCTGGATTGCACAATGTCCTGCCCAGTGTCTCTGTTCCAAGGGCTGCCTGGGCACTTGGGAATACACCCTGTGGATGCTCCCAGCACCACCAAAGGACAAGAACACAGAGACCTGCCAGGCATAGCACTTTCTAGAGCCCAGGTTTCTAGCACCTCAGAGACAACAGCACCTGGTAAAAGTCAGCAACAGCAAACACAGGTCTAGCATCCCCAAGATTCTTGTGGGAATATTATCCTCCTTCCTTAAGGTTGGTGCCAAAGCTCCACAGCTATTATGAATATAAATGTTCATCAAATGGGGCAAGCTTCAGGATTGACTAACGAGTATTCATATTTACAGATAAAGAAGGACCTGTCAATACTGATACTGGACAAAAGAAGCTAAGTATATAATCTCAGAGGAACATGAATAGGCAACTGAAATATCCTCTTGGTTTCTGCAGAGAAAATATCCTACAGTGGGCTCCAGTAGAATAACCCAGGTCCTGAGAGAGCTTTCCAATCTGCTGAAGTTAAACATCGCATATGCTTCAAAAATTGAGATTTCATATTTCTAAAGTCTTAAAATACTTCTGACGTTACAATTCTGACTCTGTCTCCTCTTATTAGAGGATCTAAAAGAGGTAACTATGCAACAAGTTTCATTCACCTGCTTCCAAATTATTTGTAGTAGAGTCTTCCAGGAGAAAATCAGTTAGTGCTGCCTTATCTCACTGGTTCCAGTGCGAGTTTCCCCTCGTGTGGACTACATCTCTAAATCATGAGCAAACACTGCCCAGCACACTAGTACAGGCAATGACAGAGAGATTGCAGTCTCTGACGGGTGAAAATGACACTGAAGGAACACCTAACTTGCATTCAGCTTGCCGCATGTTAACTTTGTATTGCCTGATTTCAGAGGCAGACATCATGCATGAACAGCACAGAAGAGCTCAAGGAGTGAAGCCTTCATGTTGAATTGGAATGTGATGAGAAATAATGCAGGAAGGAGGACACATTTATTGCAAAACCAGAAGACTGAATCCTAAATTCACAAAATGCCAAGAGCTCAGATTTGGAGGAGGTTTTTAAGCTGTGCTGCTGGTCAGAATGATCTTTCTCAAGTACTGAAATACCAAACAATTTTAGGAACAGAAGTAAAGAACATGAAGGACTGAAACAAATACCCACACGCTCTAAGAATTCACTAATAAAATGCCATTTTAATAACTTTTTACAAGGAATCCAGCTATACACTATAGAAAAATAAACACAAAAAAACCTCTTTGCAACTTACAATATAGTGATGCAGGCACACTTCAGCTTTTAACTTAGTAATAATTCCACATGAGACTGTAAAACATTATTCTTAGTGAAAAGTAATTTCCTTTTAAAATACTAAAATATAGTAAAAAGTCATATAAAAATCTGATGCAAAAGCACTGCATAGACTAAAACCCCTTTATTCAGTTGCACAAGAAATCACAAGTGCCTCCATTCACTAGGGAACAACTTAGAAGGAAGCAATAACCTGAGGGGTTCGCAGTACAGATTTCAGAAGTGTTCTGATCACTTTTTTGTGTATCGCTGGCGAGGCGATCCTGGAACTTGTCCTAAATTCAAATGAAACAAATATTAGAAAACTGTCTCTATTATGAAGCAACAGGGTACAGTTAGCAGCATGTAATTTCCCCAATGTGCTACATATGAACTACACTGGTAGCAATTACTGTTTTCATGAGTCACTTAAGAACAATACAAAACAAGATTTGAAAGCTTATGAGCCTGCCAGGGCAAATGTTCACACTAAGGTCAGTGTTCATACAGGCATATTTTACACACAATGGGAAGACTGCTTCATTCAGATCTTCCACTCTTGTGATGATTCAGTATACATTCTTTGCTAGACAACACGTTTTAATGGAGTATTTTAAAACTCATTATAAACTGGAAACTTGTTTTGCAAAGGCTACAAAAACATTTCTTAAAATTCTGCTATATACTGAAAATTTGGAAAATGAAAGGCACTTTCCTCAAAACTGTGAATGAGTTCCAGTTAGGTATTCCAAACTTGACGTGAAACAAAATACCTTATCCTATGAAATGCTGTCAAATTTCAGTTTCAATTTTAGAACTGAAACAAATTCAAACGAAAGAAACTATCCACTCTCACCTCTGAAGAATTGAACTTAGTCAAAGAGTCATTCTTGGACTAGTTTTAGATATGATTCATAAAAAAAAAAAGTTCCATTTCAGAGACATACCTTACTTATTTCTCCTTCCCCCAGAAATTTTGATTTAAAAATTTCTCTTGACATTCTTTAATGGTTAAGAGATATGTAGGAGACACTTATAAAAAGAAGGACAAACTGGTGAGAGCTCTGAGGGGTAGCAGGGGTCTCCTACCTGGTTGCACGCCGCCTAGTCTTTGCTGGATAACCTCTAAGCGATGAATGTATTCAGTGAGAGATCGTTCAGGATCCTGAGTAGATGCAAGTGACTTTTCTGAAGCTGAACTTGTGGATGGATGCAATCTTCAAAGGAAAACAAATTGTTTCTTTTGTTAAAACTCTTGCCATGCACTCAGATATAATAGAAGTAAATTCATATATCCACACTAATTCAATGCAAAGCAAACTAGAATATCAGCACAAAGTTATGTATACCTGGATTTAAAAGAATAAGACTGGACAGATATTGTGTAAGAGAGTCAAAAAGAAAATGATGTTTTGGATGAAAGCTGGAGGATCTCAAGCCCACTGCACTGATAAGCACTAGTAAGTCCCACAGGTAAGAAAGCTGCAGTCAGAGAAACTCCAAATGGCCTAGTGTGGAAAGAACCGTTTCTAAGGAAAAAGACTGAAGAAGCCTATCTGCACACAGGTACCAGCCCTCCTACTTCAACAGGTAAAAGATCAAGCCAAAGGTACAACTCAAGAAAGCTCAGGGAAGCTCTCAAATGCTAAGCTGAGGAGTGGTGTGGGAGGGAAAGGCACACTATGGACCATGCAATACTAAAGGTTACACTGGTTACAAGATTTAGCCCTCAAAAAGGACTAGCAGACATAACCACTACAAGTGCCTTAGTGTGTTCAAATTACTTTTGGGGGTATCACTAGGAAATTCTCTGTCCATGATCCTCAGATGCTCAAAGCAAACAAGAATTTTTTTCTTCCTGTAGCATCTTGAAAGAAATGAAATATTTATCAGATCTGTGAAGACAAATTCCTCTTCTTGAATGTTTTCCCCCAATAAGTGATTAGATTTTTATGAAAGCCTGTCCATCAAGATGATTAAATATAATGCAGAGATTACACACTGACCTGTTATGTAACCAGTAAGAGGATCTGGGGGAGGAGCTCAGAAATCTTGCCGAGCTGGTTTTGTGGCATGATCCAGTATCTCGGGTTGGAGGAGAGCTGATATTAACAGCTGGGAACTGCTGCTGTTTCAGAATTTCTGTTCTAGCACCAGAGACTATATTAAATATAAAAACAGTTAAAAAGTCTGCACTGAGTACCATTCAAAGCAGCCTATTAAAATACAATCAATGAAAACCTACAAGAAATACAGCAAAATTTTGTGTGGTATTAAACATAGCTATGTAAAACACATTATAGATGATTACTTTTTGCCAGAATTAACAGAAGTTCAACACTTTCATGTTCAATAAATGTTTCCTGCAAACTGGAAACACTTTCAGTGTTTTCCTTCCCAGACTTGCATTTTCATCACCTGTTATTATATCTGCACAGGAGACATTCCAATGACTCATAGGAAAAAAACAATTTTTTCAGGAAATTCTAATACCTGTTGTGTGCTCCAACTACAGGTGTAACTGTTGACTTGTACTCTTCTATTCTTAATGTAGGAGAGTAGGTAGGGAAAGGTAGATTAAAATAAAAGTACTTCACATTAGTCCTTTAAATCACCAAAAGAAATCAAATAAATTTTAATGAGGCTGCCAAGATGCTATTTTCTGGTGAGGTAAAAAGCTTGGAATGCATTTTAGGAACCACATCACAGAACTACATTGGATTTTTTAAAAATAAATATTTCAATTAACTTAAAGACTGAAGAGACTATAATGTTCACATATGCAGGGTGATGAAAAATGCACTTCTACATCTGTAATATGTCTAGGGTTGAAAAAGCCACAAGAATCATATAATGGTGCATTACATATAATGAAATATTACATATAACATAAATAACATTGTGTAACATTTTAATATATCACACAAACACATTCATAAGGAATTAAAAGGAACAAAGCCATTACCAAACTGCATCAGACCACATATCTGTCAGCTCTAGTTTGCCATTTATGATAACACTAAATAAACTCTAGAAAGTATTTACTGAGTATCTGTCATCAGATGAAGTCTCTTCTAAATTTCTGAAACCATATAATACCTTTTTTACCTCCAGCAACACAAACACAGGCATCCCATCTAAAGCTTAGATATTTTTGACATTTCATGAACCAATTTTGATACCATTACACCACGATTTATCCTGGCTTTATAAATAACTCGGGCAGTAATTTCCATTACAGGTAGGTTCAAACTAGGGGAAAACTATTTTCTGATCAGTTTTATGAACATAATGACTGTTTCACAGCTTGAGCAGTTGTAATAAAGAGTTGGCTGCTGTTGAAGTAAGTTTTGCAAGTTTTCAATTGTAAGTTTTTACAATGTCATTGTAAAGTCAAAATCATTATGTTTAGGAAACAGATAAATGGATTTCTGATATAAAAATGTTACTACTTCTATGCAATTTTTTTTTTAATCAAGCACATTACTACCAGGAAATTAGAATTAAAACAACATACTTTTTCAAAAACCTTACCTGAATTACACCCTGTACTGTGAGAGATGGCTTCACTCTGTGTGTTCTTTCGGTTAACTTTGTTCCACTTTTTCACCAGAAACTTCAATCTGGTTAGTAAAACAAATTTTTACAACCATTAAAAACAACAAGATATTTTAACACTAACATTTTATAGATAATACTGATGTTTTAATACTTTGTTAGCATGAAACATATTCAACAACATAATGCAACAAGCCTTGGAGGAATGGAGAACAGGAAATTTCAGCTTGGGTCTACAGAATGAAATTATAGCCTATACTATCCTGTGTACAAACAGACGATTTTTTCATGGATGAGGCCTACCAGAAAGATGGATCTATGCATCTCAAAATAAAGACAGGTAACAATGAGACTGAAAAGATCAAGATGACACTTGAAAAGATACACAGCTGTAATTGTCAGTCACTGTTTCTCAAATATAATACCACTGCATCTATCTCGAAAAGACAGAAGCGACCTTTTAGAAATTTTCATTTTAGCATTCATCAAACTTAGCACTGACTCAGAGGCAGTAGTTTAGCCACAGTAATGTTTAGTTAGTCATGTCTGAACTTGTTTTGGAGGAAAAAATCATTTTAAATAAAGTATTAACATGAAATGCTGCAAAAGTAATTCAGAAGAATAACCTGGAAATTATCTCCTTTTATTTTTTTTAATATATCCAGGCAAACTGCGTGAGAGTTTTGCTCTCACTGCATTTTGTTTTTACCTTGATACAGCGATGATCACCCTGACTGCACATCGAAACTTGGTAAAAGGACGGGAACGTGAATCAGAAAGCTGCAGGTCTGCAGGTGAGGGGTAGATTCCCATACGTGCTATGAGAGAGAGAGTCGCTTGCTCGCAGTCCTGAAATCCACCAAGAAGCAGCAAGAGGTATTTCTTCTGATAAACCAGAGCCTTCCTGAAGCTCTCTGCTCGCAGATACTTCCTATATAATCTCTGCATCTAGTGGTGGGTAGAGAAGAGGGGAGGAGTATATTAGACTCTGGCAGTTTGGAAGCCATATATAAAAGTGTGCGTACATCTATGAAATCTTAGCAAGGCTAAAGAGTCTTGCTGACAGAAGGGCTACTAGAACAACCCTCTGTACCCAGGGTTACGGCTAAGTTAAAATGCTTTACATTTTCTAAAAGTTTCAGAGCAAAATTCTCATATCTGAAACTCTGACACAGTTTTACTCTTTAAGGATTAAAATGGAATTTTATTTGTTAAGTATTAACCAGAAAGTATACTGGGATGAGCACTCCTCTAACTTGCTTATAATCAAATTACTCTTAAAAATAAGAAAAGATTATGAATACTTTTTGATAATTTTGCACATAGAAGAGACATATGCATCTCTCAGTATTAGCTGCAGAAAGATCCCAAAGAGTTAGGGTGACTTTTGATATAAGTTTCTCTCTAACACCATGAAAGTTATACAGGAATTTCTCTGATAAAGGATAATTGGGGAACAGCATTCCCAATTTAATTTGCAGTTTATAATGACATTCTCTATAATGACACTCATCTTTTTAAAAGGCAACTGAAAAGACTGTGGCAATAAGAGAAGGTTAAATGCCATAATCCAACAGTTACTGCTGTCCTCAGAAATCTGAGCTGCAGACTTCAAGGCTTCTCTGCAGCAGCAAGTTATCATATTTATTATAAAGAAAATTCAAATGGAGCCTAAAATAGAACTACTAAATTACTTAACTTTCTCTAGATGTGACATTAATCACTTAGGCAATACCCCTGAGTGATGATACCAAGGACAGAATTCTCCAGTGGTTTTATGATCTTGAGCTGGTAAAAGTTCTCTCACAAATTTATTTTGCAGCAAATCTGTACAACAGGCAGGACACTGGGAGGCAAGCACTATCATTTTACCTTTGGGCTGGAAGATTCTACCCCTGGCTTGTTTTCAGTTTCAGCAGTAGCTTTAGCCAATTCAGACTCTGCCTGTTTCAAGGCATTCTGCAAAATGCTTTTTTCCTGCTGCCAGGCAGCTCTTTCCAGTTCTGGAGAATCAATGTCATCTGGCACTCTGGTCTGAAAGGGAAACACAAAGAAAGTGGGCTGTGATTGCCCTTGCATGCTACTTCCGCGGGCAAACATCTCAAACTGAAGACTAATCTAATTTGGTAGAGAAACCAGTACATAAAAAACAGTAAGATGGAAATCAACAGCACAGTCCAGATGTTACATGGGAGCATGGGAAAATGAAGTAAAAAAGCAGTTCATGTTAAGAGTTTAAGAGTTATGTTAATCAAATTGCAGATCCATTCACTATAGATCTGTCAAATCAGCTTTACAGGGATCCTGTACATTTTAATGACAGCAGCTCCCCAGAGAGTTAGAAATGGAAATAAACCATCTTATTTCTTTCCACATGCACAAGAAGATAAAAAAAAAAAAAAAAGTAAAAAATGAAAGCATCCACAGGAGTACACTTTAAAAAATGCATTCATATGAGTTTAGTGTAGCAGTTAGTCATCTCCTGTAGGAATTAGATGCACAACTTCAGGTCCAGCTCCTTGAAAAGTTCTGTCTTCATATCCCTCTTCCTATTGATCATCAATGTAATGGTCTGCAATTATATGAGTGGGTGATGGAGCAGATCACACAAAAAAATAAAGCTATTTTCTAGGTGATTAGTGTTTTATTTCTTAAAATGAAGTCTATATATTAGTGGCATGAGTACAGACAGCCAAAACCAATCTCCCCTAGAAACTTAATCTAGGAAAAGAAAACATATGAGCGGTTTTAAGAGGTTTGAACTTTTTTCAGGATATTCAAGTTAGTTATTTCAAGTTGGTTCTTTCTTTCTTTCCAAGTTAAATTTTGCCTTGTACTCACTAGGTAAATAATAGTTGTTCTATAGGTTACCTATAAGTTGCCTGGTGAATAAAAGTGAATTCAAAAGCTATGTTTTTAAGGTATATTTTATACCAGTAAACCTTGGTTTAGTCTTTGATAATTATCTGTAATACTGCTAATCTCTCCTCTTGAGACAACAAACCATGACTGGTTTTTGCAAGTTACTGACAATTTGTTGAAAGCCACATGTCTCTGGATGCATACAGAGCAGGAGGCAACACATCGCAGGACTTGATATCCTCCTTGATAATCTTGATATAGAAAAAACACCTGCAATAAGCAACCTCTGTGATGTAACAAAAAGCAGACATCTGCTACTAAAACTTGCTGATGGAAAGTTGGTAACTGTACAGAAGTTTCCCCCTTTCTTTCCTCTCCTCTCATCTCCAAAAGAAGACAACAATTTCTCTAAAGTTTTCGAAACAATCCCCAGAACCCCCCAAAATACAAAGCACATCTCTCATGTACTGGAACCCACACAACACACAGCAACTTACTGATAACCAACAAGTATGTGCCATTTCCTTACCAGAGGTGCTGGAGGAGACAATAAATTTGATTTTACTTCTTTTAATGTCTGCAGTAAAGAGGCTACAGCTTCATCATTTGATGCAGACCAATCATTAACTGTTCTGTTAAACAGAAATAATTTTTCAGCATTAGGTTCGTTTGTAGAAATTTCATATTCCCTTTCACTTATTTCACTTATTCCCCCTACTGGGTAATGTTTTTATTTTCTAACGTGTTTTAAACTACTGTTTAGCGCACAGCACTATTGGACACACACAGAAATTGGCAAATTTTATTCATTTTTAGGAACAGAATTTCTAAATAATGATGCATAAGGATTTTATCAGAAGTTGGGTGTTTCACACTAGTGTCATATTCTATCACATTATTTCAGGCTGTAACAAACCACCAGTATTTTACTCTAGCAATAAAAGTTACTATCACCTACTGAGTCATTCCTGTCCCCCAGGCTTCCCAAGCTCAGTGTAGGTTCCCATCCTGATCCTGTAGATATGTGGATAACCTAGTTTTTGACAGCTCTCTATTGAATTTGGCACCAGTCTAACAAACAACTCTTTCAGAAGGCTTTCTTCATGGTGGTTCTTTGGAAGCAGGACCATATCCCCGGTCCACCTGAAAAGGAGGCACACAAGCACTTCCAGGAGTGCAATTAACACTCAATCCCAGAAGCTGCTGATAGGAATAGCTACAGCATCATGATAGCAACCTTTCAAATGGAGCCAGCTACCACCATGCAACCATGATTTCAAATCAGATAAATCTTGTAAGCACACAAGGAAATGTATTATTGCTTGTTCCCTTCAGCATGGCGCTTTTGCCCATGATCCAGGTTCAAAAGCAGGACAGAAAGAATTACTATGTTATAAGCAGTGTTTCAGTAACTACTCACTTATCTATAGTTTTATATATGAACTCATTCAGACGGACAGCTACAAAAAGCAACTGCTGTCTTATCTTCTCCAGCTGTTGTTGCTGCTGTTGCAAGTGTAGCTTTTCAGCTGCTTTTGTCACAGCCTGTTTGGTGTTTCGATCTCTGTTCAAAGCATGCAAAACTTCTGGCTGAGAATTTGGAGGTGGAAAATTTTGTTCTCTTTCTTCTAATAATGCCAATATTTCCTGCAGCTCTTTGATTCTGTGTTCATCCCTCTGGTGCTGCAGTTCCAATTTTTGCTGTTTAAATAGAAATAAGAAATAGTGACTTGCAACTTAAAATATTATACCTATACACACCCACACACACACTTTTATATATGTACACAGTACTTCTTAAACCCACAGACCACTCAGCAGAAGATTATAGAATTATCTTCTCTTGAAGCCCTTTAATGATTCTGGATTGGGGCTCCTGGGGGTCTTTTTTATCCATTTTCAGACTTAGTGACTGGCAAATCGCTGGAGAGTGCATAACCACCCTCTTTCCTCTACTGAAAGTGAGAGAGCTGAGAAATAAAAAATGGGGGGAAATAGGTACTCTCACACACCAAAATTAGGAGCCTAGCTCAAAGTAAGCATAAAAGGTATGAAACCTTGTTTGGTTTCATACTGCCTTTAAGCCATATTCAACTAGGAGCCTTCTCCATCTGTTAACAACCAGCATTGCCCAGCACAGGCAAGTAAGTCAGTGTTTATCAACAACAAGCCCCTGAAACAGCTGCATATAGAGAAATTCAAACAGCTTGTCTAATGCATTTTTCAGAACACTTTGTTTAAGCAAAGGAAATATTTCAACTTAAGACCACCATCCACAGGGTTAATTTCCCATCTGTGGCTATTTCAATCAAGAAAGAGATTTGAGACTCTCTTCACTGACAAAGTGATGTCCCTCTGACACCGGTGGTGTTCTCACCAGTCTCTCTTGATCTCTCTGCCAGTCCTTCTGCTTCTCTACTTCCGTTTGCTGCTGCTGCCTTCTCTCTTTCTCTCGCTCCTCTTTCTTGTCCTTATCTTGTTCCTTCATTGTCCTGAAGAGCGACTGCAGTCGTTCCCAGTCAGCTTTTAGCTTTGACTCTCTCTCCCTCTGTGCCTCCAAGGAACGGATTACCTCTTGTTTTTGGTTCTGAAGAGACTCCAGCGTAGCTCGCAATTTCTTGCTGATCTCCCTTTCCTTCTGGGTTTCTTCGCAGCACATCTGCATCTCAGCCTCCAGCTGCCTCTTGGACAGAATGGCCTTCTGGTGCGTTTTCTCAATGATAGCAGCAAGCTCCCTGGTTCGGGACCTCTCCTCCTCCAGCTGGGCCTGGAGCTCTCGCACAAAAGCTTGCTCTAACAGCGACTCCCTGTGCTGACAAGCAGCACTGTCTTTGGCTCTCATGCTCAACTGTTCCGTCAGGATGCGTTCATGATTCAAGGAATTCAGGAGCTCCAGTGAACGGTTCTTCTCGGCGTCCAAATTCTTCTGCAGCTCAGACAGTTTGCTCTGCTCTCGGGACAGCAGAGCTTCACAGCGCGAGTGTTCAATCTGAAGCTCCTTGCGGAGGTTGTCGTTCACTGTTTGCTCATGCTCCAAGGACACAGACAGCTGACTGTTGTGGACAGCCTGCAGTTCCAGAGCAGCCTGCAGCTTCTGTTCAAAAGAGAAAAGTGCGTATTACACTCTAGCCCAAGGACGCATTTGCAGGGCAGGCAAGCTTTCAGCAATGTTTCAACTTCCTGCTTTACCTGGAAAGAAATTCAGGAGTTAACAGTATAGATAAAGCTCTGAAAAACCTTAATTTAAATGGAAGATAAATGACCTTTGAAAACTCCTGCTATACCAGACCAGTTTCTAATTACAAGTCTCAGGAGCATGCCTGTTACCATCATGATGATAAAGTAACAAACCAAAGGAGGAGGGGAAAAAAAAAAAAAAGGGAAAAAAATCTCAGCAAATAAAGTAGAAGTTAAATCTCTGGGTTTTACAGCTATTTGTTCTAAGAATGCAGCACAGGCCGATAACAATCCATCCCGTGCTCTGTCACACCAGCTAACGTGTTATCATTGCCCTTTCTGTAGCAGAACGCAAGAGCGAGTAGGGAACAGTCCCACAGTGACTGGATAAACTCAGAATTAGCAGTGCTCCCTCCTGCCAGGAGCTTCTGCTCCCTCCCTCTGATCAGCACCTGCTCTCATCTGCTCCTGCAGAAAGCCAGCTCAGACTATTAGGTGGCAGAAACCTGGCACACATTGGCACTGTTGGCTTTCTACAGTGTTGGGCCAAGGGAGGATTTGGGAATGGAGGACTGTGGCAGCACAGACCACAAACAGTTTAATCTGTCGTGGAACTGTATCTGTGGCAGTGCAATTGCTGTATGCCTTGGCTAAACTGGTCTGTTTGTGAAACATGCGAGTCCCATGTCTACTACCCAAGCAGGAGAAAAAAATAAGACCACCTTTCAGAAAGATAAAGGGCAAGTCCCCTCTGTAAATAAGAGGGAAGGCCAAGAGAGTCAAAATTGTGTACCCCCGTTGAGGACCTCTAACAAGACATCATTTGAAGGCATCTAATACAGTTTGCTTTGGTTTAAATTCACCAAAGGCTTATGTTAGATCATCTTTTTTCCACCACCACACTGCTTTTTTTTTTTTTTTTTTTTTTTTTTTTTTTTTAATATATATGTTTACAGGTCTTCTACAAGGACTGAGTCATGATAATATAGGAGAAGGTTGTTCATTTGCTTTCTGTTCAACCGAGAAGAAAGGGAACAAAGGAGAAAGGAAAAAAAAAAAAAAAGTTTGGTTAACCTCCAAAAATACATGCTATATTGGACAGGTTCAGGTTCTTTTCTGCCAAGTACATGTATCATTGAGTGATTTTCTTTACAGTCCAACATTTTGTTAGTTCACCTCCCTCAGTTCATGAAGTTAACTGGATTGGAAGCATTATGATGTAAGGGATTACCTCCAAGGCCTTTGTCTTTTCATCTTCTGTTTTCTTATGCTGAAACTGTCGTTCCTCAAATGAACGTCGTAGCTCTGCTTCCTTCTGCCGTTCGCTCTGCAGATCTTGAAGTGCGGCTGTCAAATCTTGTTCTTTCTTTTCCAATTTAGAACTGTAAAATTCAAAATGACAATGCAAACCGTGCACAGCGCAGATCATTCTTCATTGGTGATACAAGCAAGCCACGTTGAATTGCTTTTTTTTAGTTGGTTTATTGACCCATTTCCCTAAGATGACCTCTGCTATATAGAAAGTCAGTTTTCCAGTTACAGCTGTTTAAAACCTGAAAATAGTTTACCTCTCTACACACAAAACTAGAAATACCCTATTTAGTAACTCTTATAGTGATAAACTATCTACCTGGCAAAGCAAAGCTGGTAAGGGGAAAGAAAAACATTGCTGCACATGAGGAATAAGAGGGAGAAAAACCACACAAGATTACAGGTAAACAGAAGTAGTTTACAGCTATGAGGCTTGTAGCATCATGAGATGTGGTAAAAGCCTAGGAGAAGAGATGCTAGAAAACTGTGTTTGTCCAAGCTTTGAGCCATTTGCAGACCCAATTAGTATAAAGCTCTTTTGGATCTGCCAAAGTATCCTCAAAAAAGAAAACTCCAAACAAACAAACAAACAAAAAACCACAAGAACTACAACAAAAAAATTCCAAACTCCTCTCCCCCTCCCCCCCCCCAAAAAAAAAAAGAAAAAAAAAAGAAAACAAAAAAAGAAAAAAAAAGAAAAAAGCATACCCCAAAATGGCTTCTTACCAGCACTGGTTTATTTCCCTCTGAAGCTCTTCTAGGGAGTTTTGCAGCCTTTCATTCTCTCGCTTATTTTCACAAAGCTGCAATTTCAGGGCTGAAACTGCAGCTTGCTCTTGTTTCAAGAGTTCGCACGTTTCAGAGGCTCTTTTCTGCTCCTCAGCCAGGGTGCTCTGCAAGCCACTTGCAATAGATTTTTCCTGCTGAAGCTTGTATTCTAATAATTCAACTGTGAGAAGAAAATTTTAACAATCATTTGCATTACAGAGCACATGGCAGCATGTTATCAACTATGCTGCTTCACACTGCAGGTAAATTAGCTGGACTAAAGCATTCTTGTCCAGAGGATTGGTTTCTTTTTAAAGATTATATAAATAAGCAAAGAAGATGCACATACACATCACAGCTTTGCTGTTAGTGGGCCAGGCAAAGCAAGAAGGATATGAAAACTGGATGATGCTACATGAGGAACTGTAATATACTCCAATAACCCGTCACTAGTGGATTTTAAGCATCATGAAGCAAAATCATCTATTTACTAACCAAAATGTATATACAATATTCCCCGAAAATCATCGAAGGTTTCTGATCATCTTTCTTGGGTTTTCTAGATGTATACAAGACAAGGGTGACAAAGAGTCACCCTTAAGTAACATTGCTTCAGGTTACTTTAAAGCTTTTTGTCATCTTTCACATAGACTTATCTTAACCACCAACATTAGAAAGAAGAAAGATCTGTTTCTTCCTCTGTAAAAATCTTAAGAGGGCAAGAAAGTATCATATAGCACTTGTTTCTTTGCAGAACAATTTATTTTGCCTTTTATCTTTTTAAAAGGCAAAAAGGAAAAAAAAAAACAATGAAGCCTAGGTGACGGGAGCTTGACGATTACTACCTTTTCTCCGAAGCTGGTGTTCCTGTTTGCTCCCATGATCTTCTGCGTTAATAAGAGTTTCCTGTAACTGCTGTAGCTTCTCCTGGTTCTGAAGGTGTGTCATGCGTAGCTGAGCTCGAAGGTCCTGTATTTCGGAAAGCAAGCTATTCCTGTCTGAGGAGAAAAGGTGCTCTACAACCATCTGCCGCTGTTCCTCCTGAAAAGGACCCAAGTGCCATTAAATCTGAAAAGCTATTCCCATTTTTTCTTACAAGGATAAAGCCTGGAGAACCCTTTGTGTAAGTAGTTTTAGAAAAAGGGGACTTCAAATGACTATGTTGATGCCCCATTTTAATTCAAAACTTTAAGTAACACAAAAAACATTTCACTGGCTTCCAAACAGCCTGATAGTTATTAATAATAGTTTACACATAATAGTTACTACAAACCATCTGGCCTGCAGCTAAAACCTCAATACTGTAATGAAACAATCCTAAATTTATTCAGGGTCTGTTCAAAATACCCTTTGCAAGAGAAGTCTGTGATGCTCCAGATGGAAGTCTTCCTTCAACCTACTCCCTTCAACAATTATTTCTTTTTCATTAGCACAATCTCCTGATCACTACTTTCTCTGGCTGCCAGATATAACAATCAATAGATTTTATAACACAGCACACATGAAGCCTGAGAAAAAATGAACTGAAAATAAAGATTATAAAAGCACGTTGATATAACACAATCTGGATTAATGCGCAAAGTGTAGCATTTAGGAACAAATGTTATAAAACAGTAAAAACTGCAGCATCCATGCGTCATGTCCATATGCACTCTTAAAATAATATATGGTGGAAGAGAAGAAGAGATTTATGAGCATAATACTTTAAGAGGTTTTCTTACTTGTTGTTTCATAATATGCTCCAGTTTTTCCATTAATGAACCTTCATCACCAGAGCCAGGATTGCAGAAGTGAGACTTTAAGTCAATCTGCAACACATTTCTCTCCTTCTCAAACACACTGTGTACTGCTTGGAGAATTTCTCCTCTCCAGTCAGTGGTATTATCCAAATGCTCCTGCAGAAAACAAGCATCCTTATTGGCATCTGTAGCATAAATCTTGAACTTGTAACCCACGTACAGCCCTCCAACATCTTTTAGATGGCCTGCAATTGTAAAGTGTCTTTCATATCATTACTGCATAAAACTACCTTGTAATTTAAGCAGACTAGAAGGTATACAGAGGGCTGTTCAAATCTCAGAAAGGAAAGAATCCCCTTTTTCTCCTGCTCCTCATAATGCATTTTGTATGTTTTAATACTTATTTTATACATACAATTCTTTATTATGTATATGTGAACGTATAAATAAAGAATTGGTAACCAAGTTCTAAAGGGTACAAGTCATCTCTGCTGTGATACCTTGTCGCCTCTGGCTGCTACCTTGCTAAGGTAATCTCTCAGTGACTGTATAGCATCCAGAAAGGCTCTGCCTTCCTTCTGCCATCCCTCCATAGCTGTTCCACACTGATTAATGCTTTTCTGGTCCCTAAGATCAATGGGATGCTCCGACAAAGCCAATATCTTGCGGCTCTCCTCATACACCATCTTCAGTACCATCTAGGAAGGAAGAAAATGCACAATATTAGGAGACAATCAACATCTCAACAGTGTACGAGGGCAATGGTGCAGCTAGACAGTGAAATGAAGGTGACTGTCCCAGGCTGCAATCTAGAGGCACGCAGTTCTGTCCTGCTACGCGACACGAAACATAAGCATCATTTATTAAGCAACATTTGCGAGAGAATATTATCTCCCAACCAGTTCTGATATTTAAAAAAACAGTCAACACACACAACACCGAAGTACAAAAAGCAGTCTACACCAATGTGTCTTACTGCTGTAAGTCAATATGCAAATATGACGAAGGATTGCTATTTTACCTCTGTTGTTTTGGAACTTTGCTGGCAATAAACCAAATCAAGTCTGAAGTCACATTACTAAATCCCAGTGATACTAGTCAACCCTCATACGCTAAGCTGAATTACATACTTAGACAACCTTGACTTATTGTAGCAAATTACATGGAAATAACAGCTCCCAAAGTAATCTGTCTAGATAATTTACACAGTGGAAACTATTTCCTCTGACATTGTCAGGCAAAATAATCTCTTTTAAATAAATTCCCTGTTTACAATCTATTACATCATGTGCAGATGTTTCCTGGTCTCATTCCAAGGAAGGTCATAGGAGATTAAAGTCCTTTACTATGTAGATCTCATCCAAAATATCCCAGCCTCAATGCAGAGCGCTCTGTCTATGCTACTTGCTTTTACAACAACAATACCAAGAGATTTTCTTTAACTCTTTGCACTCATAGTTAGCACTTTTATTGAATGACTTGAATTACAATTTCTGTAACTGGAGTCAAAATAGTGACTACATCAGGAGGCAATGCCAAAACATGCTACACCTCAGTAAACATTAACAATGGAAGCAGTTTGAAGACTTCACTGTGCTTCTGGCTAAATACTCAACATCTGAACATGCACTCAGACCCACTGTCACTAGGTCTAGACTGATGATCCATGAAAGAAATTGAAGAAGAAATAATTCTCTGGCTTTTCAGGCCTCTTTTCATTTTGTCAAATAGCATAATAAAGACCGTTAGACATTCTGGAAGGCAGTTTATAGTTTAAGCTTGGGAGTTTATAATGTAAAGGCAGCAGCAAACCCCATTTTACATTAACATTTCGCTTCTACTGTTTTAGTTTAAATTCCTTGGAATGCTCACATTAATCACACATTACCTTCAGCTGTGGTGAAAGTATTTCTTTTTCTCTCATGGACTCCATAATATCTGGAACTATCCCTCGGTAGTGCAGATAAGCCAAGAAACTAGGATCTAGATGGTCAGATGTGTCTAGTTCCTGCTTTAGTTTAGCTGTCAAACTGGAGCTGTTATCTAAAGAAAAAGACACCCCAAAATATTATGAACCTGAAGGGAACTTAAAACTAGTATAAACTTGCAAAAATAACCATGATTTCTTCAGCTAATATACATGCAGAGGCATCTCAAGTTAGATAGTTGAGATTTACCTGAAATTCACTCAACTCAAACAAGTAAAAAGGTAATGAATTGCCTTTAGCACTAGAGAAAATACTGCAAGTAAGTCAGGAATTGCTAATACCCTGTGCCTCCTTTTCCATATGTAAGGATGAAAAAGTTAAAAGAGGACTTCCATTAAACTGGATATAAAAGTCTTTCTAAGCAAACCAGAAACCTGAAAAAAGTACACCAATAAAAGATTGACAAATGAAAGACTATGGAAGAAAGAGGCAGTGTTACAATATATTTGAAGTTATCAAAAGGAGAAAAGAACCGATAAACAACATTAAACTTACTGCTGCCAAATCCATCACTTGCCATCTCTACAGCTGATCCTGTTGATCTTGTGTCATCTTGCAAATCGGATGGGGTTAAAGTTAGATTATCAGTTTCTCTCACCTGCTTGGAAATAATTTTTAGTATTAGTTCTGTGAATCCAGCTGTAGAGTTTTCTGCAATCAAAACCATCTTGTCTCTGGTGTAAATTTTGGCAATTTCCTTCTTGAGCACAGTGTTAGAGACAACAAAAACCATGATGAAACAAACCTAGAGCTTCTCCCGCCTTTTTCCCACCCCTCACTTATTACAGTCTTTAGAATCTTCCTTTGAAACAGATATTCCTTTTAGGTACTTTTGAACTGCAGGAAAATGAAAGGAATATGAATATTACATATATGACTTGTAAGAAGAACAAAACTATCTTTTGTAACACGAAAAGCTCTGTTAAGTTGCACAGTAATGAGGAAACACTCTCATCAAGGTGTGAGGAAAAAAAGTCTCTGCTCAAAGCTCTTCACTGGTTGTCTGTCGGGGTGTACTGATGACTCTAACCTTAAGGACACCTCATGATGGGACTCATAAAAAAATTAAATTGAAATTATACCACATGTCTGCTAGTGCTGCAAGATCCAAAAGATTCTTCATTTTCAATTCAATAAAGGTTGCATTTTTCAACATGCAATTTTAATTATTATTCAGTTCACACCCAAACAACCCAATATTAAAACTTCACCTATTTGAGATAGTCAGTAGATATAATCCTAAAGGTGAATATTTGATGGCCAGGCTTCCTTTTACTGTGAGAAGGGCACTCAGCATAATGCATGACCTTCTTAAGAGACAGAGTAGCCTTGCATGAGCCAGCAAACCAAACTAGCTCAAATGCTGAGTGTTCATCACAGTCGGCTGCCCATGAGCAAGCTACATCAGCTGCAACTAGACTGAGGTCAAGAGGAAGAAGTGGACATGGTCTAACTTTCTGGATTAATCAAGGTTCAGCTTCACAATGCATTTGCACCAGCCCAGCTATCAGCTCCCATCAAAACAGAAGATCCTGCACTCCTTTCCTGACCTGTAGGTGTCACATGCTGCTTCCTTCTTTGGGAGATCAGGCAAATGTGCAGCTGACCAGCAATTCAGACTAGTCTAAATTAATGAAAGTTCAACTCTCTTTGATTAGTTTTCATCTAAAAGAGTTGAAAAGCTCCAAAGAGTGAAACAAGTTGAGCCAAGCTCCCTTGGTTCCAAGAGTTCCGGATCCAGCCCGGGGTGGAGGCAGGGAGGCACAGGCCAGAGATGAGGAAAAGGGGCAAAATAAATCCCTTCCTTCCAGCAGTAGGCTGATTGACATTGACAAGGCACAACAGAAACTCACCACCTTGATCAAACTTCAAGTGTCTTTTCATATGGGTCACTAATTTTCATTCCGGGTTTTGTCATTAAAAATACCCCAGGGCACCTAAAATCATCTGTAACACAAGCAAAGCTTCTAGGCATACTGTAAAGCTATTAATAATGAAAAAAAATTCCTGTGATTCTCAAAAAGCACAGCTGTTCAGACTTCATCTTCCCATCAAATGATGCAGGCATAAGTACATAGAACATTTCCATTAAAACAAACAAACAAAACAAAAAGCTACAAAGACAATTTAAGACAATTTTGTCTTACACTCTACCACACAGATTGAAAGTTTTTACAGTTCACTGAGAGCCATGGTTAAAAATCAATTAACTAATTAATTAAATAAATATTTTGTTCAGCTATGAACATCTGAAATAACAACATAACTTTATCAACCACCAGAAGGAGTAGCAAACATGTTTTAATACAGCTCCGAGTTTGGTCTAATTCTCTAAGGAGGGAAGACCCAATAGTTGATTGCACGTCCTGAATGATACTGTACTGCCTCTTGTCGGTGCCTAACGCGGACACCCAGAGATAATCTAGGGAAGGGACAGGCCAGTCTTGTCTAAATAGAGTGAAATGAAACATGAAATATAACTTACCAAAATTTTCTCTATATCGTGGTCATCATCAACAGAATAGGTGCTTTCAGAGAAAAGAGATTTCACATCTGCTCCCACTGCTGCCTCCTCACTGCCATGTTCATACAGATTTGGATATCCCACAAATCCAGGAGTATCTTCTTGCATTGATGACCTTGTGGGCATCATTTCAAAATCTGTGCTATCCACTTCCGTAAAGGGAGTCAAGTGAAGCACTGAGTGAAGTTCCATGCTTGTATCCTGCTTTCTCATAATCTCAGGTGACTCCCATGAAGCCATATCCACAATTAAATCCTGGAAGTCTTTTGGAGTGCCTTTATAACCTATGATCAAATTGTGTTTTGGTGAATCAACAGTTTGATGGATTTGCAACATTTGCTGGCAAGACTTTTTCAGATCTTCCTGCTTTTCAGAGTTATTGATCACGTTCGATTCCTGAGTCGAGACCTTTTCTTGCAATTGCTTAGATTCCCGATTTGTATTGTGAACCGTTAAGTCACCTCTGATGTTATCCTTTTCCTGCAATGAAATAACACATACTAATTGCTCAATGGAATTAAATTTTATTTTACAAACTAAACCCATGCATTTAAAAAAACTCTCAAAATTAATAATTAGATCATTTTGTGATTCTAATTTTTGAACTTAAGAATAACTGGAGGAGATTTATTAACTCCTATAAGATTACTGAATTTGTAGTACATTCACTATTACACAAAGGTTCTTCAGGGTTAACATTTTGGATCAGCTCCCGTACAATATATTCAAGGTTAAGTAAAGAGCTGCTTAGCCTCTAAAGACATAGGTTCTAATTACACATCTCATCATGGCATTCAGCCATCATGACATGCAGAATACTGTACTACTTCTATTAGAATGAACTATTCCACAGGACGGGGTCACCCATAATTCATTATTAGAAATGAACACTTGCAGATCGAGTTAAATTATTTATTTTGATTCAAGTGTTCTCTTTGATGACCACGTCTCCATTGCCACAACATACTGAAAGACATTGTGCATTAGGCAGGAAAATACCCCTTTCATGAAATATATAAGCTTAAATATTGAAAACCCTAGGATCTCCTTGAAAAATGTTTAACTGTCCCCAAATTCCAGCATAACTTCATATCTTCAATAAGTTTTACTAGTTCTCTTCATGAATCCTACCTCGGTTTTGGCAGAAACTAATTCAGATTTCAGATCTTCTTGATGAGTTGCCGTGTTTATATTTACACTCTCTTCATTCTGCGAAGTGTTTGTGGCCTTTATGTTTCCCTGTATTGCATTCATAGGAAAAATAATTCTCATTTGAGCAATTTCCATATTATATATTTTTCATACTTTTCAAATTTCAGAATTGTGTCTACAGCAATAACAGATCAAGATTACCATCTAGACAAATGTTAGTGATCCCAGTTAGAACTTTTAAGCAAATAAATATACAAAAGACACATTTTGCTTAGAAATGTTTTTCATGTCTGCTTAGAAAATAAATACAGCATAATTACTAAGTGAAATCACTGATTTCTTCTGTACATAGAAAGAAAAAAAAAAAGCGTATATAAGGAGACTCTGTAGCAGTACAGACCACCTAAATAGCACTTTCATTTCTGCCATTACAACACTGAGAAAAACAAACTATAGGACTTTATAAACACAAATTGGCTTATTCAAGAAGAAAAAAGAATAAGGAAAGAAAAAGTAACACTATTAGAAGACTAACTACATACCAATTTTTCACTTGGAGAAACCAAAACTTCAACTGACTGATCAACAGTTGCTCCCAGTGCTTCCAGTTTTTCCATTCCTTTATGATCTTCACCTTTTCTTTCTGTTTTGGGGACCAGCTTGGGAAGGTTAGCCTCTTCAGGACTATCTTGTTCCTTTGACTTGTAGGTCTCCAACTGTGAAATTAGGTCATCTCTTTCCAATCGTAAAGCTTCAAGATCTCTCACATGCTCTCCGATTTGATCTTTCAGTTTTGCAGTGCAACCTTGTAGTTCATCAATTTCTCTCTGATAAACTACTACTTTTTCATTTAGTGTTTGCACCTCAAAATCAAGTCTAGAAACTTCTGACTGAAGATTGTGAACCTCTTGAGCCCGATCTGCATCTTTCTTTTCCAGCTCAGTTTCAAGCACTGATACCTTTTTTATTAAGCACTGCATTTCATTTGTGTCAGCTGCTCTTTGATCTACCATCGCCTTCATTTGCACATCTTTCTCTAGAATATTTGCTTCCCTCTCTCTAACAGTATCTTCAAGTTCTTGAATTTGAGAAGAAATCATCCTTGCTTCAGCCTCTCTCTGAGAAAAGTGTGTTTGGAAAAGGTGGTATTCTTTCTGAAGTGTGTCATATTCTAACCTTAGAGATATCAGCTCTGCAAAGTGCTGCTTTGATGACTCCTGTTCTTTTTGAAAATTTTGTTCTAAAATTTCCATTTCTATTCTGAACTGCGATTCCTTCTCTTCTAGTTGGTGCTGCAAAGCTTCTCTAGCAGTTGAGACAAGCTCTAGTTCTTCTTGAAGTTCTTTCACATTGGAGAGCAGCGATATGCTTTTTCTGCTTGGATCAGGATCACCCTGACCATCTACCAATCCCTTCTTCAGCTCATTCTGCAAGTTTTGCACTGGTTCTCCCAAACCAAGACGATAAAGATTATCTTGGCTGTCACTAACTTCATGACATATTGGTCCAAACTGTGCCAGCTCTTTTTGAAGCTTCTCAATTACTCCATGAAGCTGTTCTACCTCCTCATCTTTGTCTTTACGCAACCTTTCCTGATCACCACGAAGGTGCTCAACAAGAGATCGGAGTTCTTCAATTTCAGATTTTTGGTCCTCCACAGTCTGAGCGAAAGGGTAAGATTTTTAATATATGCAGGCAAAATTACTATTGTGCATAACAGTTAAAATTATTACAAGGATCATGTTTTCCTGAATCACTTCAGGCATCAAGCATTTAACTTGTAAAAAGATTTGCGGACTTTAGCTGGGTACATACTCAAAAACCTCTTTACTATAAGAAACACTTAATAGATTTTATCAGCAGTATGATTCGGTGTATTCCTTCCTCCACCCCAAAATTAAAGAGCGGCCATTCTAGGAGGTACTCTTTACCTTATTCCTCACAGTGTTCTCCAGCTCATGCTGAAGTCTCTTCACTTGCTCATTCAAATGATCGATTTCTTGATTCTTTTCATTAAGCAGCACTTGTGGGAATGACAAGGCTGAGGAATCACTATTATCCTGGTCCTGACTTTGCTTCAGGTGAAGTTTTGTTAGATCCTCCTGAACAGAAGAAACATCAATAAGATTACAAAGGACTTTCATTTTCTTCCAAAATAATGGTAGGACAGAACTACGTGCTTTACTTAAATATTCTTCTCCTTATTATAATGTAGCAGAAAAATAGATATATCAATAAATAACATAGCTACTTCTTTGGGATTTATACCACTTGATTAAATTAGCACAATAGTTCTCAATTTTCAAAGTAACACTAGCTGCACAATTTATCAGCCAAGCAGTTTTAAAATTTAGAACATTTGTTCTGGCTGTAGAAGTCAGAAACACAGCGACATTGCAGTAGTATTTACTGAGCAGCAACACCATAGTTTGCAATCGAAGAATCACTGAAGTTATCGGAGTTATTAGAGTTGAGCTCTAAGGAGGATCATTTTTCTGGATGTGCAGGAACTTTAGGATTGCAAACTTTATACCAGCACTTGCATTTGTCTGGAAAAGTGTCCTAGACATGGCTTGCCACTGTAAATCAACTATTCAGTGATGCAACCTATAAAAGGCTTATCAGAGTTTTCTCACTGCTTTTGTGGAGTCTTCCTTTTTGAAGTAAGATTACTTCACCTTTCCCACAGGCGAAGAAAGTCCCAGTAAGTCTCAAGAAAGTGACTTCTTGTGATTACAAGCCATTGCGTAAATCGTCTATCCCATTAAAGGAAAAAAAAGACCTTTAAGAAGCAGTAGTTACTGAGTAACTCATGGTATCACTCAAATTCAGTATCATTGTCATGTTCCAGAGAAAGAGAGCACCCGGGAACAGCAAGAACTCCATCACACTATCTCCACTGGGAATATTTGCACTTACAGTGCCAGTGCCTTTTTCCCTCTCAGGTATTAGGGGTTTGGAAGGGTCATTGGCACAAAAGGAAGAGTAGAGTGAGACACCAAGCTCCAGCTCAGCCTTTTTTAGTGCCTCTTAGACTCACAGAACTGAAGCTAATATCCCTTCCAAACAGTGCCCAGAGCTGTCCACATATAAGAAAATTCTCAGAATTAGAGGAGAAAAAAAAAAAAAAAGGAACAAAAAACACTTAAGTTTCTTGCTTAAATCAGATGACCATAGCAGATAATTCCATAAGCATGAATCTACAGCAACATTTTTTTATTTGTTCTAGGATATCAGACATTAGCATTCATAACAGCAATGCAATATTGACAAGAGAATCTACCAAAACATGCATTTGTAATATTACGAGATAAAGACCACATTGTTCAGTAGGGATTTCTGGAGGTTTAGCTGGACCACGCTAAAGCTAAAGAAACCTACCTTCAGGTGTGCGTTCTCTGACTGAAGTTGGTTGATACTGGAAGTGCTAAGGCTTTTTTGCATCTCTAACTGTAAGTTCAGCTGCAATATCTCCTCATTTTTATTGATTAAATTATCTTTGCATTGCTCTAGTTGGTCTAGTAAGCTTGCAATCTAAAACAAAGAAAAAGCAAAGCTGTTTTAATTAAATTCCCTTATTTAAGCAGAAAATATCAAATTTAACTCATCATCTTAATTGCTGCAATTAACTAAAGCAAGTTCCATGGCTTAAACTCTCTCTGATCAGTTTACATGAATAAAATACTTGGGATACTTTAATTAAAAACACAGAGTGCAAATGAGCAAGAAGCTACTGTACTAGCTCCTCAACTGGAAACCAAAGCTTCCTGGTTTTGGAAGAATAAAAGGGTGACCATTTGGGTCTCTGCTACTACCTCCTTTAAAAATCTAAATGCTTATAGTAAATGACTGGGATACGGGTGGGGAGGGAAGGAAATCAAGGCATGACCACAGCCACAGTTTGGGGCAACAATTTGAGACATGCTAACAACATCTAATGTCTAATGTAATTACAAACAATTTACATGACTACCATTCTCCTTTTAAAGAGAAGTTAGACCTGCAATACTAAACCTAATACACAACAATCACTAAAGTTATATTCACTGACTTGTTCAAACTGTAAAACTAAGATTCAATAATTACACATTACACAGCTTGTATGAACTCAAGTATTTTTGATTGGCTTAAATTTTCAGCTAACACACAGAACTTTTCTGCAACTCATGAGATCACTCCTGATGACTGCAGGGACATACTAAACTGTTGAACTGCTTACCTCCCTATCTTTCATCTCAAGTGCTTCCTGTTCTGCCTGCAGTTGTTCCTTGAGCACTTGATCAGAACTGCCTTCAGTGGGTACTCTGTGCCTCGCTTCATCCAATTTAGACTGCAGGGCAGAGATCTGAATCAGGTTATTGTACTGTTGCTGCTGCAAAGCTTCTTTATCCTGCAAAATATTTTTTGTGTGCATTAGAACAAATTATCAAGACACACCCGACCTACAGAGAACACTCCTGTCAAAAATAATTCATCCCTAAAGAAAATCCTGGTGCCCTCACTGCATTCAGATCAGTAATTGGGACTCCAAGCAAATGAAAGGAAAGAGGAAGTTACATGCACAAATCATAACCAGTTTAGATATAAAACTGTCATCTGCACCTAATACCACTGGCAGGAAAGGCAACTGAAAATAACACATGAATTTTTTGAGGTAGGAAAGCACCTACCATAAGCTTTTTGGTTGTCCTCAAAAGGAAAACAAAATTTTTTCTTGCCATCACACAAATTCTATCACAGCTACAAGTACCTGAGTCATTCTACTGACACGCGGTGAAAGGACCAGCACCAAGGAAACCCAAGCAGGAGCAACGCCTTTTTTGTTTGTTTGTTTCTATGTCAACACCAGAACTAAGGAGTTATCCCCACCATTTTGAAGTTCAGCTTGATATCTGACAATAGGCTCCCAATGACAACTTGCAAATCCCGATTACTGCAGAATTGGCCTGCTTGTCTTCAGATCCCCCTGCATTTACTGGGCAGGTGCACCTTAGCTCATGGTGTAAGCACAGTTCTGCGTGCAAAAGTTTAACATTCTGTGGTTGCCCCAGTGATCCAGCAACAACCTGTGCAAAATAAGGCCTTTATGAAACACATCTTCATTTGAAAACATACATTTGGATGCCCATATAGGATGCAGTCTCACACAATATCTTCTTATGTCTCTTCCAAGAGGCATAGGACAGCAGACTCCCTAAGTCAGCACACTTTGAGAGCCTCAAAGGCAAGTGGAAGGAGATTAGCCTAAGAGGGCCAGCCCTACTACAGCTGGCAAATACATTAGTATAGTCTTGTAGGAAGGTCATGAATTACTTTCTCCATGGAGTATGAATTTGGTTTAAGATTTTAAAGAATGACCAATGTAATGAGACATCCAGACAGCTAAAATAATGTCACAAACTACCACGAATCAAAGGAAACATACTTAATAAAACACAAGGGTTTCAGGGACAATCGAGTAAGATGTACCAAAAGCAGCATCAGTTTCCATGTTCAAGGCAAACCAAAAGGGAAGCAAGTGGTCATGGCTTCTGCTTCTGTATATTTGTATATAATCTAGTCTAGTTAAAAAGGTATTTTAAAAAATAAAATTCATTTAAAAATTACTTGTTTTAATTCTGTTTCCACTTTTTTCATCTTTTGTAGTTGCTGTTCTAAATAGCTCACAGTCTTTGAGACTTCGGTACCGCTGTGCTCCAGTTCTCGTATCTGTGCCACCAGTTTCTCTATTTCTTTGTCACGTGCTGTGATTTCTTGATGTTTTTGCTCCTTTTCTAATAACAGCTTACTGTAATCATCCATCTTCTCTTTTAGTTCTGCTTGCAAAGATTCTACCTATACAGAAGTCACAATATACAGATATTCAGGCAAGGTAACAAATTCTATTTAGAAAGAAGTGTAATTTCACAGTTAGGTAGGCAAAATTTTACTACAGACAAAACTAATGCTAAAATCTCAGACAAAAGTAAAAGTAGAAGTGTAGGGAAAGGATGAAAAAGTAACTTCCTGATACCTTGTTTTCCAATATACCAGCTCTTAAAAATAAATAAATAAAACTTATTTGCCTATTGATTTTAAAAGTAAAATTACATGAATTATTATGAATAACAACTTTCCATTTGAGCTCAGTGAGACCCAATCATGCACAGAGCTGCAGGAAAACCGCCACTCGTTCATCCCAGTAAGTCACATGAAAGAAAAGCTGAGCTCTGCTAGGTGACAGAGAGGGGAGAGAAAGGACAAGAAAGACACAGAAAGTGATAAGGTCATCAAGCAAAGTGAAAACTAGATCCAATGGGAAAGCAATGGGACTCCTTATAAAAGAAGTTATTTAGTCGACACTAACAAATAAGGAAGAGGAGATTTTTGCAAAATAAATATTTTATTCATCAAGAGCCTCTGAACTTATATAGTTTCCCCTTCAATATTATAAATTAAAAACACTACATATTAACATAGAACTTTATGTCAAAGTAATGTACAGACATTACTAAAGCAGAAAACCACCTTCTAGGAAAATGCAGAAGAATAGAATTAATTTAACCAAATTAATAATCATTGAGAGTATCACAGATTAATCAAAAACATGAAGTGATTAGCATTACATTTTCAACTGCTTAAAGGCACAGGCACATTTGCTTAATTATGTATATATCTTCTTCCTTTCTCATCTCATCAGCAATTAAGCAAGTGTCAAGAATAAGACAGGCGTGTTTTCTAATCTTAGCAGAAAAGCTTTTTGGTATCAAAAATACCTTTAAGATTCTAGTATGTTCTACACAGATGCTCTTGCTGTAAGATCTGGGCATATGTCATCGTAATACCAGCCATTACAAGAGTTTACATATGAAATGCATAATTTTAATGCCACACTGCTTTGTCTCAACCATTCATACTGCCCAAATTGAGCAATTACTGACACTACAGCTGCATTAAATAACTGCACGAGAGCTCTAAATCCCAACATTTCATTTTGGCACAGACTGCAAACATACTGCATCCTACTCATAACTGTCATGAGCTTGTTTAACTCTCTGCTGTGCCTGTTTCCTTCTCGGGTCTGAAGTGTTTTGAGAGAGGTTGCAAATTATGACAAGAATGAGCATTAAGTTTAACAGATCTCTTTCTTCCCTAATGTACATGTCTACTCAATAAAGTAGCTTGACAAATATTCCAGGCAAAACTTTGGATAGAAAGCAAGCTATCACTTGACGTGACTTTTCCTAAATCTTAGGAAAGATGAGTACACCCACAGAATCACGAAGAACGTATGTCAAAGCTTCCACAAATGTGGAACTTCTGGGAAGAGGTACAAACATTCCTTCAACAAATGATATGGCATTTGAGAAAAAAAATGCTTTAAAAAAGGAGAAGCATCTGATCTTTGCCATAGTATAACATGTTTATGTGATATACATACATATAACTATATCTGATGTTCTTAGAAAATCTTAATGCCAGATGATATTCATGCAAATGAGAAGCTGAGACAGAAAGATATGTAATCATTCAACTTCTGCTAGGACTTTCTTAGACATCTGCAGAAGTTAGAGAAGGCCGGTAAGAATCTGCCTGCCAGCACAGAAACAAACTCTGCCAAAGATTCAGCTGTTCATGGGAAATGCACTTCTAACACTGAGGTCTGCAATTTCATAAACCATACATAAAAAAATAGATAGAAACACAATTAAATAGTATAAACATTTAAGTTCTGTTAAGAGCCGTGTCACAAACAAAACTTGAAGGCTGAGGCACAGTGCATCGACTCCACTACTTTTATCTCATTCTCTGAATACCAACTTACCTTCGTATCACAAAAATATTTTACAGCAAGTAATGCATGCAGATGCATGGAACTGCATCTCAGCGAGAAGCCAGCAGAAGGAAGTATTTATAGACAAGAAATCAAACTGGAAGAAGTTTTCCACCTCTGCCACCTCCTCTCCTACCCTTAGACATGTATCTTTATCTCTAAACCTAGCTGAAGCAGATTTGACACATGAAGAACAGAAAGAAGCCAAAACAGATCTAATTAAACAGAAGAAATTGAAAGGAAAGGAAAGAAGGGTTAAGGAGGTGTTCATGCTGTTTTCCATACCTGTAGAATCAATTCATAGTTCTGTACAATGTTCATTTATGTGAAAACAAAAAACAAAAAAGCATAAGTTAATCTTTGAAAGCAAGTCTCACATAAGCAAGCATTTGAGAAAAAGGACTAATTTATAATTTTAGACAGGACAAGGCATATAAACATAAAGTAACACCCTTTATCAGACCAACTAGTATAGTTGGAAAAATTAAACAAGTTTTAGGACTCAAAAGTCTTTCATCAAGTGTTTTTTATAGAGCAGAGTGCCAGTACTTTCTCAGTGAATTTAAAACAAACACAAATATTTTGAAATTTTACTATAACACATAGGTCCCCATGTGACATTTCCTTCCATATCCATATGAAGTAATGCAAGTGCACCCTTGACTGTATAGATGTAGTTAATCCATTTATAAGGTGCATGTGTGGGGAAACTCAGTTCCCTGGGTGATGACAAAGGAGGAAGTCACTCAAGAGCAAGTCCCCTGGAAGATGCAGCTTTCGATATTTAATTGTAGTAAATGGAAACTCCCTCGAGTGACTAAATATGGTTTTACTCACCCCATATTCTCTGGGCTGTCCTGAAGTCTGAGATTTTCCTGTAGCCTTTAACTGTTCTTCCAGTTTCTGAATTTCTTGCTGAAAATCATCACGCTCGTGTTCCCTTTCTATAGCTTGCTCCTGTCAATCCACCCAGAATGGAAATATTTTATTAAGAGAGTGAACATCTATTAAAATATTATGTAGAGGAAACTCTACTTTTGCAGTGAGGAAATTATATTTAAAAATAAGTTAGCACTTCCTTTAAAGGGGCTAAAATTGCATGCAAAGAGGACAGTTTTTTTCTCCAGAGTACATAAAAACCCTCACCAGCAATTAATAAGGGAAAAATTATCCTGTAAGACAGAAAAGTAAGGGAAAAAAAATTTTTTTTTTTAAACAAGTCTGCTCCTTACAAGACTAGAATAGAAAGGTCTTGATTTTACAAATGGCAAAACACACCCTATTTGAGTACCCATCTTTGAAGTCTAGGTCACCAAACAGGAGTAGCATTTATCAAATACCGTGTGAAAAGTGGTATCAAGCTTGCTTACATCCATGAATTGTCGCTGATTTTTAAGCTGTTTTTCAAGGACTTGAATTTGCTGCTTTAGGTCAGCAACCTCCAGTAACTGTTTAGCCAGGTCTTGATTACTATGCAACTGTTCTTCAAGTTCTACCTCCAAAACCTTCATTTGGGAGCGCAGGTTGGAATGATCTTTTTCTGCCTGACACTGAAGCTCTAATTTCTCCTTTGCTAAAAATTCCACTTCCTTAAGCAGACCTGAGTAAGAACACAAAAATAAAAACAAGATTGAGGCGCCAGGGTACACAAATCATTTTTAAAGAGATTACATTCAAGTACTTTTGGCAGCTAAAGAATGAAATAATACGTTTCAGGGTTGGGGTTTTTCTTTTGTCCCTTAAAAAAAAAAAAAAAAAACTTAGACATTTACTTCCAATTGCATCTTTTAAAATTGACTCTAAGACTACCATATTTACAAAAGAAAAGGTGAATGCAGTAGAAGAAAAGATGGATGTCTTCTCAATCCCAAAGTGAACTTTGGTTAGAAATATTCAGGGCCAAAGTTCCACATAGCACCTCCCCCAGAACTCTTACGTTTCTATACTCTCATTCTGACCCCTCAAGCCCAAGTTTCACACTCCTCCTGCGCCAAATCATCTTACTCCTCCCAATTTACTTCCCTCACGCCACATCCCTAACCCTCACACTCCTCTTTCGGTTACCCAACCCTGCCAGTTTTCAACATATATCTGCCAGCTTTCAATGTAGACAGACTTGGAACTCTGTCCGGCCTGAATCTGTCAACATAAAAAGAGAGGCCTTCCCATTAACTGTGAACATTAAAAATAATACCACTATTGCAGATATATGACTGGAGAAGACAACTGGTGAAATAATCGACTGACTTGAAGTCTAAATTCAGAAATCACATTGGGTTAAGTCCTTGGGCATACCTATTCCTCAAGAGCAAAAAGCACACACAGGGAAGCAAAACAGAAAGCAGAAAGGAGCAGCAGTAGGCAGTGAGCCTCTGCTTCAGTGAGTCCAAGAACTGATAAACATTTGCATCATGAGATGCACCAAGCAAGTCATCCAGCAGATGTATGACTCAAAAACATGCCAACCAGAGTCTGAATCCAGGTAAAGAAACTACATAGCACTTGGTGAAAAATCATTTCTGTTGTGCCGCTAAGCATTTCATGAGGCAAGAGATGGAAATAAAATAGCACCAGCTGTACTCCACTGTACTTGCTTATTCCTGATGCACAGAGAAGAGCAAATCATACATGGTGCTTAATGAATCAACAACTTCTTTTTAGCTTTGTAAGCAGCTCTATTACTTCCTGAGAAATAAAAGACTGATTAGATAAAAAAAAAAAAAAAAAAGAGCAGAGCCATCTCCTCAGTCAAAATCCAAGCTAATGTAATTAGCCTATAAAAATTTGCAGGGAATTTAAAGTACTTAATAGCTTGCTAAAATATAGTAACTGCTCTCTCAAAATAAATGCAATCTATTTTAACATGTTTTCCTTACTCAGCTCCCCCAAGCGCATATGTACAGCTTCAACAAAAATGAATATATCATCAGATCACGGAATCACATCTTAGTAGGGGACAAACCTGCTATTTTATTAACATAAATTCAGATCATGCAATTCCACTTTGGTAAAGCCCCATCACCCTCCTTCCCTTCACTCAAAAATAACCATTGGCAAATGTCAAGCTACAGGTGAAGCACACTGCATTAGCAAGGTCATTCTGCTTATATTAGTATTCACATAATATTCACATTATAAATATAAAAGTGCCTTTTTCAAGCCAGGTCCATCAACTCCAAAGATTATGATTTTATTTAGCATACTTTCCAGGCACTATAAAGAAGTCCAAGTCAGAGGAAGAGTACTACAGAATACTGGGATGGGGAAAGGGATGAATTTTAGGGCTCAATTCTTGAATATCAGTGTCCAAAATCTAAAAAATTGGATTGCAGCTTCATGGAGAATGTCAATCCCTAAATACACTGTGGCCAGATTAGACACTTTCCATCACTGAGTAGGGAACAGCAAAACAGTGATGTAATTGCACATACAGACAAAATTAAAAACATTAAGTGTATTTTGAGTAGCCCACAAAATCTTATGTATTTACCACCTATGTATTTACCAAATTAAATGCTTGATACTCATTTGAGTCTGGGAAAAAAAGAGAAAGAAAGGGGAGAAAAAGAATAATCTCTTTCAATTTGGCATCTACAAGTCTTCAGCAAGTGTTAAAACTCTATCATCTTATTGCTGGCTTTTCCATTTCTTCTTTCCTTCTGGTATACTGCATCTTTTACCTTCCAGTACCCTTCCAATCATAGCTAGTCTTTATCACTCCTTTCTCCCCTTCTTTTTTTCTTTTTCCTGATCTGTGGATCCTGAATACCTCTGATTACATTTATCCAGCCTCCGTGATACATCCTTCAGGTCTTCCCCTGTTTTTTCCTAACTCTCTATTTCACCTTCTTATTTCTTTTTAATTCAAGCACTACAACCACCAATTGTGAATCATGAGAAGCTCACAGCAAGTTTACAAACTTCACTGAAAACTCTCACAGGAAAAATGGAGCTGACCAATATGAAGGTAACTGCATAATGCACTTTAAGGTCTTCAGCAGCAAAACCTCTTTTAAAAATTGATCAATGATTTGAGTATCTCTAATTACTTTCTGATGGATCACAGATATGTTCTGTGGTGCTTTTTTTGCGAATATATTCATAATCCCAGTAATCTCTTGGGCCTGTTTATGAAGTACTGATCCTCTTTGCTAAAATAAACGCAAAACCATTAATTCATTCACTCAGTATTACAGCAACAAACACAAACACACTCATTATTACAAACCTGAATCTCTTCTTTGTGTTACATTAGCAATAGGAGTGCCTAGAAATCAAAGCATACAAATGTGTACAAGACAAAAAAAGGACACTCTGAGCCATTCCATCTTGCGTATCACTAGAAACTCATTCATAATGGATGGAATGCCTACCTTTGAATTAGGTAAAAGCACTTCATCTTAATTAGGACCTGAAGCCCCTGATCGCATATGCCAACCGTTGTCTATAGTTGCTTTTACATTATAAGCATGCAAGTTTGTTGCCAGATAATTGGCTATTTACCTATGTATTTTCTATAACAATATCCTCTTTACATTTTCAGTTTTCCCCAAACAGAGAGAGAATCCTTAATGCCCCCCTTTAGTTCCTGGCCAGTGGGGTTTAAAGTAGTAGAAAAGATCTCCTGTCTTTGTAACCTGTTGCACAGTTATTTCTATAACACCCAGAAGAAGCCATGTCCCACAACAACACAAAATTGTTTCGCATTTCCTTTGAGAGGTATTACTCAATGACATATTCGTTGCTGTAAAGCAAGCAAAACATGAATTTATTTTCAATTGTAACCCATTAAATTCATTTATTTTCTACAGTCATTCCACATAGAAAAGGATATTTTCCCCTGGCTCTTTTCCCCCTTATTGGCAAAGATTAGAGATTCTGCAAGCCAGGACATTTTATGTTAGATCACCATAGGTTTTGTTGCATTTCTCTATTAAATTTTCTCTTAAAGCTACCCTTATTAAGGTGTCTATGAGAAGCCAGAGCAATAGATAAACTCAATCCTAACATACACAAGTATGTTAGGACTGCGCTGTATTTGAAAGGATTTGTGCAGAGTCAAAAGGAAGAGCAGGGAAGGATGGTGAACGACAAAATCAAGGCAACTGGAGGGTCAAGAGTTGAAAAAGAGTTGAAGAAGGGCAAGGGGAAGAGCACAAGAGAAGATGATAAGAGATGGTAAGAGAGAGACATGAGAGGCATGTAAGACTTTCAGAGTGACACAGTAGGGCTGTAAGAAGTCTGCAACAGTCTCCTGAAAAGGGGACTGATAACTGCAACAGGTAGAGTACATTCTTTATATAAGATTTGAGTCCACAGTGTGAAGTTTACAGACTGTATTTACAGTCTTCTTTATCATCAGCAACAGAGAAATACATTAGAAAAAAAAAACTGTTTCCCCCTGTCTTTACTTCTGACTTATCCAGAAACTATGTACAACTATCTATTATGTATTACGCTCAAGCAGAAGAGATGGAAGGTTCACCTTGACATTAGCAAAATTGCAAGATCAGTGACCCCAAATGACAATAATCCTACTGGAAGATGATACACAAATTCACTGAAATATTAGAAAGACACTATGGCATGGCCACCAAGCAATCTCTGAATTTTCGTGCATAATCAAAAGATAACCTACATGGGAATACGAACCAGTTAATTATATTAAGATCGACTGGCTTCCGATTGCTGGACGAAGCTCTGATGGCCCACAGGGGTGCTGAAGAACTCCCCTTTATCAAAATCCAGTTCCCTATACAAGCTTCCGACACTTAAAAAAGCCCAGGTCTTACCCCCTACCATGTGCATGGGAGACAGGAGTTAAGTTATTCAGATAATTTTACACTGCTATGTCTTGCCTTACAGTTTTAACTTGGCAATGTACTGGATGACTGCCTTTTTGTCTTTGTCCTTCTTACCAATTTGCAAGGCACCTCCTCACCTTATCCCCTCCAATGAAGCTACCTCACTCAACTTTTGCAATCCATATGCTTTCCTTTAAAGGCATTAGCAGACCTTTAGCTCATTCATTAAAGACTTCCCACAATTACCCTTCTTGATCATGTGTCTGTCTGTTTTGAAGGACAAAGCTAGGGGGCAGAAGAAAAAAATTATTCATTGTATTAGGCTGCATATTTTATTACTTCCATCAATATCAAACTAACTCCTTGACCGCTTTCAGTATTAAGATGCTTTCAGCTCCAACTCTTCAGTGTGCACTGCATTCATTAATTAGCATTCCAATTACTAATTATCCATTGTTACCAACTTCCTTTAGTTCTGTTCCTAATGCATCCCTCTTATGTACTCAGGCACCGTCCATTTCTAACTAAGCAGAAAATTACAGTAGTACTCTTTACTAGCAATATTATCTTGCAAAAGGTGAAGTACCAGCTGCTTTATTGAACTTTCTGTTTTTACGAGAAAGTCCTGCTAATCTATGTCCCTGGCTGAGCTACACACTAAGCCAGTAGTCCAAAAATGGGAGTGCTATAGAGACAAATTATAGTGTGACCTCATTAGAAGATAATTCCCTTCTTGCCAATTTTCATACCCACTCCTCACCAAGAATGGCCTGTTCCTGAGTTAGTTCCTGGAAGCGCTCACGCATATTCTCCAGTTCCACAACAAGACGACGTTCAGATTCTTCTTTCAGATTCAAGGCCTCTTCCAATGCAGCTTTTTCTGCAACATAGCCTTCAATAATGCCTAAAATCCCAAATCAGAATGCAAATAAAACACCAAATAAACTCATCTTTGGAAAAACAAACAAACAAAGAACCTGAAAATATGATGATTTAATCATTAAATGATGATTTAATACAAACAGCGAAAGGTGACAGTATAAAATTATTTAAATTTATATTGCACTTAGACTTTCCGAAATAAAAGGAATAAATGTGTCAATTACATATTTTGATAGATTTTGTGAGTTTGCTACACCACAAGATACTGCAAACACATGGAATGTATATGAAGTTTGTTCAGCCTGAGACCATCTCAGGACAGCCTGATAAAATCCCTGCTGGGGGCTATGATTTTAAGAAATGGACTTCCTCCAGGATAAGTAAATAAAGAGATGAGATGCTAGATTCAGAGACCAAGAAATCCAGGAATGACTCACAGAAAGCAGGAAGGAAATATGGTTTTGGAGAGACCAAGTAAGCTTAACAGAACATGACTGAAAAAAAGATAGAAAGCAGATGGCCTGCTTTGGGAGAAAAGCTCAACCTGAAGGACTTGCATCCTAGAATGTGGAAATGCTTAAACATCCCCCTACACATAGTGAAGAATACAGGCCCAAAGCAGTAGACCTAAAGATTTAATCATCATGAGGGGGAGCTAGACTGAGGATGCACAGTCTGTGTCCAATGTTGCTTCCTATAGCCACAATCATTGTTCAATAATAAAAAGCATTAAATGCATGCAAAACAAATTCACAGTTCCCAGACAGAAGCCCAGCATCATGTTAGAGTAATTTCATCAGTATTATGGCAACGTGACACTACCAGCAAGTCTGAACATCTTTACGGCCTGTCTGAACATGTATTTATCAGAACAAGAGACTGGTCAGTTCTCAGCATAAGCACTGTAGTAGAAATCTGGTTATTTTATTGCGAAATGCAGCATTGACTAGTGCAGTAACTCAGCTGCACCCTTCCGGAATATCAACAAAATATATATGGACTACATCTTTTAAAATAATGTCTTTTTAATAAAAAATAAATGAAAAAAGACACAGAGTTTTGTAGGAATAAAGCATTTAACACACGCTTTAGATATTTACCTAAAGAGAAAGGAGCATAGTATTTCAAAGCAATTCCACAGCCACTCAAGAACTATTACAGAGAAGAAAAGTGTCTACTGATGAGATTATCTTTTTTTTTTTTTTTTTTTTTTTTTTTTTTGGTAGGATTTTCCTATAAAGGAGCATTTTTCTTTTTTCCTGCTTGGTTTTGGTACGTTTCATTCGTAACAAGACAGCACGCATTATTCAGTTCTCTTTGAGCGGAAAAGGAGTCCTGCTACATGCCCAAGTTTTTCTTAGGTCTGAGTAACTCATGTCTCTAAGGACTTCAGCATATCACACAGATTTTTTTTTTTTCTTTTAAGAACGTCTAAACTAGCTATTTGTCAAAGAAAGAAAGAGCAAACTTTTCATCAAATCGTTGCATATCTCACATCTCTGGGGGTTGTGTTTTAAAGTTTTCACAATGAATTGAAACAATTCAGTTGTCCTCTTGCAGTCAAATGCTACCGCACTGTGTTTCGCTCTGGATCATTCTGCTTTTGTTTATAAGCCTGCTTCTACCTTTTCCCTTACGTTCCTCTCCATTAGAGTTTTTCAGAAGCTACTATTAACAAAAGCTAAAGCACACAATACAAAAGCATTTTTTTCATTAATTCCTGCTAATTTAAAGCTTAGAAACACAATATGCTAACATGATATGATATTAAATGTAACTTTAGCTTCATCACAATGGTGAAAAACACATTTAATAGTTAACCACAAAATAGTTCTCTGCTGATTAAAAGGCTCAAGCTTCCTGTCTCCTCTTACAGCCTCTTAATGCCTACACTACCATCAATCATTCCTTTAGCTCTTGTTGAACCCTTCTAGGGTCAGACAGGTGGGCTTGTTTAAAGTAGAAATGTATTTTCTTTTCAGTAAGACAAGTTCCCATGTTCAGACATGCATGAATGGAAAATGCTGTTTTAAAGATTATGATATTTTTCACACACAGTCACTAGCCTAAGTATAGGAATAAACACTATCATGCTTGCCTCAGGTAAACACAATGCCAATGAAAGAAAATAAGTAGTAAATTTGCAAGACACAAGACCCATGCTTCAAGTAACTTAGGGATTTGAAATGCAAAGATGAATTATTTAGGCAAGTCATCAACAACAAAAACACAAAACATCTCCATATTATATATATTTTAGATATTTGGAGGAATGGGTTATGAGCAAATAACACTGGAATCTTCATCTCGATTTCATTTTCTTACCTTCTGCTTTATGAAGCTTTAGTGCCAGCTGATTTTTGGCCTCACTTTCCTCACTGAGACACTCCATCAGTTCCTGGTGCTGACTTACCACTTGGGCTGTTTCTTGATTACGGCGGCTGAATTCTTCTTCAAAATGTGCATGGATTTCATGAGTTTTCTCCAGCTAAAAGAAAACAATCACCACCCCTAGGGGTCAGTTTCTGCATAAAATTACAACACTACAAGCATTTAAATGAAAACCTACTCATCAATTTTTGACCCTACATATCTTGCCTTCCTATGCACAATGTTTTAGAGTTCAAAGTGGACTACAGCAACCCCACTCCCATTTACCTTATTCTGGTGGATAGGACACTTCCCATTTATCAGCGAAGCATGCTAATGAAGGTTGAAGAAGGCTGGCTAGAATCCAGATCTACCAAACCTACCAAGGCTTGGGCAAGTCCTTCAACCACACAATGGCCATACGCTACTGGTAGCAACATCAGTACTCCAAAGCACAATTTAAGATAGAACTGAGATTTAAGTTTAGGACAGATTTTTAAAGGCCAGAAGTTTTGCATAGATTCTTGTCTCAAGGTTGCACAAGATACCTAATGAGAAGAATTTGAGATGTATTTCTTTTCTTTATACTTTCTTTTAAATTAAGGGACTTCCTTAATGAGCAAGCTAATTAGTAGCACTGAATTCAATCCACTAAATGCATACCTGACACAGGCATCTACTTCAGATCTTTGACTCCTTTTATGACCCCCCTTGGAAACTAGGGGGAAGTCTGGAGCAAGGAAGACTATTACCTTGGTGGAATATGGAAGAGGATCAGGTTAGGAACCACTTAGGCAAACTGGGTCCAGATGAGATACATCCCCTAGTGCTGAGGGACCTGACAGTGTCATTGCAAAGTCACCCTTGACATCTTTGAAAGCTTGTGGTGATCAGGAGAGGTACACAAGGACTGAAAAATAAGTAAATGTCACTCCAGTCTTCTATAAGGACAACAGGGAAGATCCAGGAAACTCCACACCAGTCAGTCTCACCTTAATCCCTGGGAAGGTGATGGGGCAAGTAATGCTAGCTATTATTTTTAGGCACATAAAGGACAAGAAGGTGAGCAGGAGCAGCCAGCATTGATACACAAAAACAGAAATCATGCTTAATCATCCTGTGAGCCTTCTATAATGGAATGATTGGCTTGGTGGATGAGGGAAAGGATGTTGTTCACCTTGACTACAGCCAGGTTTCTGACACTGTTGCCTTTAACAGCCTCACAGACAAGCTGAGGAAGTGTGGGCTAGATAAGCACACTCTGAAGCAGACTGAAAACCAGCTGAACTGCTGAGCTCTGAGGGCCATGATCAGTGTCACCAAGTGAGATGGACACCAGTCACTAGCGATGTCACCCAGGGGTTGATACTGGGGCCAGCACTGTTCAATTTCTTCATTTAATGACCTGAAGGTAAACAGTGCACCCTCAGCAAGTCTGCAGAGGGCATGAAGCTGGGAGGAGTGGCTGATACTCCACAAGGGCTGCGCGGCCATTCAAAGGTAACTTGACCGGCTGCAGAAGTGGGCTGAGAGGAACCTCATGAAGTTCAACAAAGGAAGCACAGATGCCTGACCCTGAGGAGGAAGAATTCCTCTGCTATTAGAAGAAAAAAAACATCATTAAAGTCTCATGTACAAGAAGTATCAAACAGGGACTAAATCTGCACTCTAAGAGGGCAAGGATGGACTCACCAATAGCTTGTGTATTCAGACAAAATATTTCTCCTCAAAGTAGTTAACCCCACAAGGCACTAAACATATCAAACTTTAAAATAGATTTTGCCTGTTTAGAGTAATTACACATCTATATAGCTAAAACATTTCACCTGCTTAGTTGATTCTGTAACTAGTTCCAGAAGTCTTTCCACTGCTGTGCGCAAGCGATTACAAATTTTCAGTAGCATTTCTTCATTTTCACATGCCAGGTCTGGATTTGCAAAAACGCTTTCACATAAGTATTGGCTCAACTCAGATCCCTCATCAGTCACTGGAGACAGCTGGTTGTGTTCTGTCAGAGTTTCCTCCAGCAGCTCATCTATCAAGAACAAACAAGCTATTTCAAAACAAAGAAAAACTACACAGGACCGGCCAGTGACTGACATCAGGGACACCGTTTAAGATTGGAACATCTGTTAAAGTAGTATAGCAAGGTGAAAAACTGTCAGCGTTAAATTACTTTGATGTTTACAAACCAAGATACTCCTGCTTCGCTATGTTTAGGAATATTGTGCAAGCTGTGAAATGTGTTTGAGATCCCTAAAAACGGGGCATGTCCCCAGGTTTCTTTACCTGAGGCTAATCTATTCTATCCTAAAAAATAAAACAAACAAAAAATACACATAAGTAAATAAAAAACACTATAATCTATTCAGTCTTTTTCAGAACAGTTTAGTATTTTTGTTTTTACAAGGATAAAAATGATAAAATAGTTATGGGCACAACCTTACTGCAGAGAAAATTTAAAACAGAAAAAAGGTTGCATCAGGAGATACGTCTATACAGAACACCCTTCACATACAAAACATTGAATATTTATATGAAGTATTAGCCTCCTCTGCATAATATAAAATGAAATGAAAAAGCATTTTCATACATTCATTATATTCAATAATACTATGTAACAGCACCCAACAAATCTGTACTCACCTTTTTCTAGGTGATGCTTCTGTTTGGCTTTAAAACACTGCAAGAATCCCATTTCTTCCATAATACTCTGATTTTCTTTAGAATCTCCAGAAGCCAGACTATCATCAAGACAAAGACCAATTTTTCTACAAATAAGATCCTCAACAGCCATTGTGGCTTTCACCAGCTCCGTAAGCATTTTCAAAACATGCTGATAAGATTCCTGCATTTTTTTCCTAAAAATGAAAGCACAAACATTGCAATCTCTCACGCAGTCAATCTCAGGACGCTTAGAACATACTGAAAAATTGACGGTCTAAAATGGCTGTCTTGCAGTAGCATGAAAATTATCCGTGAAGATAACTCAGATGTTTCACAAAAATATGACCATTTTTCAAAGGGTAGGTTTGGCAAAAACCTTTGCCTTCCCCAAAGAGACTCAGAAATCATACTGCAGTCACATGCATCTTCAGCCTTCACATCTATCAAAGCATCAGTAGGGAGTATTCTACTATCTGTAACATCAAAATAGCTAGGAGTGTGTTGATATAGTGGATAATGAAAGCTATATTCATGTGGTCATTTTAGTTTCAAGAAAATACATTAAGAGTATTTCTGAAGTGTGCAATGTTAGACAATTCCTGCTATGGTTACTCATGCCAAATCTGAGTAAATGCAGAAATACTTGATGCAGATACAGAATATCCAATAACTTGGAATCTTTTATACTTCAATATTGTAAAGGACACTGAATTATGCAGAGGAAGTACCACTGAGCCCTGGGAACACCAATAACATCAAGAGGGTTTCTTAAAGAGAAGGGAAATTTTTCCAAAAAGCTTATCCAGAATGATAGTTTTCTTTTAATCCATACATGTCAAAGAAAGTGCACTGATTTATGTTAAGCTGAAAAGTTTCAAAAAACAAGAGGTTTTCTCAATTTCCTAGCTTTTGCCTAGATTATGAACAGCAGAAACCCCCAAACACCAAAGTCTCCATCAGTCTATACAAAAAAAGAAATGGCTAAAAAAAAAAAAAAAAAAAAAAAAAAAAAACAAAAAAAACCTCTCTCTCACTATCCAGATAGTTTGGTATTAACAAAACTCAATCATGCTTGCAAGTAAAGTCAGTATTATCAACATCTTACATTTTGTATCTGAGCAGATTAAACTTCACTTTGTTGTCCATTTATTCATAAGAAGACAGGCAAAAATTACTAAGTATTATATACCCTAAGATGTACAAACCTTTCATCCTGGGACTGATTGATATCAGATCTCAACATGGCTACCAGATTTCCTCCTTCTTGGTTCTCTCTATCTCGCCGTTGAAGGAGAGTCTCCAGTTCTGAGTTAGTCTCCTCTATTTGATGATTTAAAGACTCCACTTTCTTTTCCAGCTGTGGAAAAATGTAGTTATGACACAAAAAACAGAAGCCAATCAGTTTGTCTGAATTATGAATTTACTATTCATCACTTTCTATATATTAAATCACCAACTATTTAGCTGTGATGCAAATTTGCTTCTCAAACTACCGAAAATGAAGGATAGCAAATAGACTAAAAATGAATGGTTACTATTTCACTTTACCTTAGCCAATGTGGCTTTTGCTCAAAGCTGCTTCACCTGCATTCAGATTCACTGCACATAAGTAATGCAAGAAGTATACAACAACTTCATGTCACACTTCAATTTGTTTTTCACTTGCTTTCATTGTTCACCATTCAAAGACATAAAAAGCACAGGTTCACAGTGTAGCACAAAAACCTGAATAGCAACCTGATCCAGGATCAGTCTCAGACAGCTTCTTCATTTCTTTATGTGCTATACCAGAAAACAAGCTCTAGAAAACATCTAGGAAACATTTTGTCTCCTCATATTTGTGTTCAGATAACACCTCTATCCCATGTAAAAAGGAAAAACATACACATCTCCTCCCAGATTTTGGTAACTGAGACATTATCCAACAGCAATATTACACTCCATGTCACACGCTACCAAACAAACCAGTACTATAGCAACAAACTTGGCCTCAAAAGGAAGCCAATAAATGAGTCAAAATACCCATTTGGAAGGGAAGTGCAAGGAAAGAAATGCATTCTATTCCCTGGGCAACTTTCACACTACTCAGTAAACTCTGCATGAACAGAAGGAAACATTGAGGGTTTTTTCAGCAGGAGAAAGTCTTGGTATTACTTTTACCATTTCCTAGCTTTTCCACTAAACATGAAAGCCCAAGAGCAGAGTATGTCCACCCCTTTCCCGCCAAGCTGTAGCATATTTGGTCTAAAAAGCTAAAGCACATTTTTCTACAGATCTTTCCTGGGATAGATACAGATGGCATCAATACACAGAAAACAGAAAGCAAAACAGTGAGCTCTTTCTTTTAAAGCTGTGTTAATCTCACTGAAAAAAAGGTAGAAGAGCTCTGAAAAGGTTAAAGTATTTTCAAACTATTACCAAGTTTCAGTTTCCTTGTTACTGTCAGAGCACTGCAGCTAACAAACATTGCGCATGAAGCCTTGCACAATAGCAGTCACCTAGAGTTATGCACACAGTCCTTTCACATGCATCTTCAGAAAAGTAAAAGTGCTGTGTTAAATACAAACAAAAAAGAATGCTTAAAACCTAGGTTTAAGTATTTTCCAAACCTGCATAATTATGTCTGCCTTTTCCTGTAGTTTTACTGATAACATCTCCTTCTCCTTTTCGTGAGCAGCCAGCACCTTTTCCTTCTCCTGAATCAACACCTGCTCCTTGTCATGCAGTGAAGACTTTTTTTCAGCTTCAAATTCCTCCTGCATAAGTAACATACACTTTGGATTACACACTCTTTACAAAAAAAGCCCCTCTCCTCTCCTAGAAACAAAAGCACCACCTTAAAAAAAAAAAAAAAAAAAAAGGACTGCTCAAATCAACTAGCAGCAACTTACAGTCTAACCTCCAAAACAAACAAAATTATGCCCAAACTATGTTTTAAGAGTAGTTAAACAGGTAAACACATTATCACGTACTCCCTGGTATCTGCATAATTTCAAACTTATGGAACAGTGAGGAGGAGTAGAAAGAAGAACTGGCTAAATCAAATTGTTGAGAGAGAGATATGAGACTTGGAACAACCAAAAGTTATGTGTGGCTCTGAGCTCTATGCAAGACAAATAATTTACAAAAATAAATCTAAAACCTACAATGTATATTTACATTGTTGAGTGTTCTAGCAGTTATTACACTGGACCTTGCTTACTTCAGTGCGGCAGATGTGCTCTAAAGGAAGGTCCTGTCAAACACCAGCAAATGAGGGAGGTGAAACAAAGAAAGCCCTGGAACTCCTTCAGGGAGAGGCTAAAAAAAATCCTGGTAACTAACTGCTTCTGTGATGTTCAGAATTAGAAGAAGAAAGAATAGTTTCAACCACACTGCAAAGTGCATGCGCAATTTCACATGTTAACAACACGCTCAGTACTGAAAGATCCCATGCTTTTTATTGGTGAGTAAAGAAAGCATTTTTTTTTTCCCAGGACATGAAATGCTTTGAAGTTCATTTTAGTTAGACCAACCTTTAGCTGTGCAATTTGCTGTTCAAGTAGTAGCTCTGATTGACACTTTAGCAGCTCAATCTCCTCCTGGAATTGAAGCTGCTGCTTCAATTTTACCTCTTCGAACTGAGCCAAAAGAGCTGTCCTCACAGTTTCTACTTCAGATGCTGATGCAGAAGCATACATCTGCAGTAAGCAATATAAAATATTTTAGCTACAGTGTTACAAAAAAAGAAAAATAAAAACCAAGTCCAGCTAGACTATTTGAGCACTTTCACAATAATTCTCTTCAATTCCTACAGCTATGCAGAGCTGTTATTTAGCATATCCAATTCTTCAAATTAGTAAGCAAAAAAGCAAAAATAAGTTATAAAATAACAAAGCTTGTGATGTTCAGTTATAGGTACATGAAACTCAATTTTGACTGGTGACTTCTCCTAATTAACAAGTGTAATACATACCTTTAAAATAGAGAAGTCTTGACTACTTGAGGCTACTTGCGTTAAAACAAACAGTATTGTTAACAGACTCAAGGATCTTTTTTTCCATTTCAATGTTAATTAATAAAAAGAACTTATTTTAGAATTTACTAACCTAGCATTCACTACAAACCAAAAAGTATCGAGCTTACATATAAATATCCCTAACAAGAAACCAAAAGAAAATATATGTGGGGTGGTGTTAGCTACTACAATGTTACTATGAAGAAAAGAAGAAATTGTTGTTAGTAAAGGTTGTTCCCTTATACAAGCTTGCAACAGTTAATGATCAGAATTATTAAACTATTTATGTTCAATCAAAATGAAAGCTTCAAAAAAATTGAATTAAAAATAATCAGAAATAAAAGAATGTGAAAGTGCTTGAGAGACAGAAACATTACAAACACTAATTTAAATATATAACAGTAAGGCTAATAAACACATATTAATTAAGTCCTAGATAAAGTCCATCTTTGTCTCATCTTATCTACTAGCATCGATAAAGCCTAACAGCACCTACATAAAGAGTCTTATTTCTGGGATTAATAAAACTGTATTAATTCAATTTTAAAGTACAGCTTATTTTAAGTTTAGATAGATCATTCTGACCTCTTGCTCATGTTCATGCTGTGCTTTTAGTTTCTCCATTTCTCCTTGGAGCTCCCTGGAATATTCTTCCTTATGTTTCTTAATTTCTGCCTCATGAAGATCCTGAAGTTCTTGGAGTGCTTTTCTATGTTTTTCCTCCATATGCAGTACTTCCTCACGTAATGTATCCAGGGCTAGACGTTTCTCTTCTTCCAGTAAGCTTCTTTGATTTTGAAGAGCTCTGTTCAAATCATCCTAAGTAAAATTTAAAAACAAAACAATAAAAATACAAGCATTTTTATACCCCACTTATAGGCACACGTGTTGCTTTAGAAGCTCATAAAAGTGAATATTAACATTGACTCCTGAACGATGAAAACACACACGCCATGTCTCAGAAATGACTTCTTTTTTCTTAGTTTTTAAAACTTCTACTTCTTCCTTTATCCACAACAGTGTTCCTCATCATCATAATCTTCAAAAAGCCTTTAGAATTTTTTCTGTGTATGTGGACACTCAAGAACAATTACAATACAGATTTTAAATTATTTAGTAGAGATATGCAAAAAAAATGCCCTTCTTGTCCCTTGTAAGGCTTTCTTCTTAGCCTTACCGGACACAAAACACACGAATTTTATATTTGGGAGGTAGAATGGTATGAGGAGACCAATCAGGAAACAGTACATCTCCTCATCTGGAACGTCCTGGAGTTCCAGCAATGAGCTAACCCTCTTACGCCTTTGCCTTGGAAACATCCTGGGATCATTTTTTTAACTCAACCAACAACAGAGACCTCACACCTCTACCCTGGCAATAGCGAAATTTTAAGTATTTTTTAAGGACTTAAGACTATGTCCACTCTCTCACTGTCTGAGATCCTCAAACGAACTGTTTCTGGCTCTCAAAAGCCTAGCTGGATCCTGGAGATCACATTTTCTTTTATTCTTCCCCTCAACACTGTGCTAATAAGTTCTTTAAATTTGCAGAGTTGTAGCTAAATCTACAGCCTCCAATCTAAATTATGCTAAGCATTTTCTCAAGCACATTTCCCTCATGCTGACTAGAAAACTCCACAATTTTCAGTTTTAGTTTCCTAACCCTGCTCAGAACATGCCACATGAGCATTAGTGCTGGCACAAAGGAGACTGTAGAAACACACCCCAAGAACAAGAAAAGAAAAGGGGATTTCCACCCATTTCAACAGTTTCTCATACTTAAGAAGATATCTTTAAATCTCAACCTCTACGCCAAGTTTTCTTTTAACTCACCTTATGCGCTTCCTCTGCTTCAGCAGCCATGGCTTTAAGTTTCTCCATATGAACAGTAGCTAGTTCAATTTTCAAATTATTTTGTGAAAGCTGAAGTTCTTCAGCATGCTTTAGTTTCAGCATCTCTATCTCCTGAGCCAAGCGTGCTTGAGCCACTTTATCCTGTTCACGGAATTGTTGCGAGTGATGCGTCTGTAGTTCCACAAGGGCTTGCTTGTGCTCTTCTCTTATATTCTGAATTTCAGATAGGTAGGAAGACTCCAGGGAATCCAGATTTGATAAGTGTTTAGTCTCCAGCTCATCAATTTGGGCTTGATGCTTTGTCTGAAGTTCAGCAACAAAAGCTTGAAGCTGAGCCTGCTGTTTACTTTCTAGAGAAGATTTAAGTGTGTCAAGTTCAGCATGGTGCTTTGTCTGAAACTCAGCTTTAAGAGACAAAATTTGCTGCTTATGCTTCTCCTGTAACTGCTGGCTTTGAAGCTCTAGTTCATCAACATGATTCTTTTTCAGTTCCTGGAGAAGAATCTCTTGCTCGCTTGTGAATTTCTGAGTCATAGCCTTGTGTTCCTCCATAAATCTAAATTATTTCCAAGAAAATATTGTCATAACAGGCACTGATAAATAATCAACTAATAAGAAGCAGGTCTTACTTAGTCTCCACAAATTTTACTTCTGGACTTCAGATGCAGTACTAATCCAAAGCAAATTGCAGAGATGATCTCATAGCCACATAATTAGGTGCTTGCATGATGGGAATTGTCAATATCTGGTTATTACCAAGTAGACAGGCACTCCTGTTGAACTGCTCACTAATATAGGGCAGCATTCACTCTAGCTCATTAAAGCACACTTAAGAAGGTAGCATGGAAAAAGCATCTCTGATAATGTGCTCAAAACAAGAGATGAATTTCAGGTGCCACTTCAAAATATTGTCTGGTAAGAGCATCTAGGTCATAACAAATATTGTACATAAACCAAAGTTTATGTACACTATCTACATTTTGTACATGTTATCTGCAAGCAAACAGGCTGCCAGAAGAAAAACCTTTAAATGCAAACTGTTTAGATCAAGACATAAAGCCATTCTGGGGCACGTGCAGAATATTGAGACTCTTCAAACTATCTCATCTATCTGGGACTCTGGGACTCGTTTGAGGCTTGATGCAGAACATTCAGTGTCTAAAACACGTTTGCTGCAACCATTAACTATAGTATTTTTGGATATGGATATCAATAATTAAGTGATTATTTAAAGACTAAATTTCTGATTTCAAAGTTTTCTTAGTGTAATTATCTCCCCAATCTTTTCTATGAGCATATGTTTGGGGAAGGAAGAGGCAAGTTTATAATGACATATGCCAATATAAAAATGTATTCGTTTGAATATTTGAATACTGCAGAGAAGAGAGAAGGACATCCAAACAAGTAGTGGCAATCCACATCTCTAACCTGAATTTAATTTTGCTAGAGAATACTAAATGCAACCCATCAACCTCATCTTTCATTGGATATCAAAAGCTCTATTTACTAGAAGAAACCTGCTCAAATTCATTTGTTTGAAAACCCTTGAACAAAGTTTAGAGAGTTTTCCATTTATATTCCTATACACTTTCTTCTAGCAGTGTCTAGTGTTCTTAATAAGCAACAAGTAGAACTAGACTAGATTTCACTAGATTTGCTAGACTAAATTGAATGCAGTTATATGAAGTAAAACCATACCGGAGACCTTAATGAACAACATTACGGTTCCTGGGTAGTATAAAAGTTTTGCATACAGGAATTAGCTAGTGCCATCAGGTGACAAACCTATATGCATGTCATTTCTTAAAATAAAAAAGCAAAACTGAAATAAACATTACCTCTGAAACTCAGCATTCCCAGCTAGGAATAAATCCCCAAGTACACAGTACTTACTTGTTTTGTGCTTCCAGAAGTTTAAATGCACATTCTTCTTGCAAACGAAGTGTGGCTTTTTCCATTTCTTTTGCCATAAGTGTTTTGGCCTCCTGCAGCTCTGTGACATACTGCTCCTGAGATTTCTGTGTAGCCTGTGCACTTGCTAGACTGTCCTCTAGTTGTTGCAAGTTGTTCTGCTGCTCTTTTACCAACTTCTCTAATTCTACAATTCTGGCAGCCTGCTGATGTTGCAGCTGATTCATTTCAGTTTCTCTAAGTTCAAATTCCTTTTGTAGATTTTGCTTCTCATGTTCCGATTTGTTTTCTAGCTCTATACGCAACAGTGATAATTTTTCTTCTGTTTGGATCCTCTGGTCCTCATTTTCATGCTTCCATTTTTCCTCTTTTTCTTTATACATCTTCTCTATTTTCTGGACTTCTTCTCTAGCACCCCTTAACTCAGTCTTGTGATCTTCAGTAAGTTTGTATTTTACCTGCAAGTAAGAGTTATTAAAAATGCATAAGTATTAGAACCAAACTGTAATATCTGTTTATAAACTTATAGATATTTATGGTCTTGGAGAGATTCAGTTCTTGCAGTTAAGTCATCCTTCCAAACAAAAGTAAGGCAGAAATGGCAGCTTACAGGTAGTTTCATTCAACCCACTATTAAAAAGCAAGCATAAGGAAGGAGAAAACAAAACAAACAAACCAAAACTGCTACGTAAAGACAGAAGCCAAAGCAAAAAAATGTTTTTTCAATGAAAAAGTCAGAAAGAGATCCTCATAATAACTAGAAATAAACCATAAGACTAAGAAAACAATAGGAAAGTGTCTTAAAAGGAAGGAAGAGCTAATAAGAGATGGTGTAAGGGTTTTTTTTTTTTTTTATACAAAGCCCTTAATTAATATTCTGCTCTTCCAAGTAAAAAAAATGAAGAAAAATGAGTATTTAAGCATTCATTTACACAACAACCTATTTATCATGCAATTCACAAAGCAAAGTTTGGGCCCTGGTAACCAAGAGCCCAAATTGATGAAATCAACTGATGAAATTAGTCCACTTGGCTTCTGCAAAACAGAGACTAGAAGTGAAACAAACCACAGGTATTTCCAGACAGCGAATCCTCACCCCATTCAACCCTGTTTAAATCTATCTATGCTATCTCTTCTCTGATGACAAGGAGAAGCTAACAGTACTGAAAGCTTTGCTACTGAAAGCTTTGGGTGATTCCTCATGTTATCTTCAAACATCTGCAGCTGTTTCCTGTGACTTTACCCACTTTTTTTTTTTTTTTTTCCAATTTGGAAAAGGATACAGATACCTCCTTTTCTTCAAAGAGAGGGTGAAAGAGAATTTGGGAAATATTAATCAAATTCTGATATGCATTTAAATACTGAAACAGGTTAAAGAATACACTACATCCAATCTAATTGTATTCTCAGATAGGATAGTCAATGTAATGACTAGAGAGGAAAGACACCAAAGCAAACCAAAACAGAGTTTGCTGCTGATCATTTTTTTCCTCAGAACACCTGGAGTGAAAAGTTACTTCTGGTCAATGAAAAGGTGCATTGGATCAGTACTTGAAGCATGTGCCTTCCCACACTGTGCTCCTGAAGAAAAATTAAGCTGTGGGAAACCAAACATTTAACGGCAGAGGGCTCCAAGTCTTATTCCAATAATTTGTAGGTACGCAGCTCCCTTTCAAGACAAAATTACTATCATTAACTCAAAACAATTAGAGAGAAGTGCAACTTGTATTTTACTGGGCCTTCTCAACAGGATTGAGTTTGCCCAAATCCATATAAAACAGCACTTTAATACCAATTACCTTTTCCATTTCTTCTTTCAGATGCTTTTCATTCTGCACAGAAATATCTTTTTGTTTAACAATCTCTTCCTTTAAGTGCTTTACTTCTTCTGAAAGCTCTGCAATATATTGCTTCTCAGACTGCAGGAGAGAGACCTTTTCCTTATGTTCTTTCTCCAGCACAGACATTCGCTCAGCTACCTCCATTTCTACTTGTCGTGCTGCATCTTGAGCACTCTGTAGTCGCAGTCTGGTGATTTCTGAATAAACAGTAGAACAACATGCTGGAATTTATTTTCTTTTAACAGGCCTTATTAATTCACAGCAATAAAACAATGCTGAATGTTGGTAGTTGCACAGTTTATCAGTAGGCACACCTAACTATAGAACAAGAAACATTTATCAAAATGACTTCTGTTCTGCTCCACTTCATTATCAACATTGGCTTTTATCAATACGAACACACACAAAATAATGCAAAGAATTATATCTTATGGCATGACTTCCCTTGTATCAGTAGCAGTCACAGCAGTTGACCTTTGTGGACAATGTAATGACAGATTACTGAAAGTTTTATCTCCTTTTATGCATGTATTCTTTAGATAAAGAATTCTCCTGGAGGGGCAGGTGGGGCAATTCTCTATCTAAACATTCTCACTCGGGCAGGTTTGATACTTGGTCTAATGGAGGGGAAAAAAAAGCCATAAATATAACTACCATTTTTAAAGGGTTTCCTGATCCTTTCAGCCAACATAGAGTAAAATAGTTAGTTACAAGTGTCATATGGCTAACAGTTAGGCATGAATGACAAGTTCAAAAGCTTGTATATTTTACTATGCTCCCAGAAAGATGTGGCAGATACAAGAACTACTGTGATCCTGAACCTCAACAATACATGCATGAACCTTACCTGAACCTCAACAATACATGCATTTAATATTGAAAAGATGCAAAGCAGTGCATTTATATAAATTATAAGCTTGTATCTTCCGAGAAAAGCAGTAACTGTAGAGAAATTATATAAAATCATGATGATGTAGCAAGTTTCATTAGATTGAGCCAGAAGAGGGTCTTTATCTGAATTTTATAGCAGAAGTTAACTATTGCAAATTCTGTCCCCCATAAATAGTTTATTTTTGAAAAAAAACCATCCCAATATATGTAACACTTGTGGAATATATAAGGGAAAAAGCATAGATTGCTATAAAATTCATGAAATAAAATCTTACCGAAGAGGTATGGAACAGGAGACAGGAGTTCTCCAACAGGAGACAGGAGTTAGTCTATTCCACAGAATAGACTATAGGAAAAAAGAGGCCTATTTTGTATGAATATAAAGACACCATGGCTGAGACAAGATAAGAATATTTCATATACGTATTCTTTTATGATCTTACTGTGCTGCTCTAGGCATCAAGAATGGAAATCTGATCTACATTTTAGTAATTGCTCCCCGGTTTTAGTAAACTTTACTTCAAAACAACCAACCTCAAGGTCACCACATCCTTGAAAGTTGAGTCAGCATGCCCAGAAGAGCCAAAGAGCAAAATGCCCTGTCCCAAGGAGGAACAAGCTTTAGGTGTTCCCTGTACTTTACAGTAAGCTAATAACACATTTTTAAATTTCTTCAAATAAGCCTTTAGATATATTAAAACAAAACAAACCCACAAGTAGCCGGATATTTTACTTCCTAATCTGTTGGTTGATCTTACCTTTGATATGTTCTTCTGAAAGTCTAGCACGGAGTTGCTCAAGTTCTAGACAATGCTTTTTCTTCATTTCCTCAATTTCTTTTATATATTTGTCCGATAGATCCATCTTCATTTTCATTAGGTCCTCCTTATACTGAAGTGCAAGGGAAGACCTTAAGGTATCCAATTCACACCTATGCTCTTCTTTGAGCTGCACTCGCAAACAGGCAAGTTCTTCCTACACAAGAAACGGATGAAAAACACACTTTTAGTTGTGAAATAACCATGCCAGAAATGATTCAATGAAAACACTACATGAAGCACACTGTAAAACACCTTTACAGGCATATATATGCTTTCCCACAACCTGCAGTTTTTGCTCTGTCATGGCCATTCTACTCTCTACTGTGACAATAGAGCACCCAGAAGCAAAGATATCCTGGAGCCATGACACAAAGCAGATCAGAACCTTAGCGGCTGTTTGAAAGCGTATCAGAGAGGAAAGTCTCACAGGCATTTGGATAAAAAAAAAAAAAAAAAAAAAACCCTCTCACCACTGAAAAACTCCTCTTATATGTGTCTCAGAAAATAGAAGTTATGATCTCTGAATACAGTTTCATAGTCATGAAACTAGATGAAAATACATGAAAAAAATGACAACAGAAAAAGGATTAAATTAGTTTCTCAAGTGGTAGCAGTGAAAGGTACAATTACTACAGAGTTCAAGACAAGAGAAACAATATGAATTCTGCAACATGTGAGGAAGAGCTCTGATCAGAACTCACTCTTCATGTGCCACAGAGTAATCCAAAGCAAACCAAAGTTCTTCTGTTCTGCTATGCTAAGAACTATTTAAAGCTGATAATTTACAATAGACTTAAAAAAAATTAATGAAGCCTTAATAAATGTCTCAAATACAACTTTAATGGTTTTCTAAAAATGGGAACCAGATATCAATTTTTATATGGGTAATGTAATAACTACTACAGCTTTAATAGAGAAAAAAAATTACCTTATGCTGCTGCAGCTGTTGATTTAGTTGGTCAAGTATGACTCTCCTCTCTTTTTCAGTTGTCTCTTCAAAAACTGTGATGGAGGAACTAAGAGAACACATTTTTAGAAACTTAAGATTGTACCACATGTCAAAAATTAAGTTAAGTTAAATGATCTTGTTAAACTTACAATACTGTACTTAAAGTAGCTACACAGGAACCATAATAGCTACAGGAAAATATCTTCCATAATCACAACTTTTTTCAACTGGTATTCTAACTTCAAATAATCTTATCCCCAATCCCAACATATTTAGAGGCTAGCATCATCATTATATTAAAAAATTGGGAACACTGATCATAACTTGAGATTAAAGGAAACAGAATAGATCACCTGATATCCACTGCTTGATCCTGGCTCACATCTGACTCCAACAATGAATATTCCTTCAGTTCTTGCAGTCTCTGATGCAGCAAAGTCAACTCCTCTCTGTAGTTTTCTTCAGCTACACTCAATTTCTTTTCAAAATAAAGTCTCAGTTGTTCTAATTCAGTTTCATGCTCACTTTTCCTTTGCTGTCGCTGCTGTTCAAATTCTTGCTTTAAACGTTCTATTTCCTCAACTTGTGATGCACGGGCCAGAAGCTGTTCTTTTAACTCTGAGATGGAGGCAAGAAGAACACAACATCTCACTGCATTCTTAAAAGTACACATTCTGTGAGGATCAGCCCTATTTTAGTTGTTGGGATCACTGTAAATTACTGTAAAATACTCCCCGCATGCTACGTAAGATAAACTTTTGAAAGATAAGACTTTCTTTCCTCAGAAGACAGCACAAATGTGTTCACTGCTTACATTGCATTCAGAGAAACTAGTAGCATGGACAGAATCAAACTACCAGCAGATCATTTATCATTTGCATTGCCCTTGTGCCCCAATTTTGAGTCAGCGACAGGCAGAATCCTGAAAAAAAAAAAAGATAATCCCCCCACCTGCTTGTGGTAGCAACCAGGAAGACTAATTTCCTCTTGCAGATTTATTGCAAATTTTGTTTTGTCCCAGAGGTGGAAGAATTTAGCACAAACTATCTAGCAAGCAAGGGAGGGAAAAAAAAAAAAAAAAAAAACACCCACCCACCATACACAAACAGAAAGAAATTAATCTTGGACTAAAATAAAATAAATCTTGCACTATTTTAATGATGGGTGGGCTACCCACTTGAGAGCTTTTTTTTAAAAAAAAAAATGTTCTTCATTAGAGAAAAGTATTGTACTAGGAAGAAAAAGATAGAACTAAGGACAAAAATCAAGAGGGGAAGAAAAAAAAAGTTTCCCAGATTGTTTAGGTTTAGCTGAATTCACACCAAGACCTGCTGAAAACAGAACTGATTTTCAAGAAGAAAGAGCTTAGAAGAGAGAAGTAGCTTATGCTAGTAAAGAAAAGAAACTTCAGAAAGATTTTGGGAAATGACTGAAGACACCTCCAGAAATTCCCATGCTGAGAAAACATCCAGAGGAACACTCCTGAGCCTGTGGTTTGACCAGGAACTCTCAAGTGTGGTTTGGCAGCAGCTCTCAATCTCATATGCCCAGCATGCAGTCAAACTGCAGGGAGTCATCTGCAAAGCAAAAAGGCTGCAGACACTTATGCTTGGGCTTTGCCCGAGGGCCTTTGGGTGCTGCTGACACCCAGGAGATGCTGCAGCACACTCCCAAAAGGGGAATGCTCAACAGCAGCCTCCCCTGTAGCTGAGTAGCACGTTTGCGTCAGTCCAGTCAAATCACAGTACAAGCCGGATGATGTCTAACAGTCAGGAAAGAGCTGACATGGACCTGGCTGCACACTTGTGGTGAAAAATTCTCACAGCAAACATCGAAATAGAAGGAATAAGTGAAATTAGCATGTGGTTCAAGCCTGCTTTCAAAGGGAGCAATTGCCAGGTACAGATAGCTGAAGAATCAAATGACAAGAAGAGACTAGTAAAAACAACAGTGATGTAGGTGAGGGAAGCCCAATCTTGCACAGATTTTGGCTAATTCAGCAAAATCCACAGGCACAAAATTAACCCAGGAAAGTGTTTTACAGTTTTGAACTGTCCTTTTTACATCAGAGCAATGCTTTAGCTCTCTGGCTGTGTTTTTGATTCCTTACAAGGAGTTCTCAGACTTGTAAAGTGCATTTGCAAAGCATCACTCAAGGAAAGAAAAAGCAGAGTAAAGCCAAACACCTTTAAGATTTCCACACACAAGAAAGATGTATTCTCACCTGAAACAGGGGCCTGCTCTCTGGTCTCACCATCTCAAACCAGATGAAGGAAAAACAGAAAGATTCCAAAGAATGATAAACACGAGTGATTAGAGACATGGGAAGACATTTGAAATGTTAATAAAGGTTAGGACTTCAGAGAGGGAAGAGAGGAGTTCTGTTAAATACAAAAAAGTACCATCTGTGCTATAATTCTGTAACATTATAACGAGGATTCAAAAAGTTGTAGTTTGACTAAAACCCCCCAAATCAGAATATTAATCTTTTCAACTTATGACCACTATCCTTTTCTTTCCTTTTTTTGCTTTTAGATTTTAAGTTAAATATTGCATGGTTGTTTTTTACTAAACTTTTGCATAATGTGCAGGAGTGGAATTCTAGGGCATCAACACAATTACAGAGCAGCAATAACTGCAACAACAGTGCTGATAACAACATGATGCTCTTGCTTCCTAGTCAAAGACAATTAAAATAGAAAGAAGTTTTTCTTATTTTAGGACATTAATAATAATAATAATAAATGACAAGAGTGAATGCTTACCTACAGGGATAGCATGCTTGATCTGAGAAAAATTCCCAGACATCAGACACTTACCCACTTCTGACTTCAGAAACCCACATCATGTGCCCAAATACTAAGACATGATCTTTTGTACACATCTATGACTTTGCTGTGTTTCTGGTACATGACTAAACATCTGTCATATCAAAAATGAGTACTTGGATATGAGCTAGAGGCAAAAAAATAAAATGCATGAGTTTCAGCCATACCACTTAACTCCTGCCGGTTTGCCCGGGTGCTATTGAGTTGTGACCAGAGTTGCTTGATTTCTTCTTGTGACTGAGTCTTTAGCTCTTCATGCGTGACCCGAAGTCTCTCCAGCTATGAAAAATGTATTAGTTTTTTAATATTTTTGTTCCAATTGCTTAGTTAATATGCAACATAAATTGTCCTGTCAAAAATAGGTGGAAACACTCACTAACAACCAGACTCACACCTTCTAATCTAGATTAGCAGAGATTATGAGTAGCCTTTAACTACTGGTTAGATCCACTCCTTCAACAGAGCAACAGATCTGCTCTTGGTGTCATATTTATCATCACTGGCAAGAATAAAGCATCAGAAAATGCTGGTATATGATTACAGAGGAAAGAATAACACTGGAGTGGTATAAAGGTAGTAGCTCTGTTCAGAAGACTTTGAATATTCCAGGGCACTAATCTACTTTATTAGATACATTTAACTCTTTCAATAAAATCTTAAAAGAACAAATATATATTTTGCCCAATAATATGTATATTGTACTTTTTTGTGACCTTTCAAACTAATGATATCTTATTTACCTCCTTCTGAATATTCTGTTCCTTTTCTTGACTTTTCAACTTCATATCATCCAATAGCTGGTTATGTTCAGTCTGAAGCTGTTCATGTAATTTTGTGATAGTTAACTGATGCTGCTCCTCCAAATCTATACATTTTACTACAAAATAAAAAGTGAGCTGTGTTCAGCAGCCAACACAGTGGTGTAACAATTTACATGATTAAAACAGAAACATAGAAATACGTGCAACCAAATGAGAATGCTTGTTTAAAGTTCATAGGAAAAGCCTTCTCCATAAGGGTGTCAGCACTTGAGAACATCACACATGCTTGAATATTAAAGGATTTCAAATCTTGACATTTCTGCATTGTGCTCCCTGGCTCCCCATGCTCCATGCTCTAAGCCACGCAACCACCTGTAGTGCTAGGGATAAGACAGGCCTCTGCTCTCTGCATCTATAAACAAGTATCCTCAATCAGAAGAGCACTTATTTAGAGAGGGTAAGTAAAAAAATAACATTTGTTCATGGCCTACAATTACAGAATTTATTCTACTACCATTAACAGTATATAGAAGAGAGATGAACAGGAAGAACTAGGAGAGCTCCTGCTGCATGTACCCCATCTCAACGTGAACGGAGCACTCTCTCTCAAGTCTTTGCTCTACCCAATAAAGTCTCCAACAGCAAGCTGCAAAGCAAAGTTCTCCTCAAAAAACATTCAGATGCAAGGAAATCTTGTAAAAAACAGTGCAAGCTGAGAAGTAGACGACATGTCCTTACAGCAGCCAAGGCCATCAGAACATAGTGAAAGCATCTGGCCCATGATAACGTAGGAAATGGCAGCTCTACTTCTCAGTTGCTCTCCTGCCTGTAAGATGGCATCAGAATCCCAGTATCCCTAAAACTAGATTTCCATTATTTGAAGAGAATATTATTTCCCCTCATCTCTTACCTTTAATAATATTTTGAAGGGAAATATATTATTAATCTTATATTATTGTGCAAGTCATAGCATGCAATGCAGTTAACCTGGCCTTAAACAAAAAACAACAAAAAAAAAAATCAGTTTCTGTTTTCTGGATAGTCTCCAGGTATTGATCCTATCAGATACATGGATATGTTTTAAATAGGTTTTGCTTAGTTAATTCTGCTATAAAGACAACAGCTTCTCAGACCACGACACTTACTTTCAAGCTGTTCTTTCTCAAGAGAAAGAAGTCTCAGCTCCACTTGGAGTTTTTCTAATTCCATTCCCAGAGTTTTCTGCAGTTCCTTCATTTCAGTCTGGTGCTTTTCAGAAAGCTCTTCACTCATGCTTTTTAAATGTACCTCAGATTCCAATTCCCAGTCTCCTTTAAGAGTCTAACAGAGTAAGACATGTGCATTATTAAAGCAAATACACCTAGTAAATACTGAGGACTTTTTCTAGATTTTCATATTCCATCTGTTTTTCCTTTAGAATTAATAGAGTAGAATGGGACTCCGCTAAGACAGTTTTCATTTACTGAAAGCAGTTTTATCTTTTTCTGTATGAAGGACAGAATTTGTACCTCTAATTTCTGGACGTATGTCTCTTCCATTTCCATTTCTATTTTCTTTCTCTGATCAACTGTAAAACAAAATACTATTTATTAATAAATTTATATAAAACATCATGGTTAAATGACAAGTAAGACTTATGGAGGAAATTAAAAAAAAATTAGAGGCTTGGATTGGGAGGCATATACCAGTTGCCTCCCAACAGTTTAGTGTTAATTAATAAAGCTCTATCTGCTTAGATCTCAGACAGCATGACTAAAAGCAATCAAGCAAACAAAACAATGCTGAACCACTGTCTTTATTCCTAAAGATGCTGTTTCAGAAATATATTGATATGATACCAGCATTTCACTACAAAATGCTTTAAAGTGTTTAAATCATCTCTATCTCCTGAGACATCACAAGAGAATAGCCTGCAGAAACAAGTAGGAAACTTCTCTAACTTCTAAAAATGCCAAGGAAAAAGAGTGGAAGAGATGCTACCATTCTGCTGAAATATGTGTTGAAGGGATCTGGAGAGGAGTCGGGAAAGAAAAAACCTTTGGCAAAGTATGAATACAGTCCGAAGAACGCTACACAGTGATGAAACTTCAGGAGAGCCCCATGTAACACTTATAAAAAGCAACTAATCCTCTGCAAAACTGCAGTTTAGTGGTTGCAACAAAATGCCCACACAGCTGGAAAGAAATTAAATTAGGTCCAGACAACTATTTTTACATATAAGCCATGTATTCTTGCATAGGTCAGTTTGGACCTTTTCCAATTCATGACAATGCTAACTCTCACTCAAAAGGCCAGCTTTACACCGAGACAGAAATCTGTGGAGGAAGAAAAGTACTTATGGAGTTTCAATTTCTATCTCATTATTCCCATATTTTAATACCTAATTCTTGCTGATGCTTCAATATAAGGTCGTCTTTTTCCTTCAAACATTTCTCTCTATTCTTCTCCAATTCCAGCTGGTGGCGGCTTTGCAGAATTGCTACCTCCTGAGCACGTTTATCATTGAGCATCTCCCGTAGCTCCACAAGGGCAGTTTCCTTTTCTTTCCTCAAATTGGACTGAGTCAGCTCAAGTTGAGATGTGTGCATATTATTTAAGCTTAGGCGCAAAGCTTCCAGCTCAAGGTTATGCAGTGTCTGTAACAGAAAAGAGTTTCCCCTCACTTAATGAAATGCATTCACTGCTTGTTTTTTTTTTTTTTCATTTTTCTTTTTTAAAGAAAAGTTTAGAAACCACTGAAAATATGCTGACTTTTTGTTACCGTTTCCAGTGTAAAGCAAGATTGTCCTCACCTGCCTCCTATGTCCTACCAAATACACTGTATCTGTCCATTTTCTCACAGTATCTTCAGAATAGAGGGCAATTCTTCCCAGTAACTGACTATTAATAAAAACCTTTTATTTGCTATGGTGATAATTTGGTACAAAGCAAAACTCTGGTTGGAAATGGTACTGGGAAAAATGGAAGTGGAAATAAAATTCAGGTCTCATAACATTGAAAGAAAGTGTTGAATATCCATCAGTTAATAAAGGCAACTAAAACAGACTGAATGCCTCAATTCTTAAATAAGTCAAAAATTAAGGTAGTATCTAGTAATGAGACCTAAGACTAGTCATATTCTTTGCATTTCTGCTTCACATTTGAGGAAGTGTTCAGGGACCTAACAAATATTAAGAGGAGAGAAAGTCACATTAACATACGTAAGTTTAGTATAAAAGTTTTCTTACATACACTAGTAGGATAGTTAAAAATAAATACAATTTACTTGTTAAACTTACCAAGACATAAGATACAGGGAAACTCTTTCATTAACCAGCAATTTACATACCTAATTTTATTCAGAATTACTCTTAAGATCCAATTGCAGTAAGAACCCTGGAGGACTACCATAGAAAACATTTACTATTACCCATAAGGAGAACACTCCTAATTCTTCAGTCATACCACTACATAAAACAGCACATGTTGTATGCACAAAAACCAAGGCTGTTGCAAAGTGCAGGCTCTGAGTAACTGCTACAGTAATTACTGATTCTGTATTATACCTGTGATTGGATCTGAGCTTGCTCAATCTCTGCTTTGTGTGTGGCTTCCATTTGATGCTGAAGTTCATCCAACAGCTTTTGCTGTTCTTTATTTAGGGCAGCACGGAGCTCCTCCATTTCCTCTTCATGTTTAGTAATCAGTTCAGAAATTTCCCGATCATGCTCTCGTTCATGTACCTGCAGAGAACACTCGGATAAAGAGCTTGCTTAAAAATATCGTTATTTAGCACTTCGACCCCCTCTTCCCTCCCTCCTGCAAAAATCAAAGCCATCACTGATAAAGGAGAGAGAGAGAAAAAAAAAGATTTTAACATCTCTAAAAGGTTTGTTCTCCTTTTATGACAAACACGAGTTCTTTTTCCAAAATCACTTGATTAAACAACTTACATTTTTTATTAGAGCAAACTGTTCCTTCCTTTCTTCCTCCAGCTTCTGTTGTTTTTCCACTTTCTCTTTTATTTTGGCATTTAATTCTTCTATCTGAAAACAGGGATACAAACAGTTGCAATGGTGGCTTCCACTATTCTAAAATACCCGAAATCCTGCTACTGTCAGAGCTGCCTACCTCTTTCTTGTGTGCCAAACTCACTTTACCAATTTCTTCATGATGTTGAGACTCCATTTTATCCATTTTCTCTTTGTAATCTTTCATCATCTCAGACTGTGCTTCTTGCATAGCTTGTGTAGTATTAATAGACTCTTGCAATTTTGTTTCAAGTTCCAATCTAATTTTCTTCAACTGAGCTATTTCTTCAGTCAACTGGCTTTCTTTCCCACTGTATTCAGTGCTTTTTGCTTTTATTTCAGCACTAAGTTTATGAATTTCAAAGTTACTGGAGTTCAACTTTTCCTCATATTGTAATCTTTCACACTCCTGTACTTCTTTGAGGCTTTTCACTTCTGTATTAAGTTCATCTATGCTTTTTTTAAGATTCTCTATGACGCTAACATTCTCAGCTAAGGCTTTTTCTGCTTTTACTAGGCTCTGCTCCTTGTCAGATAATCTTTCTTCTAAGGTTCCTTTTTCCTCCAGTAAAATTTTTAAATTTTGTTCTTTTTTATTGATTTCAGTTTTGAGTGATTCCTGCTCTTTCAGCAATGTCTCTTCTAATACACTTTTCTGGCCAAGCAGCTCAGCTATCGTCTGGTTTTTGGCCTTCTGAGCATCAAGCTGGGTTTGCATTTGATCCCTTTGATTTTGCAAAGCTGCTAACTGACGTCCAAAAAGAGACTGTACTTCACTTGTTACAGAATCGGAAGCCGTCTTCTGCTCTTGAACTTCTTTCACTAATTGCTCCTGGGTTCGTAATTGTGCCATCAACATTTCTCTTTCCTCCTTGAGGTCTTTTACCATTTCTTGCCAGGTAAAGGACTTAGATAGTTGTTTTACAGACTCTTCAGCGCAATCATGTTGGCCTTCAGCCTCCTGTTGTTGCTTTACTAAAACATTTATTTTGTTTTCAAGTTCTTTTTCCTTCTTTGTTTTTTGATCAAGTTCCTTTTCACAGCGGGCCCGTGCCTCACGTTCCTCACTCAGTTCCACATTCAAATTGGAGAGCTCAGCTATTACTTTTTTACATCTATCAATAGCTTCTTGGGTCTCCTGTTGAGACTTGTTCAAGGCTGCCTCCTTCTCATGGAGCTGCTCAGTCAGCTTCACACATCTCTCTAATAAGCAAACATTCTCCTCATCCTTTACGTCATCACTGTCACTTATTTTATGTTGCTGCAGGGAGCTATCTGATAAAAATGAAACAAAAGCTTCTGCTTCCATCTCAGTCTCCTCAAAAGTTCTTTGAGCTAAATTGCTAGGGCATATTTTCTCACCAGAGCCAAGTTTTAATAAAAGTGGATCAAATTCTGCATTGCGTTCTAAAAGCATATTGCTATGTAAACCACATTGACCTTCTTCAATGGTATAACCTTCAGAAGTGTCTGACATGTACGACTGTTCTGGTCTCTCCGTGGAGATGAGGTATTTAGCCAGTAGGCCTCCATCATTGGTGAAAGAGCCTAATTCTACTGAATGTTCTTCAGAAAAGCTATCAGCTTCATAACTTTCGTTTTCACTATTATTTTTGAGCTGTTTCATATTCTTAACTTCTAATTCACCTCTTGAGGAGTCTAATCCCAAAACATGCTGGGACTCTAGCTCTTCATGAGCTAACTCTTCTTCACCTTTAAGTTGGCATGGTTTATTACAAATCTCTTCAAGCTCCCCTCTCTGTAATTCTGACACCACTGGCAAAGTTAATTTTTCCCTCATATTCATTAACGTTCTATTGCAGACAATCTCTTGCCTTAGATTTATATTTCTTTCAGCCTCAGTATGTAGCTTTTCATTTAATTCCTGGATGAGCAAATTGAGTTTCTGGATCTCTTCATTCAAGCACTCTTTTTCTTGCTTATATCGCCAGGCTTCCTTGACTTGTTCTTCTGCATCAGAAAGCTGGGATCTGAGACCAACAATTAAATCTTTGTATTTAATCTCAGATTCAGATTTTTCTCTCTTGAAATCTTCCAGTTGACTTTCCAGGTTTTTTCTCAAATTTTCCTTATGAATTTCAGACTCATGAAGCCTATTATTTAAGTCAATTATAATGACATTCAAATTATGAATGTCTTCCTCAGAGCTGAGAGCAAAGAGTTCTTTCTTTAACTGTTCAAATTCATTCTTATATTTTAAAATCACTTCTTCTTCATATACCTGCTTGGCTTTTGCAATCTCATTTCTGTGGCATTTCTCCAGTTCGGCCCTCAAGCTTTCTAGTTGTCTACAAGTATCCTTTTTGTGATTTGCTTTGAGTTCTTCAATACGCTGCTGTTCTTTCATTTTGGATATGGATATTTCATTTTTTAACTCTGTTATTTCTGAGTCCCGGAGAGAAAGGGTATGTTGTAGTACAGATGAGTTTAATCTTTCTGATGTCAGTACATCCTGAAGAGTTTTAATACTTTCTTCTTTGTCTTCTATGCTTTTATATAATTGTTGTATTGTGTCTTTCATACTCTCTTCCATTTGGGCAAACAGATTTTCTTTATCTTTGGTATTCTTAAAAATAAAATATTACATATGAAAGATGCAGTTGAAATATGACATTTATTCCCTAACACTTGAGCTCCTTATCTCTTCACAAACAATTCAAAGTATTTCACTGGCCTAGGCAATTGGATATTTTCAAATATGCCCTTGAGAGCGCAAAAATCTACTGGAAGATTCTTCAAATCTGTCCAAAAATATCAATTTTTCTGAGGAATAACAATTGTATGCCACTGACTCCAGAAAGAAAGAAAACAGTGGCTGCCTCAAACTTTAGGTTTTCCGATTTAAAAATACAGAAGCTATATACATATATACATATATCTGTCCTTCTCACATACATTTGTGCATAGAGAGAACACTTCCTGAACACAGCGGTAGACTAGCATAAAAACCAAATTTTGCTTATCTGTCCTCCCACTTTAAGGATTTTAACTTTTAATTGATGGTTCTGTGCTTACAGGAAATCAGATTTCTCTAGGCTGACCATACTGTCACTGCTGATCAGAGTTAGCATCAAATCCTATACTATGACACCTCCACATTTAGATTTTTTAACTTTAAGATTATTTCTTTATTTGTAGTATTATTTCTGGGATTAAAGTATTCCCATATAAGCATTTCACTTTGTTTTGTATCTGTAGGTAACATGCTCACAGATACAGTTAAATGCTTATCTAGGAGCAAAACTTGAGTGGTTGTCCAAACACAACTGTAAAATTATTACATGATTATCCCGTTTATACAGCAGCTTTCATTCTATTTGAATGTTATGCCTGTCGTCTCAGTTACATTCCCACATGCACCAGTTCAATAAACTCAGCAAAGGAAGTATTAGTGGTAAAAACTTCCCCTTCTGCAGGAAAAACTAATGGAATTATTTCAACACATAACAGTAAGACAATTTTAAACGGCCAAAACTGAATCCTTCTTACCAAAATAAATGAATGAACATGTACACACAAACACACAAGTTACATTCTTAGCAGTTATTTTGCCTATTTGCTGTATATCAGCACCTTCAACAATTGGACTTTAATACTGTCTTGAAGAGCAGTTTTAGTGCTGGTTCAGTCCTGAGCAAAAACTGAATGTTCAGTATATGCTCCTCTTCCAAACAGAGCCATCTTGGCTTGTAAGATCATGACAAAATGCTAATTAGAACTTATAATTATGAAGAAACTTTAAGGAGTTTTTACCTTTTGAGAAGACTCAAGCTCTATTTCCAAGTTGTGTGCTTTCTGACGCAGCATCTCCAAATGAGTACTTTGCTCTTTCAGACGGTCTTGAAACAAGGTCGCTTGGTGCTGAGCTTCTAATATTTCATTTTTTTGAGGGCTTTTATTCCTCAACATCTTATTTGCCTATATGCATAAATATATTCACAGTCAGAAGTAAGTTTACACCAGAATAACTCATACACTGACATCCATATATACATAACATACACAGTTCGTTTGATACAGATTTATCATTTATCGTTTCCAAAGGATAAAACTCTTCCCAAGAAGTCATATGACACTTTTAAGGTTTAAAATATTGTTATTTACCATGTAAATATAAGTGTTAGATAATTCATATTTATTAAGCGCCCCAGAATCAATCAGGGCTCCCAATGAGTTGAGTGTTCTGTTAAGAGGCCAATAAATAAAAGCAGCAATTCATTTTCCAAGCTATTTTCTAAAAATGTGGCCAAAGCCAAGAATATAAATACATTTAAAACAGTATTTGTTCTTTCATCTAGTACTGAAGTATCGATGCTTCCACAAGTGATCTGCATCACATTACCAGCCTTTATTTAAAGTAATCCTGAAGTGCTATTTAGAACTTTTATAACTGTTTTTCAGTAGCTTATGGAGCAAATCCCAACAATCATCATTTGTGGAGTAACTCTCACTACTACAAAGGACTTTGTCAATGACAGTCAAAACTGCCCAGAAAAAAAGCAGTATTTCTTTTCCAAAGTTAGAATCCCATTCCACAGAAGATTTGTTTTCTGGGCATGAGCAGCAAAAGCCCGTATTTCTTCAAAAAAATTTTTGTTTGTTTGTTTTTAAGCACTCCTGGGCATTTAAGACATCTACCCTTTCTACTCTGATTCTTAGCTTGCAAATCTCTTGCAATAATGCTCCTGAAAAGCAACAATTAAGGTATTCAAAGAGAGGAGAGAGGAGTAATACTGAAAATCACACAACAGGATTTAAATATATATATATAAAAAAAAAAGTAAATGAAAGGAGAGAGCATATCGTAACACAAAGGGTTTTCATATCCACTATCAACATAACAGCAAGCACCGGTTCCTATGCTCAGGAGCCACATCAGAGGAGCAGCATGAGCGGTCTTCGATTATTTTAAATCTCCTTAGAGGCAACTCATTTTTAGCTTTGGGAAATACAGGGTAGAGTGTATAACTAGAGAGCTATAATTGCTCAGCTCATGCACAATAAACTTGTTACAGTGAGCTAAATTGATCACAAATAAATCCATAATATAATAATGATTTCTGTGTATAGACAGCAAGCCAAATTAGGGTAAAATTCCCTAAAAACAGCTCATGAAACATGAAAAAGAAAAAAAAGGAGAGTTACATATTCTTTAAGAACTATGAGAAAGGGTCAAAATGTAAACTAGGAAGTTTTAGTACTTATGTTTCCAAACTTCTTGTTCATGTTGTAACGAAATAAATATTACAGAAGGATCACACCTGATGTAGCTGAAGTTGTAAACCATGGATGGCCTCAGCTATATGTGCAGCCTCTTCCTGGAGGTCACTGTGATCCTTCCTTGCCTGTTGAAGGCTGCTTGTTAGCTTTCTTATGACCTCATTCCGTTCCTGGACAGCACTTTCCTAAATAAATCACAGAAAGCGCAACTTTAACATGAAAATATATTAGGAGTCCAGTAGCTTTTATTAAAGCGAAGTTGTCAGAGCACTCTTAAAACATGAAAAAAGGGATGAGGAAAGAGAAATCTTCAGAAGTGATTTTAAATAAATAAATTTATTTTGATAATAAAATTGAAAAAAAGATATATATTTAGAGATTTCATGGTCTTATTGGCCTACACGTAATCATTTTTCTACAGGATAAAATTCATCTTTATTATCCCCAAATTGTTTCTTGTCTGTCAGCACTTCCCTTCAGCCATGAGAAAGAAAGCTAATGAGATGGTATACATTAATCCTATTTTAAGTTAATCATGTTAACCTTTTCAAATTATTCTTCACTGATAGAAAATGTCTTTGGTTTTCCACCCCATCAATTTGCTTGGGGTCAGCAAAAAACATATAAGAAACGATTCTTCCAAAGTATCTGATAATTTATCATAATTTAAACATCCCGGAAATAGGAGATTCAAAATACTTTTAAAATGTTTTTTAAAAGTAGAAATGTCAGTTTAACAAAGTTTAACTCAACTTAATCATCTGTCCACAAAAAATATCCCCCAAATACTCATAATGCAAATTATCTCAGTGAGGAAGAAAAAAAAATTAGAAAGAAAGTTTTGCCATCCAATCTTAATTTTCAAAAGGAATAGAGCCACAGGAAGTGGATTTAGAGATATATCCTTAGTAATATTGATATTTCAATAGGCATTTTCTTTTTAATAATCTGAACAATATTTTATTGTTCTTTTTAAACCATTGATCAGTGTTGTCTTGATAAATACCAACCTTTTAAATAAATTTATTTAGAACGCTGTCTTCACTGAAAAGAAAAATTACTTTTCACCCATTCATGGCCACACAATGTAGAATAGTTAAATAGCCTCACTTTGTGATCTTTTTTGAGATAAAGGTACACTCTTAAACACAGCCAAACAGAATTCAATAATAAAGGCCTCTGTGCTTCCTTTTGCTGAACTTCATGAGGTTCTGCTATGCCTGTTATTGAGGTCCCTCTGAATGGCCACATAACCTCCTGGGGGCATCAGCCACTCCTTCTAGTTTCATGTCACCTGCAAACTTACTGAGGGTACACACTGTCCTTTCCTTGAAGTAACTAGTGAAGAACTTGAACAGGATTTGCCACTGTATCAGTTCCTGCGGGCCACCACTAACAACTGGCCTCCAGCTGGACTTGGTGCCTCTGATCGCAGTCCTCTGAGCTCAGTAGTTGAGAAAGGTTTTAATCCATTTCACTGTGCTTATCTAGCCCTCACTTTCTCAGCTTCCCTATGAGGCAGTTAGGAGGGACGGTCTCAAAAGTCTTGACAAGGTAGACAACATGCACTGCTCTGCTCTCATCTATGAAGCGCAAGTCTATCAGGTTCATTAAGCATGATTTCCCCTTCATAAATCCATGCCAAGTCTATTGCTATTACATTTCAATAATATGAAATACGCTTCCATAAAAAATATATTTTGTTTTCATTCTACAAATATCTAGAGGACAGGTCCCAAAACAAGCAATATTATCCCCGTTATCCAATTTTATGAAACATACCTGAAGATGCATAGAGTCGCTATGATGGGTAAGTTCCTCTTGCAGCTCATTCATCTGTGCAGTGAGTCTTTCGACTGCTTGCTGTTTTTCCAGAAGTTTGTTTTCTAGCTCAACTATTCTAGTTTGACACATTTTATCACCAAGCTGATTGCATTCTGCAGCAGAATTTACCACTGCCTTCTTCATTAAAGAAGAAAAAAAAAAAAAAATCATTGTAGCATTTCTATTTTATAGCGACTCTGAATATATATTCAGGTGCAAGCTTCTACTTTGTTTTTAAAAAAACCCACAGCATTTGGATTTATATTAATATGAATATTATATACGAAAATCTCAATTCTTAAAAAAAAATATTTCTCAGAATCATACAGTTCGCATGATAATGTATTGGGCAAACTTAAAATATGGAGGAAAATGATCTGATTCTATAGCACCAGATTGTAGCAAAGTCCCATTCTGACATGTTTGGGGATTTAAATGTAAAACTCTAAGTGAGAGAGAACAAAACATGATCAAAAATAAAACTTTTTGTGTCTTTCTGTGCTGTTACTTAGGACAGTAATTAACCGGATGCAAATAAATATTAGCAACACATCATGTGAAAAGTTAGTTTTAACAGCCTTTATCAACCTAAAAGGAACAAAGAAATTTAAAATAAAAATTCTTCTAACCAATCTTTTGAGCAATAATTGAACAATTGCTCTTAATTTCTTATAAGCAGTATCATTAGTAATCTCATGTATTTTGTGTTTTATTTAAAATATTTTTGGCTTGTAATGCCTGCAACAATTAAGAAATAAACACTCTTTTCAATTTCATATATTCAAATATCTAGGTAAGTTCACCAATACTCTTACCAGCCAATTCCTCAGCTAAATGATAGAGACAAATACAAGCTTTTAAACTTCAAAATACAGAGATCATATCACTTTTATAACAAGTATGACAACAATCCTCTGCGACTAAACCATATATTGCATTTTTGTAGCCAACTATAACCTTCCATCACGTACATATCAGCATGTGCCACTAAACATACTTTCTTTCACACTTACTTCGGCAGACTGATCATTCAATACATCCAAATTGGACAAATCAGCACTTTCCTGTAAAGGAAACAAATAAAACAACCACTATATCATGGCCATTTTTAAGATACATAAGGAAAAACAGAATTATATTGGAACTTCCCTAAGCATCTGGGCCAAAAAGACCATACTTTTAGACAACAAAGAGGTGAAGGAAAAAGAGGCAGGCAGGCACATAGACACAGGTAGAGACACGCAGACTTCTGAAACTCTAATAATCTATAGTTGAATAAAACAAATTTAGAAGTTTTGAAATTACAGTGAATGCCTACTTCAAGCTTTCATCTCTCCATAGAGAACTCAGGTTTTATCTTCCACTTTTATGGTTTGCAAATATAATTAAACGCTCAATTTACTACTGAATATAGTCAATAAATAGGCAGACCGAGATTATTTAACAACCACGCTTAAAAATCATTCAGACAATTAAGTAAGCGACAGTATCGTCGCATGATATTTCAAAAGATATTCAGCTCCCACTAAAGCCACCAGTGCCTTCTCAGTATTTTGGGTCTTTATTAGTATTTGGGTCTCCTTAGTAATGTCATAGTATTTCTACTCTCTGTGTAACCTAGAGAATAATTTTATTTGATTTATGAACGGGCTATTCTGACAGAAGTTCTTTAGAAGCAATACATGATTGTGTAAAATTCACGTTCACAAGAAAGTAGCAAGAATGATGCTAATGATGTTATATTTAAGCAACAAATTACTGGATCTTTTTTTTTTCCCTAGTGCAAGAGAGCTTAGGACATAGCTTCATAAAAAGCTTAATTCTTAAATTCAAGATATCCTGAAAGCATTAAGGCTACCCATACTACAAAGAGCAGGACAACACATGGTATTGGTATCCTCAGATAATTCAGGTTTCTGAATACGCTACTGTCCAGTGCTACTGCTCAATCTTATGAAACTGTACAAACAGTTGAGAGCTGTTTTTTATACACAAGGCATTGCCTGTTCCTTGCAATATGCTGCAAGAGTACTGTTGTAGCCACAGAGATGCCTGGTACCTTTTGAGGTTTTTCCAGACATTAGCCTATCACTTCCTAAAAACATTATCCAAAGCTATGTTTTGTTTGTATCTGGACGGGTGGGGAGGGAGGCAGGAAAGGAGGGAGGGAGGGAGAGGAAGGGAAAGTGTTTTGAGATCATCTAATCCAAAAAACAATATAAAACAATATCTTTCCCGGGAGCTGAAGGAAGAAAGCAACCATTTAATTCAAAATATTACACATATTAGCCTATTAGCAGCTCTCTGCTAATCACAAGATGTGTTTTAACATTTATTAATTTTACTACAAGGTCACCTGTATAGAATCACAAGTACAAATATACTGAACTACATCAGGCACACATAAAAGGAAAAAAAAAAAAAAAAAAAAAAAAAAAAAAAAAAAAAAAGGCCAGAGAACCTAGCATAACTTCTATGCTGGCTTTACAGTGGTTACAATACCTATTTAAAGCATGTTGGAAGAATTTTTTTCCTCAGAAAATTTTAACCATTTTTGAGACAGCAAGGCGATATGAAGCCAAAAAAGTCTGCACATTATGAAGTCAGGGCACTTTCACTCATCTACTGCATACCTCAAAATGGATTTCAAAGAATTTCACAGCCCCAGAATCAGAAATCTACCAAAGGAAAGTTTGTAGCAGTGAAAAGTATGAGACCTCAATTTAGTGGGCTAATAACAGACAGTTTCTTGACAATACAGTCTATCCATCTCACATAATAGAAATTCAAATACTGAAAAGCCTTCATTTCCTTCCAGTTACTTAGAACACCTGAAGGAGATTTTTTTTTATTGCAGATGAAAATGCCTTACTTAGTGCTAACCAGCTGACAGTGCTAGAGATAGAAGAGGTAATAACTAGCTAAATAAAACAATCATCTAGAATACTTGTTATCCGCAGATAAAGTGAAACACAAGAAATATTAAGATTTACCTCTGTCTCTGTTGTTGTCTCTAGCAGGTTGGTGTCTTCAGCCTCACTCTCTAGACCTTTTTGAGCATCTGGTGGAAAGTCACAGTCCTGGGCCACTAGTGCGTGCTCTTCTTTCGGAACGTCATCCGTGTGGACAGACGAGCCCTTCCTCTTCGCCGTCTTTTTCTGCGACTGCGTGATGCCACTTTTTGATTTTCGCTGTCTGAAGTAAGCAAGCTGTGCAGAAAAGATTGGAAGAGGTAGAGGGAGAGGTAAGTGAGGAAAAGGTAGCAGGACCACAAGATTAACACACTCATGGGTGGCAAAGAATATCCTGCCTTGATGGAATATGTACATCTGCAGAAAATCTGCTTTATCTTCCTACTTTCTACACTTCCAGTATCTAACTGGATACTGTACAATTAATCCAGAAATCCCTCACCAGTATTAAAAACTCATTTCAACACAAGAATCAAATTTTACTCAGTGAGGCTTCATGTGTCAATAACAATTCAGAATTGCGGCAAAAGAGATTAGTAAAAGAATGAGTTGTTCATATACTAGAATCATGAAAAAAGAAGAGAAAAAAAAGATTTAAAAAAAAAGAGCAGCATCACAGTCTTTCTGCAAGACTGGCAAAAACAGCAACCCTCAGAAGTGTATCTAAATAGATCTTTGCCAGAATAAGTGTTAAGATTGAAATTAACGGAAGTGAGTCCTCAATGCTCCTTCCCTGTCATCCCCTTAAGAGAATACAGCAAAACTTCCTAACCAGAAAGCAGACTGTAGTACATAAATAGAAAATTAATTAAGCCAGGTCATTTTAATTTCTTCTGTTGAAGAATCGGATGCTCTACTTTATCAGAGTATCACAGTTCTATAAAGCACCTGGGACTTGCAAAGAATGTCACTGACAGCGTTTATTACACAACTTTCCTTAGCACCTTAAACAGCTTAAAGAAGATAATCTTATTTTCAACTCAACTATTGCATTTAAGCAGTATTTCCAGCTAACATCTAGCAACATAATTCCAAGACATCCCTCTAATAGGGCAAAAAGCCTTCTCCAAGGTTACAAGCACAGGTTATCAACTATTCATTTAAAATGTCCTTGCAGTGAGATAAAACATATAGTCAAAGTTACAACAGGACATAAACATTCATAGCTGCAAAGTACCTGCAATATACAGGCAAAACAATTGCTTCATAGTTTGGTTTTCCTGCAATACAGCTACAATACAGAATGAAGTCTCATTCATTTCTTTTCATTCAACTTGTGAAGTTTAATTTTTTTTTCTTCTTGTTCAGACAGACATCAGATTCCTACACCAGCTGTTAGGCCATTTATCTATAAAGAAATTATTCTTTTAAGTTCTGTGGTTCCTGCAGTTACTAATCTTGAATGCGAATGAAACAAAGATTGCCAGGTACCATGTCTTTCGGCATAAGCAAAATGAACAGAGCAGTAAATAAAGCTGTAACCAGATACAAATGCTATTCTCTGAAATCAGATGTTAATCCCAGCAGTTACAGATGGCATTATTTGTCAAAAATAATGTGAGAATGTATCAAAAAGTGTGAGAAACAAAAGGCAGAAAGAGTAGACATCCAACAGGGCAGTAAATGATTTTGAGAAGCGAAACCAAGTAAGATATTTCACATAAAAATACCAAAACTTGCCATGACTGAACAATTTTTAAATGCATGACCCAAAAAAGGGTACTATTTTACTTTGTTAGTTTATATGTATTAATTATATATGTGCATGTAGATACATATATCTAAGTATATATACATATCACACAAACACTACCAACTAATCTAAAAATCTAAGGAACTACCTGGAGAAGGGAATTTGCTGGTTCATAAAAGGTGTCTGTATTCAAACATGCTCCAGCTTTATGGGATCACTGGGTGGGGAAAACTATGGTCTGGGTCAGTACCAAGTTTCCAAAGCTTTTGATTAACTATATGAGTTTAACTGTCATGTAAAAGTATTACCAGGTACACAGATCATCACCCAACAAGCACACAGAGGCATCAAGGAATCACACTTATCCATCACCATCGGAGAGGTTCCCTCATCCCTCCCAGTACAACACAAGGGTGCTGGGAACACAAAACATCCCAGGCCGCTTAGGATGCGCTCAATTCTCAGTTGGCTTTCTCATAGCATGTGCCAAAGCAAAAGCTTCACTTCAACCTTAAAATGAGGGTCATGCCCATGCATGAGGGCTATGTCATGTCCCCCACCCCACCTGACATTCTTCTGTCACAAGAGCCCAGGGACACTTATCAGCACTCAGGAAGGCTGCAGCAAAACCTGGGCAGCTCAGCTCTCCCCAGTTTACCTCAAACATCATCTGCTTCTTCACTTAACACACTACATGCTGCAGAAATCACTACCAAAACAGCTCCACAGAAAATGCAACAGAGCAGAACATCACATCAGCATGCAAAAAGAAACAGATCATTCAGGCAAAATTTAGCCTCTATTAGATAGAGTGAATACGTGCAAGAGGCACTCTCAAAACCGGGAACCAACTGCTAGTTTTTCAAACTGATCACAAGCAGGGAAGTTTTGCTGGGAGAATGTACACTCCTTTCGCTATTTCCCATTATGTTAAATGAAGAAATAGCAAAATCTTCAGACACCTGAGGAACAGCACACATCTGGTTAACATGCTTTCTATTTAAAAATAGGAGATGTATTTACCATTAAATACAAAAAACGATTCTCTCATCAAAGCATAAATCTGTATTATTAAAAAATGGCCATCAATACTGCACTTATTAAAGACATAATTTGAAGGGACTGACAATGCTAGGATCTTAGCTGCCAAATAGTTACAGTTTCAAGTTACTACACTAATTGGAATAATTCAGGGATAGTTTTAAATACACTTTAATTTTATTTACAGTTTTTATTCCTGTATGAAAAAGAATACAAGCATTGTTTTAAAGAGGTAAACATTCACAATATGGTCATTTCCCTGGCCACTATTCAGCAGACTAAAAACCTTAGGATGGCAAATAAAAAATAAAATGAACATACAATTCTCACCTCTGGATTCACTCAGTAGAATGCAGGGACCTCAGAGGTCAACCTACACCAGAGAGCCTGACCCATGCAGCCAGGCAGACACGCCTGACCCTTGTTGTCAGGAGCATTCTTAAAAGATGCAGTGACATGAAACAGGGAGCAGATTCAGCTGCAAACTGAACATTTTTGTGTCACTCCAGAGCTGGACCATGTGTTGCTGCAGGCCTGCATAATAGGAAAACACTGCTGTACCACTAGACATAGCTCACATTGCTTTCTCCTTTCAAAAAATCATATTTACAGTCCTGCAGCTCACCTACCCAGCACTATGTACTACCACAGACTTGAGAATATGAGAATTACATTGGAAAATACTAAAGGCCTATCTATTCCTGCAGTTAGCCCAACATCCATCTATTCCAGACGTCATCTCTTCAACAGCAGGGATCTAATTAAGGGTATGAAAGTGAGGCAAACACCTAGTTGTGCGTATTAGCAATTGAGTGAACATAGTGAAGAGTCTGCTGCTCACACTTTTGGCTTCCAAAGCTAAATGTAATATCTGTATGCTTAGTAAGCTGCAATGGATTTTTATTCCATTAATTGGTCTAGCTGTTTTGTAAAAATCTTGGCCCCACAATCTGTTTGCAAAAAAAAAAAAGGATCTTCATGACATATGTATAAAGTAGAGGAAGCACTACATCTCCCTCTGCTTTCTTTAATGTTTTCCTCATCGTTCTGCATCTCACAGCAACAGCGTAATGTGGGAGCTAATGATTTTTTTTTTTGCAGAGTATGACATACTTAGCACAATGTTTAATAAAAAATCCTGGATGCAACACTGACGCTGTGTGCGTAACTCAAAATGTAATGCAAGTCTGTACTTTTTTCTTTTTCCAGTGGCAAACAACAGCTGTACAACAGGTGTGAACTAATAACTTGTTTGTGGCAAGTATATCACATTTTTCTAACTAACAATAATCAGACACTATGCTCAGTTTTAGAGAGGAAATGTTCATAGAAGTCCTGCCACAGCTAATCTAAGTTCTCACCCTGGAAATCTCCTGCTCTCAAAGTTCTCTCTCAATCATCATCCAAAAAGTAACTCTGTTCTCCCACAGGAGATAGCGCCCATGCTGCAAATATCTGGGCAGAGAGGGCAAGGAACTGCTAAGTAAGGGAACAGCTGGTAACATGACACCTGGGACAGCACCAGGGTGGGACAGGCCAGCATGGATGAGCGGTGCAGACCACCATTAAGCTTCTCTGTGCAGCTCCAACCTTGAGCCGTGGCTACTACTCCCTACCAACATCCATGTGCTCCATAAAGGAATTCCACACAGAAAATGTCTGAAGACACGTCTACGGGAGAACAACTGCACCCAAGGGAAAGAGGGGCTGATTTGGATCAGAAGACCATCTCCTCCTAGCTACATCCTCTGTTTCAGAGTCACTGGGGTGGGCAGAAGGGGGAAGGGGGAATAGAAGGGGGAATGCTGCAGCTGGCACCTGGGGAGCTTCTGCCTCAAGTGGACTACTCACACTCTCACACATGGATATAATTCTAGCGGGGAAACAGGGTGACATCAGCCCACAATGCAACAGAAATACTGAAAACAAAAATCCTGTCATTTCCGATCAGCTTCTTGAAGAGCATCATCTCCCAAAGAAAGCAGAAGCTTCCACGAGCATTAATACACATTAGGTGCTATTCCTCTAGCAGCCCACAACTGCCAGCAGGACACGATCTCTGGGCAGCAGTCAGGCTGCCAGGGCTCACTGTAAGGTCCCCCCAGGCTACCCCTAAATAAAGACACAGGCATGAGAGGTGCGGGAAGCGCTAACATCCCAACTGGGAACAAGCCAGACAGACACAGCTGCCCAGTAACCGAACCATGGGCGCAAGGGCAAGTGGACTAGTCACTGAGGTTGTAAAACATGCAGTTTCTGTCTTTGGGGTGGGGGATTTTCACCTGGAAATATTTTTTTCCAGAAAAAGTAACTGCATGGAAACTTCGCTAAAAACGCAAACTTCACAGGAGAACAAAAACACCAACTTGTGGGGAGATCCCCGCAGTCCCTCACTCCTTTCCGCGCTCCCGGGGGAGAGCGATTCTACCTCCTTGCACGGGGCAGAGGAGCACGGCAGGGGGGCAGCACCGAGGGCAGGGCCAGGCGCCTGCAGCGCGGACAGAAATAACGGCCGACCCGGGGTTCCCTCCCGCCGCCCCGCGCCCGCCGCCCCCTCGGCGCTCCCGGCGGCACCTTGGCCCTGCCGGCCTCCACCTTCTTCCTGCGCGCCTCCTCCTCGGCCTCCATGGCGGGGCGAGCGCGCCCCGCGCCGCCCCAACTGTCACGCCCGAGGCGGGACCCGACTTTCGGTCATGGCCGCCTCGGGGCCTCGGCCCCGCCCCGCGCGCTCAGCGGGCCAACCGCGAGGCGCCATGGGGCGGCGCTGGCCATAGAGAGAGCGCGGGCTGCGCTACCCCCTCGGGGGGAAGGTAGGAAGCTCTCCGAGGATTGGTGGGAATCAGCGGAGCCCTGAGGCGCGCCAGCCAATGGCGAGGGCAACCGTTAGCCTAGCCCCGCCCGCCGCCACTAACTGACTCCTGGGATTGACAGCGCGGGCCACAGCGCGCGCCTTGTGCCGCCGCCTCCCTCCCTCCGCGCCCGCGCGCAGCGCCCGCCCCTCGCCCCGCGCGGCCAATGGGGAGCCGCGTCCGCGCGCAGCGCCCGCCCCTCTCCCCGCGTGGCCAATGGGGAGCCGCGCCCGCCGAGGGCCGGGCTGCTCCGGGTGGCCCGTTCCAAAACCCCCCCCTCCCCCCGCCCCGGCCAGGGAGCCGGCCAATGGGAGGGGAGGCGCCTCTTCCCCGCGAAAACCGACCCAGCCAATCACGAGGTGCGGGGCTCGGCGCCTGCGCCAGCCGCGGAGGCGGCGGTTGCGGCGTGGGGCGGCCCGGGCCCCCAGCGCCGCTCCTGGCGGCCGGCTCGGAGGCCGTTGGGTTTTTGTTCCCTTGGGCTTGGTTAATTTGCTGTGTAGTCACCTCTGGTGTGCGGAGGTGAAACTGGTTCTCCCGGGATTGTTTCTTTTCAATTAGCCTCTTTTCTGTTAGGTGGATAATGGTTCACATTGGTGACCTCCATGTTACCAGATCAGCTGAATATGAAGTGTCTTGTTGATGCACAGTTTTTCCATCCAGTTTGCGTCTAAACTTTCCTAATGTGTAATACTACACCTTGCCAGCCCAGCATGGCTTGGTTTATGTATATCTCACAGCATCTCTGCTATGTTTCCCCTCTCACTGAGGGAACGTGGGGGGATCACTGCCAATGGTGCAGTTCTGTTCAGTAAATCAAGACATAATAAAGATAGCAGACTGGAGCAGCATGTGCTTCAGACTCCAAAGGGAAAGCTGAGGATGCTATGGACAACGTAATGAATCGACAAGGTCGGTAAGGTGTTGCGTGGGCGCTTCAGAAAACGCCTCGAGTTGAGATACAGGTTAACTTCTAGAGCACCACAGAGGCTCTACAGAAAGTGTTCCCTCTCCCCCCTTTTCAAGGCTAATTTGGCTCTTGCAGGGAAGAGCAGAAGTTTTAATGACCAAAGGAGACAAAGATGCCACCAGACAGTGAGAACAGGTGAATTCTTAGGACTATGTCTGATTATCTCCTGCTTTGCCAGCTCTTTGTTGATTATTTCTCCTGGAAGTGCAGCCAGGTCCTATGACCCTGTAGCCAATATTCTTAGTATATCCCATCAGTGCTGAGAGATGCACTGCGAAAAGTCAGCCTTGCCAAACGTTAGTGCAGAAACTTGTAGCTGACATCGTCTGAGAAAACACAAAAGTGGTAAACTGAAAAGAGCAAGATTCATGATTTTTTAAATATTTATAATAAATTTGGCTCCTGTCTTTGTATAGGGTCCTAGTCTTGTCAGAGCATGTTTTACCACCACGTCATTTGTTTCTACTGGGGCCAAGCTTACCTGACATAATCATAAAAGCAGTAGAGGTCACTTACATGTAAACTAAGTTAACAGGAGAAGTGATAATGCCATAATGAATGAAACCAGAGCGAGAATTCAGGGTGCTGCTGCAGCACCCAGGCAGATAAGTGAGCAACCTTTGCAGAGAATAGTGGCTTGCCAGTGTAGTTAATAAATACAATTTGGTTGAAACTTGGATCACTGTTTTCAGAAATGGATAAATGTGGGTAACCTTTACATTGGTATAAGATAAAGTCAGGAAATAACTAGACCATTCTTTGAGAAGGGTTAAATATGCCTGTATTCTTCACAGCTATTTTTTCTGAATTATTTTTAAGCACTTTCTATGAAAGCTTTTGCTTAGATAGATGTTCTGCCATTTATCTTACTCAAATAATTGAAAATCTTCTTGTTTTCATCAGGTTTTCATCCTTCTTCCACTAAACTAAGCCAAATATTCATTGCCTAGTCTTTTTAGATAGAAAAAAATGACTGTATTTTATTGTATCCTATTCTTTAAATAGGAGAAAAATGGATACAATATAGAGCACATGATTCCCCTTTCACATTTTCTTCAGGATCTTTTTTCCCCCCTCTCTTAAATTGCCGTATCCAAAAATAGTCACTGTATTCAAGCTCTGACTTCAGCACTGCTAAATAGAGCAGAATAATTGTCTCCCATGAGGTACACACAACACTCCTGTTACTCACGACAAAATTAAATTTGTCTTATTTTGCATCATCATTTTGATTTGTGACTACTTGTTTGTGATTCACTTCAACTGAAGATCCTTTTCTGCAAAATCCTATAATTTCTATCTGTCTTCTGTAAGGTTATATGGGCTGCATTTCTGTAAAGTCATTAGCAGGTTCTAAGATGTCCCTGGAGTAGAGATCCTTGCCTGACCAGGGCATCCACAAGCACAGGAAAAGAACGATGCATTAGCACCTTTGCAGCAAAGCACATTATGTCGTACAGGATTTTTTCTGGGATACCTTAACAGCAAAATTTTCTGCTTTCCTCCACAGACAGCTCAGTTGTTTAGCAATCTTGCTGTATTTTAATGACAAACTTGTGCTTTGTTTTTTTGTCAAGCTTTCTTGTAACCCACTATTGCGATAAAGACTCTGAACATTTATCATGTAAACTAGCCAATGACAAAATATCAGGTCAATATTCATCAGCAATTGAAAAAGGCAGTGTTAGGAATGCCAAATAGCTGTCTTGTTGCTATTGTGATTGTCTGGAAATATCAACACTGTTTGCTTTGCTATGTCAGTACCCTAAATGCTGCAGGCAGTCCTGGACATCCCGTCACAAAAGCATTTATGAACTAGAAATGTTCCTCTGTACTTTTTTAGAGGTACCAAGGATACACATAAGGTTATAGATAAAAATAGCCCTAATAGGCGAGATCAGAGATTTACCTAATGCAGGGCATTCTGAGAGTGACAAAGAGCAGAGGCCAAGAGAAGGCTCTAGGAGAGTCCCTTTGTACCGTACTCTCTCAGCCTCCACTAAGTTACCAGTAAAGTAAGGAAAATCTGTATGAGGAAGAGTTAACTAGATGGTTTAGCTTAAAGAAACATCTGAATGGAATCATGATAAAGGAACACAAATCATAAATGCCATGGAAAAAAGTGCATGAGGAATGGATATATACTATTTTGTATATCAAATTAGGATACTCTCACAGAATTTCTCAGACATCTAGTTTTTAATCTAATGCATTTTGTCTAACACAGAAATCAACTATATGGTGCAGTTGACTTGCATAAACATTAATTATGCATAAGCCTACTTAAGTTAATTAGGAAACTCCTTTCTGAAGGTTGTTGTGGGTGTTAACAGGACTAAAGATCAAATAAATTAGACATTACATAGGGGAGAGTCTTGTCTGCATGGGTTGTAACATGCAAAACTGTGCACGAAGTTGTTCCTCTAGAAAGCTATAGGGTGTAGACAGCTGGAAGGGGAGAGGAGTTTCTGTGCGGCCTTCTCCCCTCCTTTTGCATTCAGAGATGAGCCCTGCCAAAGCAAACTGGGCCCCAGCTCTGACACTGCAGCTATTTTTGGGATCCCTTGTTCAACTTCTGTGATCTCTCTGGTAACTACCAGCCTGGGTATTTTTTAAGGCCAGATTACATACACCGGCTGTGTAGGTCACAGCTGGAATTAGTGATTTCTCAGCTACTCCAGCTGCCAGCAGTGGCTCACCTGTGCCTTTACCATGGGCTTCAAGTAAGAATACTGTGACTATGTGCTCCCAGGAGCGGAGCTAGGGTTAAAATGTGATGCTAAGAACTAGCATCTATTCCCTAACTTTTATCATCCCTTGGTTTTGATTTTATAGATGTTACCAGAAGCTTTGATGGCTGGCTGCAGGCTGCTCAAGTGATAACAAAAAGGTGCTATAGTAATCTTTGTTCTTTTACTCATCTTGGGATAAGTTTATCTGTTTTCCTTAATTGAAAACCTTTTAAAAATTACTGTCTTCCTTTAGATAATGGTGATAAACACCAATATGAAAAGCCCTATCAAAAGCATATAGGCCACATGTATTACAATATACAATGCTATCCAGTATGAATAAGATCATAATCAGACCCCCTATATCAGCCTTATATTACAGAGACATGACATTTTGGGTACAGCGAGGCTCTTCTTTCCTCTTCCTCCCCGCATCTGCTTTACATAGGTTATATAAGCTCCTACACCTGGAGATGAAGTTGTTTATATTGGGAACTGGCATTACAAACTTGGCAACCAGGTTACAGGTACTCAGAGCTCCTTGGAGCCCATTATCAACAGAGGGGCAGCTTTAACAATACTTCCCAGGGAGAGGCTGGCAACTAGTACCAACAGCCAGATTCATGCTGAGCTGTGACCATTGCAACCTGCAACATAAAAATGCAGTGAGAAACACAAAAATAAGCTCTGCTTACAACATTGTGTTTGAATATCTATTTTTTTTAACCTTTGAGTGAAACAGAAGCCTTTATTTGCTTGCTTCCCCCTCCCCTGATAGAGCAGTGCTTCCATAAAGATGCTGGAGGAGGGAAAAAAAGAGACCACTGAAAACCTGCCTGCCTTTGCTTAACTGCTTAATCTACTTACAGGCTGCCTGCACTTCTGGGGAGTTAACATAATGACAGATTCTTCCATGGTAGATCACATGACTCAGCTGAAACTCAAGCTCCTAGAAAAGGTAAGTAGTGACTTTTCAGCTGTCTGCTGTGCTCTGCTTTCTGCTGATGATGTTTAAGCATTAAAAGTTGTAATTTAATTATATTTCTAAGATAGAGACTCTGCCTCCAACTGTAAATCTTTTCTGCAAGTAGAGGAAGACCAACATGAGTTAGTGCTATTTTGATATGATTGGAAATATCATGAGTTAATTAAAACATCTGACCAGTCACCAGTAAAGGTTAGGAGTGAGTGACAGTGAAGGGAGGGCCTCAGGTTGTTTTAAAATAGTCTGTCTTCATTATTGTCTGCTTTTCCAGACATTATACTGCTTAATGAAGCCTAACTAGACCTTTACTGAAGGCACAGGGCAGAATACTAGTAGTTCTTTGCTGCAACTCTATACAGATTCACTCAGGGTTCTCTGCTTGGCCCCATTCTTCCATCCTCAACCCATCCAATATTCATTAGCATGTATCTTCTGTATCCCTGTCTTCCATGACCTGCTTGAAAAATTGACTAGAAAGACAATTTTCCTAATGATACAGATGCTGCAGCCAGCATCTAACTTTTTTTTTTTTGCCTTAGAGAAAGCATTGTATTTGAAGAGAAAGCTTTTTGCTAGTTTAAAGAAATGCAGAACTGAAGAGCAAAGACAGAACAGCATACAAGTAAAAGATCTTTAATTTCTGATGGTTAAAGAGCAGCAAAAGTTGTTTGCTCTCTGAGGAAGAGGGAATTTGAGCACAGTAACACAGAGAGGAGGACAAGGACCTCACTAGCCAGAGCATAATCCCACAGTACCTTGGTGAGACAAGCACAGCAGATCTAGAAATGATGGTAAGGTTCAAATAACCATTCAGATCACTGGGTAGTGCTCCAAGTTAAGCCACAATGTCAACTTACAAGTCAGAATTAATTGCAGTAATAGCTTACTAGATCCCTAATAATAAGGCAGAGCTACAGATGACAGAGGTTATCACCTCATGGTTCAGGTCCCACTAATTCCCTTAAATAACTTGGCAGGGGTGGAGTGATGGGCTAGGTCTGAGCTTAAATAGGCTCCTACAGGCACAGGTGGAGGTTTTGGGTGAGGTTGGTAAAGTCTTTTAAAGTATACCACTGTTTTTATGTTACTAACCTGACTACTTAAAGCTGGGTACAATGGGGATTAAAATTTCTACATAATCTAGCTATTCTTCAAAGTAGATGGTAGGGGGCAAACTGACTAGTTAAAAAGTATATATTTAAATTATAGCTTTATACTGAAGTGTTTCATATCTTCAGGAAAGCCCCTTATAGTTCTCAGGAGCTGTGAGTTAAGACTTAAAAAGCATCCATTTTCTGTATCCTTTTCTGTAACACAGCACTGGAAGTCGTTGTGAACTTTGCTCTGTTTCATAATCACTTCTCATGGTGGTTTTACTTACAGAAACTTGAAAATGAGCATGAGAACCTAGAGAGGATGGATTCACCCCTGCCAACAGCAAGTAAGTGGGAGTCATTTATTCTAATGCTAGATATGATACAGGAAAGGGTTAGTGATATTCTCAAGCATAAGTTCCTCAGTAAGTCACATCAGAAGGTACAGTCTTATTAAGAGCTGGATGGTGGCTTGTTTCTGCCTGTGTGGTGGGGAGGCCTTTTGGTTAATTAGGGCTTGCTCTGTCTTTGCTGTGGTGGCAAAGATTTTATCTGTATGGCACAAAAGAGACTTTCACCTTGAGTCAGTGCTGCCTGAGCTCAGTCTGGGTGTTTAAATCTGCATGCTGCTGCCGTAGGGGACACAAGTTTCATATGCAAGCTCTAATGAGGACTTGCACAGAAATGTTAATAGATGCACATTATATTTTTTGTGTTCTGTATTTTTTTCTCTTGTTCATGCATATTTGAAAGCCACAAATGCAAATCATCAACTAAGTGCAAAGGTAGAGCAAAAAATGTTCTTTTGCCTAGATGTCCTTTAGAATCTCTCAGTTGTGGATGATGATTAAATTGGTGCAAACTACTGGTTATTTCAGCTGTGTTAGCTCTTGCACCTGTGAATGAGCCTCTTTGTTCAGTTGTATGCTTGGCACAGGTGATTTTGTCTGTGCCTTAGGAAACTGAGCCGAATGAAATGTCTCTTATCAGTGCTGTGCTGCACCTTTGTGTCGGCCACAAATAGATTTTCACAAATAGTTTTTAAAAATAAGCGACTCAAATAGTTTATGAACTATATCATTACACTGAAAGAGTTAGTTATTCCTCCAAAGTATATTGATAATTTCTGAAAAAAAAGGGTGTCTTACCAGCACTGTTAAAATACTTAATATAACTAGAAATCTATGGCACTGCATGTATGGGGTACTTCCATGTGAGTATTGTTTAATGGAACACATTATTAGTGAGTGAAAAATCATAGCAGGCTTCGAAGGGGTTTAATAAAGGCAGATCTGAACTCCCTTGGAATCATAAAATCATAGAATGCCTAAGGTTGGAAGGGACCTCTAGAGGTCCAACCCCCCTGCATATGCAGGGACACCAAGGGCACATGGCACATGACTGAATCCAAGTGGGTTTGAAGATCTCCAGAGAAGGACTCTACAACCTCTCTGGGCAGCCTGTTCCAGTGCTCTGTCATCCTCACTGTGGCACTTTTGATGCTTCAGTTTGTGGCCATTTCTTCTAGTTCTGTCAGTGGTCACCACTGAAAAGACACCAGCCCCATCCTCCTCGCTGGTGGCCAGTGGTTGGTGGCAGGCGGATGGGGGCCAGTGGGAGGTGTCCGGGGGCAGGCGGCTGGCAGCTGGTGTCAGTCTGTGTGTTGTTTTGTTTTGTTTTTTTTCTGGAAGAAACCAAGATATTTTAATACCATGTTTTCCTGAATTAATGTAATAATATAGGTGTTAAAATAGCTCTGCACTTGTGACTTTTTTATTTAAGAAGATAATGGATGCCCTTTTTCAGGGAACAGACGTGAGCTTATGCTTCAAAATGCCCTAAGACGAAGGAAAGATCTCCTTCAGGAGCTTAGGGTAAGAGCCTTCTATGTTGTTAGACTGGAGTTTAATGTGATGAACATAGTAGTAGGCTTTGAAAGATAAAGTTGTTACCATAACAAAACAAATAGAGGAAAACTTCCTTCTGTTTAGAAGGAGAAATAAGTGCAGCAAGTGAGCAAACTTTGGAAGTTCTTTAATTACCCTGTCATGCCCTGCAAACTTCCTCTTAAGAAACAAGTAGCCATGTTGCCTTCCCTTTCTTCCATGCAAATCTGCATAGTTCTTGGATGCAGTTTCTAAAACAAGAAGGATTCTTCTACTGTGGCTGGGGACCTTCTGTGCAACTACTGCTGCTCACCCAAAACAGTGCCCCTGTCTGGACCTAGAGAGGGGAAAATCTCTGGATGGAGACAACAAAAGATGGAAGTATTAAAGAAGGAAATTCTCTAAGTCTGCCTATCCACTATCCATGTGAATTCAGTTCTGTCATTTAATTTTTATGCTGAGCAATATTCATCCTCTGCTCTACTGATTTATGTAGGCTGGGCTTGGCTATTTTGGTGGGGAGGGGAAGAAGTCTGAAGAACGTGGGTTTTTTGTTTGTTTTTGTTTTGTTTTTCTTACTACCATTTAGAAGTCTTGCACTGACCTCAGTTGTTGTGTTGATTCAGTTTATCCTGAGCTGCTGTGTCTCTTGAAATAGTATCAAAATGCAAAGCTTGTGGGGATGATCAGCCACTGATGAAAGCTTTTCCCAGAATATCTGGGGGTATTTTCCACTTTTTTTGTCCCTTTGGCTTATACTGATAATCATGTGTCTTTAAGGTATGTGAGGAAAAATGCCTTTTTTCTTTTTTTTTTGTACTTGTGCAAACTTGTAAAAAATCAGCTCTGTTTTCCTGCATGTGGAAATCACTTGCATTCTGCCTCTTAATTCAGCAGTCATGGGAGTTTCTGTAACAGTGTTTTGGTGAGAAACTATTCTTCTCTATGGTGTTGGAAGGACTAATTCCAGTTAGTGAATGTAATTACTGTAGTGAAATTTTCTTTAAAAAGATGCCTGGTCTTGCAGGAGCATCACCTTTTGGAAGAACTGTCACAGCCACCTGTGCCAACGGGAGGATATTGTAAAAACAACAGAACCGATCCCCAGCACCTGATCTACCAGCTGCCTTTCCCAGCTTCCCGAGTGGAGCCACCAAGGATCATCCAGCAGTCAGTAAGGATCTTCTATTTTCCTTCCTAAGAAATATTTACTAGTGCAGTACCTGTTCGATACAATATAGCAAACAGAGGGACTTGGATCTGTGTAGAAACCAAAGTGAAAATATGTCTTACTGTTGGATTGGACTATCTATATGTAATTGAAGGGAAATTCTCTTCCACTTTAGAAATAAGGTACAAAGTTAACAAAATGAATGGTTAATCTTTGAAACAAACTGCCAAGAGGGATGGAAGCATTAAGGTTATCATGGCTGGGAATGATTTGGGGGAACGCTGGCTTTAGTCAGCTGCAAACTGTCAGGCTCTAGACAGTAAAGTGACTGGCATTTTCTGATTGGGTACACTTAGAAAGTTAGAGGATTTTTAAATCCTGTTTGGCATTAAAAATGTGAAAGTAATCAACAGATTAAAAGACTAGTTCTAGGGCTTTGAAAATGGTCATGCTACTTAATAGTCTTGTCGTAGACATGTGTCTGCTGTCTGGACAGCAGGGACAAGTGTCTCTGCTGTCCAGACAGGTAAGTGGTTTGGAAAAGAGAGCAAGCAGTTGGTTAATAAATTTTACTGCTGGTATTAAATTAGTCAAAGTAGTAAGAGTATAACCTTTGGAAAGATCTTATAAGCCTAAGGGTGTGACGGGAAAAAACCTAATGGGTGATATTCAGAATATGTATGTATGAAGTGATGCATAGGAGCAAAAAATCACCTTCACTTCCAAAGAGATGGGCTCTAAGCTGATCATAACCACTGAGAAGCAAGATCTTGAATGTATGATATAGATTTCCATTTAAAATATCTCAGTTTTCAGTAATGTGTTTTTTGTTTGTTTAATTGTTTTTGTTTTAGTATTAGGTATGGTATCAGGGGGAATGGAATGTAATTATGCTACTCTGTGTAGTTCCAGTCCCTCTTTTGTAATCACTCCTTCTGAATCACTTGTGTTTGAAGGTTTCCTTTTACTGTCTGTGGGGATAGATGCTGGGATTTGATTGTATTTATTGCTATGTCTCAATTTCCTTTTGAGTCTTCTCTTTACATACTTCTAAGATGCTCTTAGACAACAAAATACTTAATTAGATTTGTAATTCAGCTGCTGAGTAAGAGAAAGCATTCTGCTTTTTGGACAATGATACAGGCTGTATCACTGCATCGTTGGCACTGATGTGTTCTGGCACCACTAACTGCAATAATTTTCTATCTTTAAGCATTATATATCCAAACTAGGCCTGCCAAGTAATATCACCATTTTCAAAACCTGATCACTAGTTTTCAGTTGATGAGTTTTATAGTGCTTTTGTTTTTTGGTAGGGTTTTTTTGAGAAAGGGAGAAGGATTATTCTTTAATTAAAGAAATGTTATCTCAGTTTTATTAGTATATGGTTGGAGAGTTCAATCCTGACTGCAACTCAGGGTGTACTTTTTAGTGCTTGCCTTCACTGAGACCCACTCAGCTATGTATAGTAAGCTGTGTGCTGGGCCAGTCCACAAGTGTTCTTCCTTATGGCTGCACCCTACTGCATGACACAACATCTGCTTCTGAAGACACCAGGAGAACAGTGAAAGCTACAGGCTCCCTCACAGAGATGCAGGACAGGTTGTGTGTCTCGCACTTCGGTGCAATCTGAGCAAGGCGTAGAGAACCTGCCATTGGAGTAGTCCCAGTAGCAAAACTGTCACAGAACTTCCTAAAAAAGGATATGCTTTGGCAGTGCAACAGGGATGGCATAACATAAATTCATGTCAGAGGGATATGACGGGTGCTAAGGGCCTCCCAAGACAATTGAGTTGGTTTGGAGGGGGTCTGCTGGAAATGGGCTGTAAATCAGAAGCCTCCTGGCTCTGGAAACAGCATACCTTCTATGGGCCTCTCTCCTCCTATGTGACAGTAACATATCTGACACTACTCCTGTGGCCTCAAAGGATGTGCTGATGCTCTTCATCTTCCTTCTCTCCACGCAGCCAGGAGCTTGCTGTTGCCAGCACAACTCACGCATTCCCTGCTGAGGGAGGTAAATCAGTAACTGAGAAGGAGCTGGATGCAGGCTGCTGTCACTCTCCTTCCCTGTGATTGCCCTGGTGCATATTTGTTCTGCATACTGCCATGCCTAATGCAGATAAATCTGGAAACAAGGGAGGATTTTTTGACTTAAGCATTTTATGCAAGATGTAAAGGGAGAGGTGGCTGTCACATGTTTGTCATCACAACAGCAGTGCAGAAGCTCTTTTCTTGCTCAGAAAACAGGTACCTCTGAGTTATTAGGTGTATGAATAGGTTAGAAGATGCTATTTTATGCTTTTCCAACTTAGGCATGTAAATTTGGTTTGAATTGCATTATTAACATTTAACTGAGGTTTAAAACCTTGTGTTAGTGCTTCTATAAGCATAGGCCAGTGGTGTGCTTTCTATTTTATTAGTCACATTAAATGTCTAAACTGTCATGGATCTTGGTCTCTGTGCATGCTGTGTGCATATGGAGACAATTCTAGAGTAACATGTATTAAACTTCTGCCTCTGACTTCTCTGTAACATGAGAGAGAACCCTAGAAAACACCTCTGAAAGTAGTGAAGTCTGGATTTTTCAGTATCCAGACATGTTCCTTTCAGGCTTGAAGTGGAAATGCTGAGGCCACATGTAAAATGCCAGCTTATCCTCTAATAGCTATGGCTGAGGATATGAACAAGTTACCATGGGATAAAAGCTAGAAATAGCAGTCACTCTGCAGTGACTGCTTTGTGTACAAGGTAACTTGAGGTAGCATCTGCCTAAATAAGAGCCTAATGCTTCTATGTGAGACTTAAAAGGGAGGAAGAGATGAGCTAGTTCACATACCCCTTTTGCTGATAAAAGCTTTCTCTTTGCTATGACCCTAACTCTGACTCACACACAATGAATTTTTTTTTGTGTTTCCAGTGTGACTTATCTTTTAAAGAAGCTGCTTAAAAGAGGAAATAAAAGAAAGGATGGGCTTGTATCCACCTCTAGTATTTTGCTGTGCTTTGTACCAGAGTGAGCATTCATGCAAAGTACGTGCATGTGGTGTGGTTCACGTCAGTGCGGTTTAACTGTTCTACAGATCTGAACAGGGCAGCTGCTGGTATGCTCCCCAGAGCAGTGTTTCAGAACAGGTACTTGTGAAACTCTCAAATTTTCCGTGCTCCCTACCATGCATAGGAGTGCAAAGCTGAGTGTGGTACCTTCAAGCTATTATTTGGGCACAGAGCTGGTCTCTCTTCATATATAGCTTGAGGGCAGCTGCTGTCAGTGTGAAACAGGTGCCAGAGGTGATAGATGAAGATGCAGGGTGCAGTAACCCAAAGGGAGGGATCGGCTGGCCAAGGACATCCTTGACTTTCTCCATTTTCCTTTCTTAGATACCTCCACAACCAGCTACTATCATCCAGCAGTTACCTCAGCAGCCCCCACTAATAACGCAGATCCCTCCTGCCCAGCCTTTTGCAGCCCCTCACTCTGGAAGCATCAAGGAAGGTAATGTTTTCTCAGTCTAGCAGCAAGTTTCCATTGCTTGCATCCCAAGAAAGCAAGAAGGATATTGCTATAAAGGGAAGGATGCATGGGACAGCATCCAGTTTACAAAGTGATGTTTTGTTTTACAGTGAGGCTGCTATTAGAGCTATGGGAATTGCACTTCATAGAACTATATTCCATTAGGCTGATGGAGCACTGGAACAGGCTACCAAGAGAGGTTGTGGAGTTTCCTTCTCTGGAGACCTTCAAAACCTGCTTGGATGCAGTCCTGTGCCACATGCTCTGGGTGACCATGTATGTGCAGGGGGGTTGGACTAGATGATCTCTAGAGGTCTCTTCCAACCTTAAGGATTCTATGATTTCTGAGACCTTCAGACATACTGTTCTTGTTGAAGGAGTGCATACTCAACAAAACAAATTGTATAGGAAGTGTGGATAATTAAAACATATAAATCCAAAATACTGAGTAACAGTGACAAGAATGGCAGGTGAAACTCATACAAACAGATGATTCCAAAAATATCCAACAGGCTTCTAAAATCTGTTTCATTCTGTTTCCTTTTAGTTTGTTCTCTACTCTTCTTCAAGGAAAAAGAGGCTTTTATTAGGTAAATGAATGGCCTGTGTTTGGAAACAAGGCAGAACAGCTGAAGGTGTTCTTCCAAACATTCCTATGCCAACAGAAAGCAGTCTAGTGTATCTATGGATCAGGAGATGCTATTGTGAAATAAAACATGAACTAAAACCAGGGATGACTTCCCTGACTCAGCCTTCAGCCACAGGTTTCTGCATGCTAGAAAAAAATCTCTAGTCACTAAACTACAGTAATTCTTTGATTTCATCATTTTAGTCTCCAAATGTATTTGAATCAGTTTATTTTCATAAATGAACTAGTCCCAATAACACAAGTTTCTTCTGAAGCTGTTACATTTACAGTAATCTTGACGTGACCAATTAATTAAAAAGACTTGCTTTAACTGTTTTCACGAATCACAGACCGGTTGAAGTTGAAAGGGACCTGTAGAGATCATCTAGTCCAACCCCACTGCTCCAGCAGGGACATCTATATGCATGTAGCACAGGGTCACATCCAGGCAGGTTTGAAAGTTTACTGCATTGTTCCTTCAAGATTAGGGCCCAGGCGTAAGGAGTGCATCTGTTCTCAAGAACAGATGTTATGAACTTTAAAGGTGGCCCTGCAGTGTTGTGGATGGTGCAGAAAACCTCTTATGTGGGAAGCGATGCTCTTGAGCCAGTGCCCAGAGGGGTATGTCAAGGACTCAGTCCCTGCTGGGCTGAGCTCCACTGGACAACCTTTCTCCACTCTGTCAGTGAGTATAGCTTGTGGATGGGAGTAGGGGAGAGGTTTACAGTGAAAATAACAGACAGATTCTCAACAACAGCTTCACTGTAGAAGAGAGGAGGAAAAGGAGAGCTGGCCCGGGTGATCTGATTCATAGAGAGGATTTTGCACTGTCTGGCTAGATAATGCCAATATTTCTTTTCAGCAGTTTTGTCTGGGCAATGACCAGGCTGTATGCTAGAGGATTGTTTCTACTGAGGTGCCTTGGCTGTTTGAATGTTTCTGGTAAAGCTCTTACCTTCTCTGGTATGACCTCTCCCTAGATATGGTGGAGATGATGCTAATGCAGAATGCTCAGATGCACCAGATCATCATGCAGAACATGATGCTGAAAGCTCTGCCACCGATGGCATTTGCGCAGCCTGCTGGACCCAGCTCTCTCCTGCTTCAGCAAGCTCAGCAGGTAAAGACATGAGGATTTGAAGAATGTCCTTGCTTTCTTGGGTACCTTAAATTTTCTTCACAGTGCTGTTCCTTGGATGTGCCTGTGGCATATATCCTTTCCTGGTCCAAAAGGACCAATTCAACCAAAGTACCAAAGGCCACTTTGTTGCCTGGCTTGGGTCTCTTGCAGGCCTCATGTGTGGTTCTGTTTAGCACTTTGTGGAGAANCTTGGATGTACCTGTGGCATATATCCTCTCCTGGTCCAAAAGGACCAATTCTGCCACCTGATGCCTCTTTGTTGCCTGGCTTGGGTCTCTTGCAGGCCTCATGTGTGGTTCTGTTTAGCACTTTGTGGAGAACTGACAGAAGAACGCCCTGCACAGAAGAGCAAGCTGAATAACTAACAGACTATGTGTAGAAGAGATCTATACTGGGCATCTTCTGCTGCATCTGGAGCTTTGAGATTCTAAAACCTTCTGATTTTCAGTGAAGCAACATCTAGTATGGTGTCTCCAGGCTCCACCACACCAGTGACTCGCCTCTAGTCAAGACACAGCAGCAGAGGTTAGCTTTTGCAGGTGCAAATCCAGTTGTTGCAAACAGGAGGACAATATTTGTGATATAAATCCCATCGTTTGTAAAATTTGACCTGACTGTCTAAAGTGGACTACACCTGAAACATGGATATTTTGATTGTACTTGGAGCCTCACAGCACTAGTTATGGTCTCTCTGAAAAATCAATGGGTACCATGTGTCAAAAGGGCAGCTTTTAAATATATTTTAAGTATCTAAGAGACAGAGATTTTCCAAAACAAATTGGTGTCTAGTACCTAGTAAGAGGTAGACAATTTTGTACATATCCTTAAGGTGTCCAATTTCTAAGCTATTTTTAACAATCTGATATAGATACTTAGCTGCCTTAAGTGCTTTGGAAAAAATGTATTTCTAATCTCTGTTCTGAAGAGTGTATTATCTAAGAAGCAAGGACAATTCTTTGGGGAGAAGGGGATGCATCTTGTAGTGCAAAGATCTCCCTTATACATTTCACTGCCTTAGTATTCAGGTTCATTATGACTTCACCCTTTGCTGTAAGAAAGATCTTTTTTTCTTGGATATTAAAATCATCAGGTATTAAGAAAGCAACTTCCTGCCTTCTGCAGTAGTTGTGCAGTTCACCAATACCTTTCCTGCATGCTATTTGCAAAAGTATTAAATGACTGACTGAAACAAAAAGGGCTTTTTAACTGTTGGGAGTAGGAAATATAATAGTCTTCCATACCCCATCATTCAGCCTGGAGGGAGCTGACTTTTTTTTGCACCTGTTGAGGCTGAATGTCTACTTTGGACACAAAGCATTTGATAGCAGCTGCCAGTTCTCATGTTTCAGGGCATGGAAATCTCAGAAGCTACCCTCAGTCACAGCCAGCAGGCTGCTGTGACACTGACAGTCTAATTTATTTCCTCGCAGATTGCTCCATGTAGATTTGTTGTAGAAATGGCAGGAGGTGCTGGCATTACCATGTGTCAGAGCTCGGCTGAGTTATCTCAGACAAAGGAGGCAGGTACTTAGGTTACAGAAACACATCTTGCTCATATTGAAAAAGCAACCATAACTGCTTCTTGAAAGGGGAGGCTATGCTGTCTCATAACCAATTTTCCCAAGAGAAAACTCTTATGTCCCCTATTCCATCAGACCACTAGTTCCTTCCTGTTTTCCTTAAGCTTTATTTCTTGATTACTTCTTTAAGTATTCTTTCTCTGAGTAGTAAAATAGCAGGCTCTTAAAACAAGCCTTTGCTAACCTGTTTTATGAGTCTGTGAATCTGCTCTGGCCCCAAGATAAAAAACTCTCTTTACTAAGAGAAGGCTGAGCAGAAACACCAATGCTTGGTCAGAGTTGCCAGCAGTGTCTCGCTGTGGCAGTACAAATTTAACAAATTGCTGTTTGTCCCTCTCCAACAAGGATTCGCCGGTTGCTGCTCCTGTGGTTGTGAAAGCAGAAAGGCCCAGGCCATCCACAGTGCACCACCACCACCACTACCCACTCCCGGGAGTGCTGCCCCCACTGGGCTATTCTGTGTGGTCCCCAGCGGCTCAGGCTGGGCTCGTGGGCCAGAGTGGAGGATTCCCATCCATGGTGCATCCTGTGCCTGGAAGCGTGCTCCCTGCTGTGCACACGTGAGTAAAGGGGCTGGCACACAACGCTTAACCCTTCCTCCTGCACATGTGAGGTGTTAGGGCAGAATAGAAAGTCTCACACTGTAAGTTACTCTGGCTTTTTACCAAGACCAGCCTAGAGTATTATCTTTAACATAAAAATATAAGATTATGGAGACTTATACAATTATCTGTTAAACTAAATCTTATAAAATAACTTTGCTGAGTAATTAAGGCTCACTTATTATGAAATAAACATGAGAATGGGACAAGCTCCACAGATGCTACTAGGTAAGAAATAGCAGTTTTATTTCCATTTCAGCCTGAAGGTGGCTTAGCCATAGTTCAGCAGAGTTGGCTGTCTCCAGTTTGCAATGGCTGTTCTGTTGGGCTTGGGGTATCCATTAGAATCCAACAGAGACCTAAATGAGAGCTGACTGATCTGCATTCAGGTTAACGTTTTCAGTATTATTAGTATCCTTAAAATACTGTGGAAGCATTTGCTAATCAAAAGAGCTGGGTTGGGGGGGAAGCCAAAAAAAAAAAAAAAAAAGATTGTCACTAAGCAAATCTGTTTAGAGGGAGGGAAAAATATGTAAATAAAGCTAAGCCTCTGGAACAAGATTGTGTTTGCAGCTGGAGTGTTTGTTTTTTTGCTTGTTTTTCCAAGTGCAGAAATTGATGGCTTTCTCCCTAGGTTGCCCCCAGGTCTATAGAGTCCTCGAGCCCTCAGGTAAGCAGCCAGGTTCTCCTAGTGCTTGCTTGCCTGTCTTCCCTGCTGTCCTAGAGCTTTTCTTGGACTGCTTTCTAGGTGTTGGCAGATTATTCCCAGGGACTAGCTTTCGAAAGAGTGCATTGAGCAGTCCCTCAGTGCCCATTAGCCTGCCTGTTCCTGCAAATAGCAGTGACAGGAGGGGATGTTGGCAAGGATCCAAGCAAAGAGAATGTCTTGCCCTGTGTATCAGGAAGAGATAGCAAAAAATGAGACACAGAGCAGCAGTGCTAAGAAGCATTATGTACTGGTGCTGGTAAGAAAGTACCATTGATAGTGTTGTCTGGCTCGGGGCAACGCTACTGCTTTGTCTTTATTTCTGTGCCACTTCTCTTTCAAAGGTTCATTAAACAGAAGCATGCAGTGGAGGTGGCTGCATCCTCAGGATCTTCTGGCATGGGTATCTCTATGGCTCTCTTTAGCATGGGATTTGAATTCCTGAACAGATGTTTAGCTAATGGGACTGTAAAGGAGCATTTTTACCCTTTTCACTTTTGCATGGATTTGCAATCTGTTCAGGTACACATCTGAGCTGCTTCCAGCATCAGTGCAATTAGCAGTCTTTTACTGATTTGCCAAAATCAGCAAAGGGGGGTGTAATATTTTAAGTTGCTGTCTTTTTCCTTCACCTCTCTTACACATCTACACTGTCCTTTTGCAGCTGCAACATGGTTATCTGATTACCACCAAACCCAATAAAACTGCTTTTCATGTTACAGGTGGCCTGAGTACTGACTGCACACACTTCTCTAAGTCAACCATAGTCTCCCTGAGTTCAATTTTCATTGGAACAGTTCCTTAGTAGCCTGACAGCCTAATGTCTTTATTACTGCACACTGGTGCAAGAAGTGAGACAGAATAACTACAGATCTTCAGCTGGACCATGCACCTGCTGTCAGCTCAACAGTTTTACCTAGTTCAACTGTTTCTTCTCATCTTCCAAGTCCAGAGCAGCAGCAAATGGTCACCACTTTTTCATGCCCTTTCCTGAAACCAAGAAATTATGTGTCTGAATGTTCTACAGGCTTGACATCCTACAGTAGCCCCAGGGGCATGAAAGAAGCTTAACACTAGTATTGTTTGAACCATCACAAATGAGTATGACCTAGCTCTGGGGACAAGAATCCCCTTCATGTGTGACTCAGGAAAATGTTCTTTACAAAGGAGGCAGCTGCCTGCCTGGGGGAAAGATAATGCAAATAGAACAAAGGATTTCTCAATAAAGTTTAGTCATCTAAAGCACTTAATCAGCCTAAAGTATTCTTCTCTCAAGGTTTTTGGTTTTACTCTGAGATATGCTTATTCTATAGTAATTACCTGTCTGGGGAATTGGAAATTAAAGGAGTAGGACAAATGCAAGTTACCTACATTAACATATGAAAACATGGACATTGTGTTTTCCTAAAGATTAAGACTCTTCCTAAACTTTAGGTTTACAAGGCTTGTAGTGTATGGATAAGTAATTCTTAGTGGAGGGAAAAGAAAAAATCTTTTTTCCCCTCCTCATACTCAAATATTTAAATGTTTAAAATGCAATGTCTGTAACCACGTTTAACTGCAGTTAATTTTTTCTGCCTCAGGAGGGCTCTGTCTCTCAGTCCTTTAAATCTTGTACTTACCATGCTACCCAGGGTTTTCTTTTCAACTACTTATTGGAGATGGATTTAAGCAGTCTGGAATTGTGTATGTGTTTCAGTATTCCACAATACACCCTTCATATACTCACAGATTAGATTTGATCAAAAAAATGCAAGGGTATTCCTTGAATATTAATGTTTCTTTATTCAGTGAATATTATGAATCAAGACCTTTACTTTTATAACTGATTTTCAGACGGCAGCCTTTAGTCTGAGACTGCTATGTCTCTTTTCGCCATCTTTTAGGATTCTTCAGAAAGCTAAGTTTATGGCCTAAGTTTATGGTTATGATCATTGTGCTTAATGCAAAAAAAATGAAAACAACAACAACAACAACAAAAAGTTGGTGGCACTTTTAAGTACCTTGTTATCTTGTCTGTTTTTAAACTAGATTTATCTGATACATTGTGAGGGAAGGGAATTTATTGATTTGGAATGCTATCATCGTGGTTGTATTCCACTAAAATTAAAAAGAAAAAAAAATCTTGACATTGGTTTTGCCTGATGAAATGTGTGACCAAGTTTGCTGAAGAAAAACAAGAGACTTTAAATTTTGCTTGGAATGGTTACCCAGAGGAAAAGATACTGCACTGGATATAAATAATCCCCAGTTTGTGAAATTTAATCTGTTCTACAAAGAACTATTTTCAGTAGCTCGGTTTGGCAGAAATTGGCTGATCTATATCATCTTGGAAGAAGAACTTTCAAACTGTAGCAGTGGTCAGAGTCTCTGCTGCAGGTGGGGTATCTTGTTCAGGGTTGGTGAACCATCCCCAAAACTATGCATGCCTGAAGATGCATTTTGAATGTTTCCATCTGCATTTCCAGAAAGATACTTTCTAAACTGAGCAAATGAGAGGAACTTCACCGGTGGTCTTTTATTTGTTCTCTATCCCAAATCTTGTTACTGGTTTAGGTAAAATAATAACATTTTAAAACACTAGCATATCTCAGGATATTCTGCTCTGGATGGACCTTGGCAGCCCCACAGAGGTTAAATGGCTGGGCTATTGAGAACCAGGCTCTGATAATAATGCAGTCTCTGGCATTTTACAGAAATGTTTTCCAAAGCAGCAAGGTTAGGCCTGAAGTTTCTTCAAGGGACCTTTCTGACCTTCCATTTCCTCTTACCTGGGTCATTAAATGTGAAATAATCCGTAAATGCTGAGTAAGCCCGGCCTGGTCTCTGCGGTGCCTGTGCTTGGAGCCTGTGGGGAGCAGCAGCACGTGGGCCCTACCAGCCCTGGCTAAGGTAGGAGCTTGCACTTGAGCTCTGAAACAGCCAAAACGATGTTTCCTCTACAGGCAGCATGTACGTACACCCTTTCATGTACATCCTTTCTTTTCTTCTAGTCCTCTTGTCTGCTTCTGTGTCCGTGAGGGTCTCTTCTGCCTTAAATAATAACAAACTGTGCCCTGGGCATCCTCTTGACCTGCATGTTTGGCTCCCTCAAAGGAGATTGCTCTCCCCCGCCAAAAAAAAATATATTGAAAGATTACCAAGGTCATTGAATCATGGCTGAGGTTGCTTGTACAAATCTAACGCAAATCTAACCCAGCCATCCAAAGAAGACCAACTTTAATTACATGATGGTATACTGTGTTATCCACAGGAGATCGTGAATTAATTAGCATATCTTAAAGCGTGGTTCTTAAATTAGTAAGCCACAGTGCTGCAGTAATCTGTAAAGTCTGCAGTACAGACAGCCAGAGAGTGCCGGGAGGGAGATTTCTACATAATAACTGGCACTGCTGGAAGCTAATGCTTTGCTGACGGTGCGCCGAAAACAATTTAGAAATAATTTTACTGCTAATTACCATGTAAACCTTAGTTTGCTCCCTGGCTTCCCCCATTCTACTTTCTGTGCCCCTTTGCTTGATGCAGGCTTTGTGGGTGGGATGCGGAGAAATGGGCCTGAATACCAAACAGGGCAATGGTGGCCAGGCAGGAACACTTCCCAACTGTATGGATAACGGCATGGTAAAATGGAGCCGCTGGAGAGAGCGTGAAATCTTCATCCTGAGAGGACTCTTGGAACAATTCAGACAAGTAAATAGGTATTATGTAAAGAGAGTTGATCCTGCCTTTGGGCAGACTTTTTAGTTCTGTTTTCTTTGCTATAGATATGTTGGCCAATCAGATAGCATAAATCAATTCACTGTTATGTGGATCAGGGAAAACTACTGGAACATTCTCAGTGGTGACTTATTTAAAAGAAATGTTAAGACCCTGCCTGCACTAAAAAGTTTTAAGTGCCTTGATCAGCCTCACCTATGGCCATGCCATGCCCATGGGTCCAGGAGCACCATTTAAGCTCAGCCCTGGGCCTTTAGTCCTTGCCTGAGCTATGTTGTAGGTATCCTTGTGACCTGCATGATTGCAGTCATGTCTCTGCCTTGCTGTGGAGCCCATGGGTCCAGACCCCAGTCTATGGACCGACTCCATAGCCTCGTCTTGAACCTGCCTTCTCATTATGGACCTGCTGGTCTGTGCCTGACCCTAGTTACCTCCACTAAGCCTGAGCAACTCTGCTCCAGGCTGTATATTGCAGGGTTTGCAATGAGTGGTAGGTAGTGTCTGCAGCTCTGATTATTACTGTATGTTGGCTGTAATCTTTCTACTATGGGAGTAGTGGAGAACTGAATTTCAGCATGGCCTTATTTATTTATTTTTCCATCAGATCATGGACTATGTTCTTGAATAAGAAAGCATATTTGTCCCCTGCATTAGGACAAGAGGCATTCTAATCCTTATTCCTGAACACCTTATCACCAAAAGAACTGAATCAGTTAGCTGGCAGAGTTTTGTTTATTCCTTAAGTCTTTAAGGCACTGTTCGCCCTTTTAGCAGAGCAGTTCAAGGGAAAAACATGTGAAATAGTGCACATGGCTGAAGTTACAGAAGGACTGTGCAGTGTAGGTATGGGGCCTCTGCTCAGTCACATCCCCAAAAGCTATCACAAACCATGCACAGGTTCTTTGGGTGAAGGACTACCAGCAGCTGGGAGCAGGCCATTTGGTGAAGCAGTGTCTTTATTCCTTCCTCTCGGGGAGGAAGTCTGTGAGCACCCAGCAGAAGCCAGGTGGCTACAATTCCTCCTGCTCAACATAGGCACATAGGCTGAGTTTTATTTGCTGGAGAGAAAAGTAAAGCTTGAAAACTAGAATTTAATTTTCTACAAATTTCAAAATAAGTCTTAAACTTTTTAAAATAATGCTATAGTCATATTAGGTGCAAATGAGTGGCTCTCCATGTAAAGCTCAGTGCGACTAGTTATATTGCTAGGCTGACTCACTGGGGCATGAGGTGGAAATGAAAATTTGAATATTAACTAGGGAAGAAGAAAAAGGGCATGGCTCAGCCACCCACTTCCTTTCTTTTCTCCTCCCCTCTGATAGCATAGCAGCAAAGCCAGAAGAGATATTTGTTTCACGTGACATAGTAGCAGTAAAACCTTGCTCCTTGGAGGCTGCTGCAACAATGAAGCCACATGATACACAAGGGAAGAAAATAGCCATTGTTGGAGGTGGTCTGGTAGGATATGTATTTTTGGCTCTCATTTTATTGCATCTATTGAGGAGTCTGGGCTATGACAGTGTTGCTTGGGTATCGGTTGGGTCAATGCTCCTTTGAGCTGAGCTTAACCATGAAGACTTCTGGAAAGGCAGCTACAGCAACAAAAGTGAGCTTGTCTACACAGAGAATGAGTACAGTGGGGACAGCTTGATAGGAGAGGGCAGATATGTTTGAAATGCAACTAGCTTCTTTTTCTTTTTTATCTGTTTCCTTTTTGTGAGATTTACTTTCTCATAGCACAGTTCATTCACTGCTTTGTTTTGCAAATTAGGGAAAAAATATCTCCTTTCTTGAGTTTAGATCTCAATGCAGTCTTTTCTTCCACTGTGATTTTTCCTATCCTCTCCTCCAAAAAAGGAATATCTTATTGTCAGGGAGTCATGTGAGTTGCCACTGTGAGAAATAGCGCAAGACCTTTTTGTGCAACTAGGATTCTCTGCTAAGAGAATTGCTCTTTGAGATGATCTTACAGACACCACAGGTGTCAGTGGCAGATACTAGTGCAAGTGAAACACCTTGTTGAGCCCAGTCCAAGAGCTACAGCACTTGCCTAAAATGGTATAAGCAAATAAATTCTGCTGCCCAAAAACCCCTTTTGTCAAGAGAAGGCGTTGTAGAAGTAGAATAGTAGTGTCTCAGGTACACTAAGTTACAGTCCTCGCTCGAGCACTGCACACATAGCAGCACAGAGAATCATTGCACCTTTAGAGCCCTGCTCTCTCTGCACAGGTGGGCCACATGTTGGGAAAATGCAAGTCAGGTTCTGCCCTTTCAAAAACCATTAAACACTGCTCGCTGGGAGATCATCTGTCCTCTTGGCTATTTCTGGTTTTAAGCAAATCACTCGCTAATGTGAAATGCTTGGTCACTGTTCTCCTAGTGTAGGTCTATAATTACCAGGCTAAAAGAAAACACTGTCCTCTGTCTACTCTTCGGAAACAATTTTCTTCTGTTGCTACCTGCTGAATGGATTGACTTTAAAAGACAGCATGGAGTATGAAAGCATCTAAATCTCTTTTTGGATTTGTATTAGGCCTTTAGCATCTTGATTTCCATGCTGCTAGAAGAGAATCCTAAAATAAAGGATCTGTAGTTCTTTTTCTGACATGGTTTAATGGAAAAAAATAGGAATACTTTGAGGTGGGATATAGGGAAGATAGTGGCATCCACTTAAATATAAAACAGGGCATATATAGCTTTTTTTTTAAGGTAATATTTTGCTTTCGTTCAAGTAAGTCAGTCTAGCTTTCTGGAGTGAGTTGTGAGGAAGTACTGCAGCATCCTGGATTCTAACAAGGAAGATAAATGTAGTCCGCAGAGGAGTAGGGAGCTTGCTCGTACACAGAGAACTCCTCTGTACTCATGAAAATCTCCCATCCTTCTCTTGTAGGTGGGTGCATTAAATGCCTGTTTCTTTGCCAGACGAGGTTTCCATGTTGATGTTTATGAAGCCAGAGAAGGTAAGTCCAGTGTAGTTACTACTTTCTTAATATGCTGGTGTTTTTCTACTTACAACAATTCCTGAAAAACAAACAAAAATGGAACTGCGTGAGCACACTGAAACTGGAAAAACAAGATATAGAATCTGGGAGAATTGTTTTTAGGACATTATTTTTGCTCTTTCCTTTAGCTTCTGTGTGTGGAGTGAAGCATTTATTTGAAATATGCTATTTTGTGTAGATAAAACCTACCACTGAGTTACTAAATTGATCCCCTTTAAATATTGATTTTTAAATCCCCACTTTTGAAAGTTATTCTCAATGTTAAGAATTACAGGTTGGTGCCATTGTCACAAGCTGAGTAGGAAATTTGAGCAATTACTTTTGATATATTAGGGTTGTTGTCTATTAGGATTTAAGGCACTGGCTTACAACCACTGTAATTGGTGGGGAAAGAAGGCATGCTGGCAGCAAGAGTGGAAGTGACTTCAGCCAGAAGAGCTATCCTGCAGTCTGTGATTGGATGTAATGAATCCACACTGCCTAAGTAGGTTGACCTTGCCTTCTGGTGAGGCTAGTGGCAAAGACTATCAGTGGAAGAAAGCTGCAGCTTCAGAAACTATTAAGAAGTGGAAAGACTTTTCAAAGTGTAACAGCCTCACTGTTTTAAAAGAATATTGGCACAGAGGGGAGTATTTCCATTTCTCAGAGCAATCTTCCCTGGCCCACAGAAGTGTGTAGCCACCAGCAGGGCTGTCTGCCGTGGTAGAAACATGGCGGCATTTGTATTTCTTAAACAGACAATGTCTAAGGACAAGAAAGATCACAGCTCACATTCAGAAACTCAGGTGGTACCTTGAATAGTCCCTGTTCCTCAGCAGCACGCAGGGCCCTTTATCTCCTTGTTAGGGTGTGGACATCTCGTCGTTGCAGGGAGAGTATGAGAGGCTCTGATTCTTCAGTGCCGGAGCTATAACTGTACTCCGGCAAAACTCTGTGTTCAGACAGTGACTTTCTTCGGAAGCTGGTGTGACTTCACCCCGGCCAGGTGCCACTGGAGAACATGGGAGATGTAGCCCAGCCTGGGCTCTGGCCTGCACAGGATTTACTGACATTTGTGTTATCCACTCATCTTTCTGTGCAGATATCCGAGTGGCCAGTTTTGCCCGGGGCAGAAGCATTAACTTGGCTCTCTCCCACAGAGGACGCCAGGCCCTCAAAGCTGTGGGGATGGAAGACCAGGTATCCTCTTCCTTCCCAGTTAAGATGCTGTTAACTCAGGCTGGTGGCGACTGGGCTCTCTTCTGCTCCCTAAGCACCGCAGTGTCACTGCAGGTATAGATCTGCTTTCAAGGGGGCTGAGATAGACCTTTCCTTGCTGCAAACCAGCAGCCTGGCTGTCCATTGCCTTGCGGCACAGGGCTGGTTCACCTGCCTGGGAGGCTGCAGCCCTGATCCCCAAGTAACTGGGGCTCTGCTGAGGCCTGCAGACTTCATGACAGAGGGTGCTTGTTTGTCATGGTATCCCCTGCGAGACCTTTGGACAAATAGCTTCTTACAGTGTTTGCCTCTCTGTGCTCTTCTGCCATGTTTGCTGTCACCTTCAGGAGGGATGTGTGACTGGAGAGAAACTGTTTTAACCTCTGAAATGCTCAGATTTGTATTTTCTCATAATTCCTCGAGCTCTGGGCCTGCCTTTTTCACTGTCTTCATCAACACACTCTGGACTGGTGCCTCGGTGTGCTGTAATTTCTCTATGCTGCACTTGGCTCAGAGCCTGGCCTCTTCTCCAGAGTGCTCAATACCATTTAAAATACAGATGTTCACGCTGATGTGATCTTTAAACCTGCCCCCCTGGATTTGTGTAAAGAAGGAACCCAAGTTTTAACAGCTCATATCCCAGCAGCAAGATGTAATTTGACTCCATTTTCCCCTGCTCCTATACTCTTGGGTTTTTTTTCCTTTCAGTCCAAAAATCACTCACCCTGATTTTCGTGAGAATGAGCTTGTAAATCATCTTAGTAAAACACAATGACTTTGTGTCCTTAGCCTTGTAAACTTTTCCATTGTAACTCTGCTAGGGACACAAAAATGTATGAGAACAGAGCATCCCATTTGTCTGGTTCTGGCTCTATTTGTCGCACTGCACACAGTGTTTGTGGAGAGGGTGATGTTAATGGTTTGCATCCTGGTCTCTGGTAACTCAGTTGCCAGAAGACTGTAGCCTATTCCCTTTCAATTTTAGATCGTGTCCAAAGGCATTCCCATGCGGGCAAGGAGGATACATACACCTACAGGGAAAAAGTATTCAATCCCCTATGGGAAGAAGAACCAGGTACTGGTGTTCTGTCATTCCTGAAGTGCTTCTAAGAGCAAAGGGGATCTTTGGACTTGTTTACAGCCCTGTGTGATGGGTAGCAGCTGCTCACAGAACAGAGACTAAAGTGCATCCACAGTGACTGAGGTAACTGCAATCCATAAAGAAATTCAGTCAGAAATTTAGCCGCCATCTTGGGATTTGCTACTACCCTATCCTGAGAAAACAGATGGTATTTGTTTTATGCATCACCAAATTTGCAAGTCTTTGCAAGATGATGTGACTGTCCATGCCTCCAAGTAAAGTTTTACTTTTACTTTACTTTTTTTTTTTTTTTGGCAAACATAAAACAGATAAATTTTGATTCCCATAACTCTTCACAAAACTTGTCTCAAGGGCACAACCACTGCAATATAGTTGGGTCAGCCCTGCTGTTTTAATTACCTTCCCCTTTTCTCCCATCCACCCCTTCTCATATAAAACAGATCACTGCTGGAAAATGTATCCAGCCTGGTGTTCATACTCTTAGAAAAGATGCTGTGGGAGGGGAGAGCATTGAAGTGCCTGTCCCAGTGGGACTATTACTGGAACTCTTCAAGAAGGTGGTTGTTCTCATTTCTTTGTGCAAAACAGTCTTTAGAAACACCTCCTAAACTCATCGTTTATCTGTGTGTATTTGGTTTGTTTGTTTTTTTTTCCCAGTACATTCTCTCTGTGGACAGAGCAAACCTAAACAGAGAGCTGTTAACTGGTAAGTTTCCAAGTCTTTTTGTGAATGCTTGTGGACTCATTTCCCTGAGAACTTAAGAGTTTGTCTTAAGAATGAAAGAAGTAGAAGTTTGCTTTAAGAAGCCATTTTAAGTGCAGTAGATTCAAGAATCAAATACTATATAAATGGAAGTAAAAGCACCAGATATGAAATGAAATACAAGCAAGGAGCTGTCTTACAAGATTGGAGAGGTAAACATAGGGTGAAGGTATTTCTTCTATTGTTAATTATGTGCTCTGCATAGAATTGGGGTGAATAGGAACACTAATCCATCTTTTGAACGTGTGAGGTGCTAATCAAACAGTTTGCTGAGTTAGGAATCACCTAATGAATTCAGTAAGAAAAAGCATTATTTCTTTTACCTTTGTGATTAACATCTGGGAGTTTTTTTAAAAACATATATATATATATATGTATGTATGTGTGTGTGTGTGTGTATATATATATATATATGAGAAACTGCTTTCTTTGATGCAATCCTGTCTGTTTGCAAAAACGTGCAGAGCCCTGTTTCCTTGGATACATTCAGTGTTGTGCTAACCAAAATTTCATAGCTACATCTGGTGCTTCTTTGCTATCTTCTTTTTCTTCCTCTGGGCTATTTTTTCTGCTGTTTTTCTTGTGCAAAATTACATTTAAACAACCCTTGTTGAGACCTTTTGCATACACAGAAATACCTGAGCAGCATTTCATGTTTGCCCCTTGACTGGACTTTTACTCAGGGAACTGAACTGGACTGTTGTTTCAGTTCCCCAGGTAAGAGTTTATTTCTCAGAATTATTTTATTTAAAGAAGCTTCTCACATTCTGCAGCATATTTTGCAGCTTGTCATAGTACTATCTGGGTAGAAATTGCAGCATGTGTCAAAATGCGAAATCCATACAGTCAAGGCCAAATTTCTCCAAATTTCCCATTGACTGCAAATGCAGCTTTCAGTCTTTCTATAGTAGTGATGGTGGAGACAGATGAATATTCGTGTCGCTGTGGGGGAAAAGTGAACTCTTACAGTATTTATTGCACTTTGTTAAATCCGGTAAAAATTATTTATAAAGTATGGCTCTAGTGCGTGCTGACCCCTTCCTATTATTGCTCTACTAGTAAAAGCCCTTGTCAGTTAGAGATCCCATGGAAATATTTAGTCTCATGACAACTCTGTTTTCTTTATTTTTTTCCTTAATTTTTTTTTCCTTTTTTTTTTCCCTTTTCACAGCTGCAGAGAAGTATTCCAACACTAAACTGTACTTTGGACACAAACTCCTGGAGTGCAATGTGGAATTAGGGACATTAACCATAAAAAGGTAATCCCTGTGCAAGTCCAGGATAAAGTACTGTTCTCAGTTACTTTTTGCTTAATAATTCATAAAAGCTCAAACAATTGAGCAATGTCAGTGTAAAACTAGTGTTATTCCTGAGTGGACTAAACATTGTGCCTGCTTTGGGAGGCAGAGACGTCAAAGCAGGGTTCACAGGGAGGTTAAAAATGTTTAAGTAACTCCATAACCTCTCAGTGGACCAGCAATAAGCTAGATGCACAGATTTGCTGATCTGTGTGGGGAATAAATGTGCCTGCCTTCACAGCATTGGTTTTCACGCTCTGGCAGGGACAGATTGCTGTTTAAGGAGAAAAAGTGGTGACCTTGTTGCATAGTTGCATTAAGCATTCTAATTGTGTTCCCATCGCAGCCAAACAAAGCCTTCCTGCTGAGTCTCCAAGGTGTACATCCTCTTAGGAAATTTAAATGGCAATCTTTTGAAACTATCAAATCATTCTAACCAGTGCTGGGATGTTGCATCAAACCCAGCAGAGCTCATAAATCCACATTTTAGTCATTAAAGCAGACTTGTGCATGACAAGCTTTGGAAAGGTTAGTTTCTTTATTTGAAGTCTTAAGATCAGCTTTATAGGACCCTCAGGGTTCTGGGAGGCTACCTGCAAATACAGGCTCTGTGAAATAATGACATTATACCGGTAGTGTTTGCTATATGTTCAGATACACATGGTAGAATCTTTGACAGCTTTTGATAGTCTACAGAATAATAATTGTTTGTAACACTGATCTTCCTTCTGAAAAACAGTCTCCCCATCCCCTAAAAGATTAAAAATGCTGCAGCTCGTCAAGTTATTTTTGTAGCAAAATTACAAACCAAAAAAAAAATCCCCCCAGTTATACTGGACTGTCCTGGCCTAATGTTCGTGGCAGGATGATTCCAATGGACTCTCACCTCTCAGTTCTGACCAGCTGCCTGTAGAAGTCACTTACGATCTCATTGTGGGATGCGATGGAGCCTTCTCGACCGTCAGAAAACAGTTCATGAGGCAAACACGTTTTAACTACAGTCATGAGTACATTCCTCATGGCTATATGGAGCTGACCATCCCACCCAAGGATGGAGATGTAAGTATGTCTGTCCTAAGGGTTCTACAGTTGTCTTATGTCTATGGGGACATCAGAGATAACAAACCAGCCTGTTTCCACTATACTTTCTTCCTGCCATGTGTCTCACTGAAGTATCAGGCATCCTTTTACTGGGGAGAGACCCAGTGATCATTGCATCCTCTTATGGTGTTAGAGGATGGGAACTCATGAGCTAATACAGAAAGAAACCCGTGGATGGTCTAGATAAGCTAAGCAGAGCTTTCTAGGGGCACTAAGTGTTTATTATTATTATTATTACTATCTTTCTTTCAGTTTGCCATGGAACCGAACTACCTCCATATCTGGCCCAGAAACACCTTCATGATGATTGCACTGCCTAACATGGTAATAGCTCGTGGCCAGACTTCCTTGTGGTATAAACACATCATAGCAAATGGGGTTGCTGGGCACTTTCTCCCACTACACAAGCTGGTCTCTGTGATTCCCAGATGACAGACAGACTGGACCCTGTACTGTTGATCCAGGCATCAGATGTTCTCTGTAGTCTCTTGGTCCTTTCTAAATCTCCTCTCTGACTGGCAGGACAAGTCCTTCACCTGCACTCTCTTCATGCCTTTTGAAGAGTTTGAGAAGCTCACAACTGGCGAGCAAGTACTGGATTTTTTCCAGACCTACTTTCCAGATTCTATTCCCCTCATTGGAGAGTAAGTGTTCTCATCTTTTTCTTACTAATCAAGACTATAAAGAGCAGGGGACATGTCCATAAGCCAGAGGGTTACAGCTCTGTTGAGCTTCCAGGTGAAGCTCCATAGTCTGCAAGGCTAAAAGAGGTGTGGAGCAAACAGACCGCGTTTTCTTCACTGACATAATGACCCTGTGATATGACAGGGCCTGGCCCTCTTCCCCAAGTGTGTGGATGGTATGTGAGTAGCTCCTTGCACAAAACCAGCAGACCAGGCTGCCTGCTGCACTGTGGTCCCTCTGTTCCTCAGGCAGTGCAAAGTGTCTGGGTAGTGGCTGTCAGACCCTGCTAGCTCCAAGAACAATGTTTCTAGACTTGCAGCTCTTAAACTGGCACTGGCGAAGAACTGGAAAAGCTATGAGCTGGGCTGACGTATCATGAGAATATAGGCCCCAAAGCCATTGGTGATCCACAACTAGAAATATCCTGGGATACATATCCGCTCCCAGTGTGTGGTCCTCTGTTTACCCTGTGGAGCTTTAAGAGGAGGCAAGCCATCTCCAGTGAAGCTTGGGAACCTCAAGGTGCTCCGGGAAGTTCTTGAAACTTCACAACAAAGCTATTTTTAAACTCAAGGGATGCTGTAGGCATTAGTTGTTCATGAGCTGAGTTTTTCTGATGACGGAGTTAGGTGAGTAAAGTGAGTCTACTAAAGCTGAGTGAAAGGTTGTGCATAGAAAAGAGCAGCACAAATGCAGTCCTGCTGTTCACTATTTGGGCAAATGCTTGGAGATTTTAACAGACCGAGGAAATGCTGGTCTAGCAGGTATCGTGCTTGGCCCAAACAAAAGCCAAAACAAACACCCAAAACCCACAGACTAAAAGTCTGACATTTACTGATTGCAGGACTAAAATAAATATTGAGCTTGTGGGTTATAGGAGCAGATGGTTCCCAACAGTGTGCTGCTCCCCGTGGAGGCCCTGTTTGGCTCTCGTGCTAGGCAAACAGCACAAGGGCAGCAACATGAAGCCTGTGCTCTGCCCTTAGACCAGTGCATCCTGCTTCTCCTGAGCTTCCTGATGGAAGTGAGGACACTGTCCAGCATTTCCAGCCTGAGTCCACATGGTAGTTTCTTTGTGCAATGTGTCCTCATTCCCCTAAAAAAAAAAGAGGCTCCACAACTGCTGCAGCTCCATCCAGTGTAATTAAGACTTCTGCTCTGTAGCATAACTGTTACTGGCTTTCTTCAACTGATATTAAACTGTATTAAATAGTTTCATTTTCTTTTAAGTAGTCAGAATCATGGACCTTACATATAAATTTAGGAACTTGGGTATCCTCTGCATACATCCTTCCTGCAGTGATGACATCCACGTGTGCTCACAGTAAGAGGATTGGTGTCAGTGAACTCTTGTGGGCAAGTTGTGTGTGCAGAACTTGCACTGTAGGCAAAATATTTGGACTCTGTTGAAAGTTATGTGCGTGCACACACTCACACTGAGTACCTGGCAGAACATTTAAAGAACTATTGAAGTTCTGTTTTCAGAGAACCTTTAAGCAAATGCCTGATGCCCATCAGACCCATTTTTTGAGCAGATGTGGGAGTTTGCTGAACAGTCGGTGGTGCTTGCACAGCCCCGTCTCTCACTGTAGTCCTGAGGTAGGAGTGTGCAGTGTTAATAGGGTTCTGAGCAAGACTGGTGTGAACGGATTGTGATGTGTCTGTGTGAAGCGAAGCTTTCTGCTTTCATGAAATCACATCACGCCATATACCTATGGCATCCTTGCTTAACTCGGTGTGGAGTTAATGAAATGAGTGTTTTGGCTTCCAATTTTTTTTTCCATCATAAATATCCCAAAAAGTAGGTGTGGGTTTTGCATATGAAGGCTGATTGAATGCCAGTAACCCTGCCTTTCTGAGCTTCAACACAGCATGATTTATTCTCATTGCCCCTTGTGGTACCATCAAGTGAAGTATCTGTTGTTTTGCCTGAAGGCGAGAGCTGAAGCGTGATTACTTTTTGCTGCCAGCCCAGGCCATGATATCTGTGAAGTGTTCTTCCTACCACATTGCTCCCCGGTGTGTGCTGATGGGAGATGCTGCGCACGCTGTTGTGCCCTTCTATGGACAAGGCATGAATGCAGTAAGTTTGTGGTCTTCCCTGGGCTTCCTCTACTGGGTCTTCACTCTTTTCATGCAGAAATGCCTGATTTAAGAGTGTAACTATGTAACATTTGAGGGCTGGCTTGTCCAATGGTGTGGCATTCTGTGGGTTTGACTGGAATTGATTTCTACCCATCTATGTGTCAGTTAACTTGGTGATCCAGCTGGGTGCTCTGGGCAGCAAAGGACAAGGTGATGCTGCCTGCCCATAAGGTAGGGACTTGCCTAGGAGGATGATAAAGCAGGCTATGGAGAAAGACAGCCCTCTACCATTTTTCTGCAATATCCTTGCCTGAAGGATATCCTTGCAGTACAATATCCTTGGTGTTGTAGGCTGCAGGGAGAATTCTGCTCTAAAATACAGTGGTCAGTGTGATCCCACACATGTCAATAGGTTATGCCTGCTAAGCATTCTCAAGGGCATTTTTTGTAAGCACAAGATTCCTGCTGTTTATTTACCCTCCAGTTTTTCCCACAGGGCTTTGAGGATTGTTTGGTTTTTGATGAGTTAATGGACCAATTCCACAATGACCTTGGTGAGTGAAACAGAGTAGGAGTCCTCTATTGGCCAAAGCAGACTGGCAATCCTGTGGAGCTAATTGTGGTGCTGCTTCTTTTTCCCAGGTGCTTGCCTTCCTGAGTTCTCCAGGCTGAGGGTGCCAGACGACCATGCAATCTCAGATTTAGCCATGTACAATTATATAGAGGTAGGTGAGCAATGCATGGACTCTGTGGGTGATGGGGTCTGTGTGTGCAGTGATGTGCTGCCTTTTTAAGTGAAGAATTCACACCTAGGTGGAGACAAGAGCAGAGTAGCTGAGACCTCCAAGTCCAATGCCAGTCATTGTGCAAAGTTGTTTCCTGAATCTGTGTTTACCTGCAGTTATATTGAGGATGTTCTACCCTCTGTGGAGACCTGAGTACTTGGACAAAAACCAAAGAGATGGCTTTGGATGTCACTCTCCTACTCACTAATGTGTGTGTGTATTGTCACACAATGATGGCAGGGCAGCTGTAGGCACCCTTTTCCCTGATTCTGTTTCCCAGAACCTTTGCTGAACTGACAGTCCTCACATTAATATAACTTAGCCTAAGAGCTTTTGACCAACCCTAGAGCTGGGGAGACTCTGCTTTCCATAGCACTACTGCCTGTGATAGTGAGAGGCCTGGAGAAAGCTGGTGAGGATCAGGGGTGTCTTCCAAGACAACTTGTTTGGTCCGTTGCAGATGCGAGAGCATGTGAATTCAGTGTGGTTCATCTTCCGAAAGCACGTGGACAACTTCCTCCATGCACTCATGCCTTCCACCATTGTCCCGCTATACACTATGGTGAGGCCAGCTGCTCTGCCCCTGCTTCCCTGACCTCCTGCTCTGAATTATTTCTGTTAGTGACTTGCTTCTGCTATCTGTTTAGGTCACGTTCACCAGAATTCGCTACCATGAAGCACTGCAGCGCTGGAAGTGGCAGAAAAAGGTTAGTCAGAGCTGGTGCCTGTTTCTCTGTACCAGGAGCCTCATGAGTTCTGCGTCCTTTGTGCTCGCACTGTTCAGCTGTGGGGATGAGAGTTTTGGTCACAAGATACAGCAAGCTGGATTTAAAGCTCCCTGGTTGGTTGAGAACAGCCCAGAGGGCTCCACAGTGCATGCAGGGTAGCACACTTTCCCTGCACATGTGTCTGGTGCAGGGAGTTCCCTGCTTTTGGACCTACTTCTTTTCCTTGCATCACTGGTGTGGCTGGTGTTGTCCTGACGCTGTGCTGGTCCAGGGCTGCTATTTCAGCTGGTGTCGGGTAGAGGAGCACTTGAAGCTGTTCGGGTGGGAGGTTTCCTTTATCATTCTGCCCGAGGACTTGTTTGCAGTAGGGGCAGAAGGTGATGCAGTATGAAAGCAGTGGGAGGTGACCTGTTTTTAGCTTCCCATGCTGTATGTGGCCACATGGCAGCTCTTAGTCCTGCTTGTGAAGGAGTGGATATCTGGAGCTTTCCTCCTGCACGTATCAGCTCTGCCAGAGTTGGTTGCAGGCCCTGACTGCTGACTTCAAGCAACTTGCCTCTCTCTCACTTGGTGCCACAAGATACAAGCAAACTTGTGACAACACCTGGATTTTTTCTTACATTTGCAGGTAATTAATGGAGGGCTCTTTGTCACGGGGGCAACAGGACTGGTTGGCATGTATCTGCTACTAAAGTGGCTGACACGGAATACAGACTTCTACGTAGAAAGCCTGTGGGGCTGGTCCTACCATCTCAAGAATATTGGAAAATTGTCCTTCAACGCACAAGTGGCTCAAACGTAAGGGGAGCTCCTACATGGAATAAAGTGATGGCATGGGCTGTTGGCTCAGTTCCAAGATGTTGTTTCTCTTGGACCATGACCAGGAATTCCTGTAACCCTACTTTATCTTCTCCTGCTGAGGAGCGGTGGTCCCTCTCTGTCTTAAATTGGTCAGGGTTCCCAGTCCATTCTATGAAGTTCTGTTCTTATCAAAATCTATTTTTTCCTCCTTTTATCTCCCAGTATGCCTTTGGGAATAGCTTATCTCAATGGATTCTTGATTCCCAGTTGGTGTGGAGATATCTTCAGCTATCTCAGAGTGCTATTGATCATATTCAGGAAGTTTGGCTTGCAGGAATGAGACTGCTTGATGCACTTGCACCTCTCACATTGAGCAGACTCATAGCATTACCAAGTGTCTCTCCAGGATGGGCATACCTGCTCAGAAGCTTCCTACAGATTTCAGATGAGCATTACCTCAGGAAAGCAGTAGTCCTGTCAAGAATGGATTTTCCTTCCTGCATTACTGTTGTCTTTAGCAACAGCATTCACAGCAAATTTTAAGCCTCATTTCAGGGCACTCGGGGCATTTCTTCCTCTTCAATCGCTGTTTCTGAAATAATTTAGTAACATGAATCTGTTGAAGGGTTGAAGGAACATATTCTTGTTACATGGTTAGTATTTTCCGCATCAGTTAAGAGTTGTTTACATTTTTTGTATTTAAAAATATTATCTAAAATTTGTAACTCTTCTCTTTGTCTTTTCCATCAAGACACATTCTTTTTAATTCTGCTGTTGTTCATCTGCTATGAAGGTAGGTGCTTCCAGGGTTTCCTTAGATCTCCTGTACCCCCTCATACTGAGCAGTCACCAAGCCAATAAAAGCAGCTTTGTGCCTCTATCTTGCATGTGCGTACATGAGCATGCATCTGTGTACAGGTTAGTGTGTTCTTGTGCTTAGATGCTTAGACATGCTGTATTTCAGGTGAAGCTGAGAATATGAGCTACTTGGGACTCAGAAATAGAGCTTGCAAGATTTTGGCTTGAAAGCCTTTTTTTTTTTTTTTTTTTTCTCTCCCCAATCCCAAAGTCAAATAAAATATGTTTCATTTGTTCTTGGTGGAAATGAAACTTAAAGCAGATCCTGGGGCAGTGTTTCAAATATAGGGAAAGGTTCATTTCACATCTGGCTGAGAAATCTTTCTGGTTTTTGCATGCAAGTCTCCACAGATTGCTTGACCAAGTCCTCAGGCTAAAAAACAGACCAACAGGCCTGAAGGACTCTCCTAGTTCTATGTTTTCTTGCTTGGCATTTATGAGTGTCCTAGCTTGTACATTTGTCTAATGCAATTCCTGATCACATTTCTGTTTTAAATGGTCTGAATCCCTGCATTTGCATCCCTCATGCAAGCTCTTTACATGCATTCCTAAACACGCATATGTTTGTGCTTACACTGTAGGATCCATACCCGCAGTAAGACCTTGGTTCAGCTGCTGATAGAGGCGGTGTTCTCTTTAAACGCAAGTACACGAAACCTCTGGTTCCCTGGCAGTGGGCACTGCATGGGAGCCCCAGGACTGAGCCCCCAAGCCCTGGTGAACTGCTTTTGTGGTGTGTAGCCAGCTGCAGGGCTATGCTATGGCCATGCTCATGGTGAGGCTGGCACCACACGTCCTGCAATTTCAGCTACCTTTCAGAAACAGAAGTTGGCTGCAGCTGGACCTAGGAGGGTGCAGAGACTGAAGCGGTCCTGTTTCAACTACAGGAAGACAAACAGGTGTGGAAGCGACCATTTGTAGGTGGCCAGGGCTTTCCTGTGGCTGGGCTGAAGGTCTGTGTTGCTTGTGTCACTCCTAAGCTATAGTCAAGGCCCTGTGCACTTTCCAAATGCTCTGTGCTGCAGCTACCAGGGCTGCTGAGGGGGAAGTTGGGTATTTCTTGGTGCAGTGTTAGTTCCCGTCAGCAAGGAAAAGATATGGTTTGCATCATTTTGTGAGTCATTTCTGACTAGCATGGGGACATCTTTGGGGATGTAGCTGGAAAACTAGTGTAAAGCAGCTTGTTTATTTGGACAGTGAATTCTCCGGGTACAGCCTCTACCAGAGATGCTGGCATCGATGACAGAACTTTTCTATAATTCTTCAGTTGCTTCAGTTGCTGCCGCTAAACCTGATTCATAGCAATTCATAGCATGTCATATGTATTTACTTTATATATTAATTTTTATTAACTTTACATAGAGCAAACTGGGGTGTTACATAATACAAATACAGCTAGAGGCAAATTATTCCCAAACATAAAGAAATATGGAGATATTTAACTGGAATGACCCCACAACATAAAAAAAGAACTATTGTGCACCATTTGAAATATCACCGAACTGGAGATTGTCTCTGGTACTGCAGGTTGTTTAGTTTGCCTGGCCCCATGGGCCTGGGCTTGCAGAGAAAGGAGATCTAGTCCTGGGGGAGGAAGAAGCTATGACCAAGCAATACATCTAAGGTCTTTGGTTCTCTGGGTGCTGTTCCACAGTTCACCTAGTGACTTCTTTGCCACCCTGTCTTGCAGAGGGCTCAAGACTTCGTGGAGGTAAGCAAAGCTTGCAGGAGCCCAAATACAAACTTGGTGGACCCAGAGATAGCTCTGAGAGCAGAGCCACACTGGAGAGCAGCTGATGATTTGGAAAATAAGATTCAGTGCATGTTTCCTGGCTTCTCTTTGTCTCCAGGCACAGGTACTTACCGGCCCTTTTTGCCCATCACTTCACTGTAACCTCTGGTACTTTTGCTAGAGCTTTGGAGACCGACCACATCAATTTCTGAAGTGAGGACTTTAGAAATAAGCTGCACACGTAACGTGGTAGAGAACAACACAGTAGATAAAGACTAGGCACAAAGTAGCCGTGGAGAGGATCCTATTACAACAGAAGGGAAACGGCATTTTTTGAAATCCCAGCTCCCAAGTCAACTGCACGTGAAGCTGATTTGGGAGCTTGGTCCTGTCACAAAGCACAATTAGCTTCGTGACCTGAGACAGATGGTGACTGACATAGGAGATATTGCCTGTGCCCACTGGCAAAATTCTGCTCTGTAGTCCCAGCCACAGCAAAACTTGTTCCCTTCTCCCAGCTTGACTATTAGGACCAGTGTGAACTGTGTGAGGAGACGGGCACAGAGCGATCCCTTAGCCAGAGCCCTACTTTTACTTGTGATCTCTTGGAAGAAGGGAACAAGCCAACAGGATAAAAGAATAAGAGGTGGAAGCCTTAATTTGAGATTTCCTTAGCTTGGCATTTTTTTTTATTTAATGGTGGCTCCTAGCTCTGTCTGGTGCTGCTCCATTTCATTCTCCATTGAATCTGGGGTTCACAACTGTGGTGGTGGCACTTTTGAACAGAGGGTTATCAGCCTGGAGAAAGGAAAAAAAGAGATCAGAAGCACGGTGTGACACAGTGTTGGATTTCTGCATGCACAGGCTTGGGCCGTTCAGCCCACCAAGCAAGTGTTGCAGAGGTGGGTGCCCCCCACCTTCCTTCAAATGGCACAGTGTTGGCAGAAGAGCCCACAGATGCATCTAGCTCCCTGCAGGATCCAAACATACTCCAAAGCCTGCGTGGCAGCAAGGACTCAGGTCAGCAAAGCTCTGCATGGTGTCAAGCAATGACTGTCTCCAGAAATGATGTTCCTTTTGTTTCTGACCTTCTCAGCTCCTCCTTTCAACCTAGCTGATACCACCACACGTTCTCTATGTGGTACTTCCCTTGCCCATAGGGATTTTTTTGACTTTTCTAAGAAATTTTTCTATTTTCTGGAGTTGTGCTGCTATAGTAGGGCACTGAAATGAGCTCACTGGGACCCACCCCTGTCACATGTCATATCAGTGGCAGGTCATGCCCTGCTCGATGGGGTGCTGCATTGCGCCTAGCTGGACCCAGCTCAAGTGAAGGCAGGGAGAGCAGGAGAGCAACTCCACAAGCGAGGAGAGAGTCTTTGTTGTGAGCTGTATCCCATCACTAGAAAAAAGGTCTCTTACATCGTTCCACTTGGCCTTGGACTTTTCCTTCTCGAACCTGCGATACTCCCGGCGGTCAAACAGCTCTGTCAAGAGTTTCCAGATAAGCAGGAGTACCAGACCGATGAGGGCCACACCAGCGATGCTGCCGCCCACAATCAGGGCAACGTTGGGAGGCTCCGGACACTCTGCAGAACAAGCACAGCAGCGTCTTGCTGAAGCCTCCTGCCGGGAGCTCCACTCCCTGCAGTGCTGCTGCTCCCACCTGCATGCTGTGTGAAGGACACAGGTAGGTGCTGGCTACGCCCAGCAGCTGGGAAACAGAGCTGGGTGCTCTGATCTTTGCAGTCAGCAGTAGCAGCAGGGGTGTATGATCTGGGAGTGCAAAGCTGCAAGAGAAAGCAGCAAAGCCCTGGGCATAGTCATGGCTTTGCAGCACTTTGGTCCCTCAGCTGAGTCCAGCTTTAACTCTTTAGTTCAAAGAATCAATGTATTCATTGCCTTTAGTGCTCTGGGGAATTGGCATAAGCCCTGGAAAGAGAAGGCTCTTCTGTTTACCTACCTGAAGAAGGGGGTCTAGAGCACAAGACTACCTTTTGTAGGATCAACGTTGACAGTGTAGATCTCATCCCCGTCCTCCTGGAACATGCGGAAGGTGATCCAGCAGTTCTGGGAGTCCTTTTCTCTGCACTGCCTGCTTTCTGATAGTGGTTTTTCAGAAGTATTGATATTTTTGCAGGCTGTAGAGCAATTCTTTTCAAATGGCCCACTGGAGAAGGCTTTGCACTCCACACAGGAACTGGAAAACATGCAAAAGCAGGTCTTGTCTCTGAAGTGACAGGAACCCTGCAGCTGTCACACTGCTCAGTCCTCCTAAGGGAGATAATGGCAGCCAGCAGGATGACTCGGTGACCCTAACATGGGGCTACCTAAATGGGAAACACTAGGGCCCGGCTCTGGGACCTTTGGGAGGGCTGAAGCTCTCAAGATATTGGAAAGAGTGAGAGTAAACAGATTCTTTTTCCCGGTACAACTATTTCCCTGTACAATTATTCAGGGACCAGGTGGCCATCAGCAGCACGAAAGTCGCTCCTTAGGAGGGTGAGACATACACCAGCGATGCTAGCCACAGTGCTGACTTGCCTGCTGCAGCCCAGGGAAGGGAGGAATGCACAAGCTCCCTTGTCCTCACAGACCCCTGCCCTATCTGTCCCCGTGCGTATCACTCACACGTGTTTGCCGCAGGGCGAAGGGCAGCTGGGACACTCTTGGCAAAAGGGGGGCTGGTAGCCCTCCTTGCATAGGCACTGGTTGCAGTGGCATTTCCCCCGGTTGCTGCACTCGTTCCTACGAATGTTCAGGCAGCCGTCTGTTGACTTCTTGCACTGGCACGCGCTACCCTGGTACTCGGGTTTGCATCTGCACTCACCGCAGTAGCACTGCCCTCGCTCTGTGGGGAAAGCAGAAACTTTTAGAGCTGGTTTCTAGCTCCTTGTCAAACTTCACAGCTGTAGCACACCTGGAGCTATAGCCATTCAGCTGCTTGAAGACCAGTGTTCTGCCTGGCAGTCATTGCTGGCTGGACTCCTGCCAGTCACAGCAACTTAGCAAGGCCTCATCTACTCTTCTACAAGAGAAATTAGTTGCAGGATGGCATGGTCTCCAGTGCTGCTCTGCAGGACTCAGAGAACCTGATCCATGGGAGACCTCTCAAACACGATCCTGCAGGTGCCTAATGAAACAGTTTGCAGGGAGCTGCTCTGTCAAATATTGTTCCTCTTTCTCCCCATGTTTCTGCATTTGGCACAGAGCACTCCTTGGTCTATCAAAATGATACATGGGGATAGAGGCACGGGTGTCCTTCAGAGATACCTTTCTCTGGTGCACTGAGGATGAGGGAGAGAAAAGCTAGGAGGTGGTCAGGTTTTGCCTTGCTTGGAATGAACTACTATCTTGGCCCTCGAGCTCTCACCTTTGCCACCGCATGGCAAACCGTTGTGAAACTCGCAGTTCATGTTGTCACATTCACAGAAGGTGCCATAGATCTCCTTGCCAGGCTCATTGCTGGTGTGACAAATGCACTGCCCGCACACACAGTCCCCCAACCCTGAGCAGATGACAGATGTGTTGTCCTTTCGGCAGCTGCCTTCCAGCTCTTTGCTGCTCTTGCCCTTGGTTTCACACTCGCAGTCCTTCCCAGTGTAGCCTGAATTGCAACTGCCATAAAAGGAGCAAAGGGAATTTGGATCAGTGGCCACAAGAAATGCCAGTGCCAGGAATAAATCTGCTCTGCCAAGTTCTCCTAACACCAGTCTGGCTGTTGCTGCGCTGTGAGCCCTGGATTTGTAAGCATGCCTGTATACCCAGGTACATATGCACTGGGCTAAGCTAGGACCTTGGCTAAAGCAGAGCACGTCTGGGACAGGCTCAGTGAAAACAAGTGAGTCACCAGGCATCCTCACCACATCTGCAGCAGCATGTGGTGCATGTGCTAACTCTGTTCAAGCAGAGAGCTTAACCAGTTGGAAACCGCAGAAACATTGCTGGGTAGGCTGGTTATTTTTACAATGCCAAATGCTTGCCTGGAAATTATTATTATATTTATGATTACCAAACTCTTGCCAGGAGCTCTTAGTGTTTCCTGAGGAAACCCAGTCTTTTCCTCTCTCAGTCTGTGAGGGACCATGAAGTTATAATTATCTTTGCTTGGGGATCGCCATGAACTGCAGCCCAGAAATTAGGTTTTTATGGAGATTTCTACAGAAAGCTGCGGCTGCTTGATGGATGGATGGATGCCTGTAGGAAAGCAGCAGAGACTCCATCAAGGGTGATAGCTCATAATGGCCCTTGTCACTGGGAGATTAAACTGCTACTGTAAACGAGAAAATTGGTGCAAAACCTCAAAACTGAGCCATGGCTGACTGTCTAGTGTAAACATCTCTGCTGGCCCTCATGAGGCCTCCAGTTCTCTGAGCAAAATATGCTTGGAGACACCAAGCACAACTCGCAGCTCCTCTTGGCTTGGCACATCTACCCTCTCCTAGCACTTCCCGAATGTTGGCAGCATTTGAATCAGCATTGTCAGAATTTACCTGCAAATCCCACAAACGATACTGCCTTTCCCATTGCAGTCTTTTGGGTCGGGCTGCTCCTGGCAGTTGCAGTTACAGTTGCTCTCAACATAAACGGTGAGTGTGTCTGTGAAGCCAAGTGGCCGAATGGTGAAGGACTGGCTTTTGATGCACTCCTTTGCTGTGACCTTAACTCTGAAGGTGACCTCATAGATGCAGAGGGAGGAAAAAAAAAAAAGAAAGAGAAGCCTCAAAGATGAGAAGGTAGCTCCAGTAATCAGAGTGGTATCGACCACATGGTTTGGTCTTGTGCCACTGCACTGGCCACTTCGACCAACCCAGTAAGACTGCACTGGGTTACTGGGCTACCCTCCTACCCCAGAAGGTCTGCTCCATAGGGCTGCTCCTAGTGCCTTTTCAGGCCTTGTTTTTGGCCAGCACTACAGCAAAATGTCTAGAGATGCATAGATTTGTAAACACTGAATTGCAGCATTGTGGAAACTCTTGGCCTTAATTTGCATGAATAAGAAATCTGGAGCAACAAACTGGATTTCTGCCATTATAAAAAGAAGATGCCAGTGGTGCTGTGAGCTCTGCAGCATTCCTAATACTAGGGAACATACCACATCATTTATCTTAACATCGTCACACTGTCCTCTTGCTGCATCCAAGACTTTCTTGCCTTTATTGCATATGGAGTCATATTTGATATCTAGGACATCTGATTGAGTGGTGTGGTCCAGGATAATTTGCGAAGACAGGTTCTGTGAGGAAACGATGGAGAAAATACTATCAGACGAAGAAGAGACTAAACCAGTGGAATGTGGTTTGCCGCAATCCATCCATCACACATCCCGTACTGCAGGTCAGTGCTTCCCTATGGGGGAATTGGTGGCAGGAAGCAACCCAAGCTGTAGTCTCAGCTGCTTCCTCATGGATTGGGAAGGCAGGCCACAGGACTGAAGACATTAAAAATTCTTGCTTGTTGTGGGCAGAGGGAGTGAATGTGTCTTGTTTTCAAAGCACCAGGCTCACCCACTCTGTTCTGTGATGATGGGGATGATTGAATCTTTTCACAACTTCAATCCCTGTCAGGCAGGCAAGGGATGTCTTTACCTAGCACTTACATTGTAGGCCACCTGTATGAGTTCGATAATATTGCTGGAGTCTTCATTCAGCTCCCCCACTGCTGACTTTGGGATCATTTCACTGAGCTTCTGCCAATAGAGAGCAAACATGAATCACCTCCGCTAATGCACGACAGTGGAGCACAGAGCAGTCAGTGCAACTCACGCTTGGCCCAGTGCAAGGACCCTGTGATGGCAGGACACACACATCCATTTTTTGTCCTTTTTGGGGAGGATGTTAGGCATCTGGGCCATTCAAAGTCTACTTACTTTATAAACATCCACCATTTTACCAGTGACAGCAAAAATGGGCTGAATGTTATTTTCGGTGAGTTTTTGAACCAGCTGGCCAACAGAGGGGTAGTCCTGTGGGAGGAGAAGGATGACAGCTTTCAGTTCAGACTTTTTCCATCAACAGAACAGAGAATATGTTTGGTTACGTGGCCCCTCTGTGGTCTCAGTATGGTCAATAGCCTGTTGTAGTGAGGCTGCCTGGAGGTTGTCTCAAGACAACTCTTTTTAGACTCACTATGCTGATAGGAATCTTGTGGTCTTGATAACAGGCTTTTATTCTGTCTAAGGGAATGATGCTGGGGAAAAACACAGAGGAGTGTTTTGAATGAAGATGCCTCTGATTGTTTGTATTACCCAGAAGGTAATGCGGAAGGCTTTTGCTGGTGGAATCACTATAGGGAAGGTCGCAAACTGTGATGCCCAGCAGTGACACAGAGGCATTAGCAGGGGTGCCCAACATATGAGCTGCAGCACCTATGAGTTGCAGGGGACACTGCATCCATGGCCCTCTGGACAGTTACCAGGTCCCTTGGGAGGGCTAGTGATTCCTGTTGCAGATGTGACAGGCAGGGTCCAGGGATGGGATGAGTTGCCAATGGAAGGAGGGGTTGTGGAGCCACCAAGCAGCCCCTGTGGAAGAGCCGTTTGGGGCTTGCATCTTGTGCAGGGTACTTACAAGCTCATTGCTCTTTTTGTACATGTTATTCTCCAAGTGGCAGTTGCCATCGTTGGGGGTGAGGATGCCTGCAAGTTTGCCATCACCAGCAAAGTGGAAGCCATCATCAGTCGCATACACCAGCAAGCGGGTTACGTTGCGCCAGCCGATCAAGTCCTGAAAGCAGCACGGACAGCACTCAAACCTGTCACTGAACAGGGGCTGGGGGGAGACAGGCCAGCCAGGCAGGACACAGCCTTGGGCTTCACGCCTGCCTGACAAGAATGTGTAGCGTTTCCAAAGAACAGTAAATCCTCACATGGAGCATGCTGCACATGTGCGCAGCTGAAGGCTGATGGGCCAGAGGAGGCAGGTTACAGATTAGAGATGGAGGCTCTGGGGTTCAAATAATCTCTCTGTATCCACTTATTATAACATGCTCTAGTGCTGAATTGGGTTTTTACATTTTTTACATTGGGTTTAACAGACCTGAAAATTTGATGGGCCTGAGTCTGCCTGGAGAGAAACAAAGCCAAATCCTGACAGACAGGCCTTGAAACACATCAGTTAAGCATCCCTTGCGTCTTGTCGAGCAGTTATGTTAGCGGTGAGAAAGATACAAGGCCACAACACTGAGGAAAAGAACTCACCCCACACACTGCTGCTTGCATCATTGCGTCCAGCCCTCCTTCTGGGGCATCCAGGTTCCCCGAGATGAACTGCTTCCCCACTTCACTCTCGAACTTTTTGGCATCATCAGTCAGCGAGAGGATGTGCTTGAAAGCAAAGGGAGGCTGGCAGTTGTCACCTTTTTTGGGGCAGGGATTCTGCAGTTTCTCCGGGTGCGTGTTCACAAAGGGCAGCACTGTTTTATCCACAAAGGAGCCGAATCCTGGGGTGTTCAAGAGCAGCAGTGTTAGGGGGAGAGGTGGGCAGAGACGGGGTGTGTATTTGTCCGCACACAGTTCCCCAATGGTCCACTCCTTGCCCTAGTGGATTCTCCAGTCTGGTGGAGGATGAGTTATGCTGCCCACTGACTGTCCTGCTCTGTCCCCGTACTCCTGTCTGGTCTTGCGGCTCTTTGAGGTTCAAAAGAGGCTAGACTAGGGCCTTGTATCAAGGAAATGCTCACCTATGCGGCGAAAGGGAGTAGTGCCTTCCAGCGCTCTGAGCAGTTCCCCTCCCAGCTTCTTCACCTTCTCAAGGTCATCCAGCATGGAGTAGGAGAGGTCCATGAGATAGTAGAGATCAATGGGGTAACCCGTGGCACGACGAAACTTGACATCAAACGTAGCAGGCTGGCCTGAAGGACAGAGACAGCACAGCCCCAACACCAGGGTCAGACACTCCGCCACATCTCACACCTCACCCCATCTTACCCCCTTCTTGGAACTTCCTGTCTTCGGGACGGAATCGGGATAAAGCGTGCATGGAGCACAAATGGAACACAAGCATGCTCTTGTGTCCTTGCACAGACGGGAGACCAGCCCTGCTCCTGGGATAGCCCAATCCCTCATCTACCCTCTCCCAGGAAAGTGGCCCCAGCCTGGCCAAACCCTCTCTGACAAACTGTCCCTCCTTCCTCAGTTCAGCCAACTTCCTAACACAGCACTTCTGTCACTCTGATGCTCCACTTGCAGACTGTAACCAGCCTGTAGCTCAGCCCCTCTTGGCTTTTGCTGAGGACCATGCTGTTTTCCTCTGAAAGAAACCTGCCTTCCTCCCCTCTCAGCTCTCTCCTCCTATTACTGTCATGTCTAGGATCCCCTGATGGTCTGCTGGGCTCTGCAGGAAGCTCTTCCCTCCTGGTGCCCTCACGCTTGCTCCCACCATAGAGGAGAGCCACACTGGAGCCTGCAGAAGACCACAAGTTGCCTCTCTGTTTGTGTCTCTTTATCACCAACTGTAAATGGCCTGCCAGGAATGACTCCCCCACCTCCTCTCACTTCCACTTTAGAGTTCTGCAATCCTGTCTCTCTTCTCAGACTACCTCCGAGATGAAGTTAAAGAGCAGGTTCTTCCACGTGGTCCTCCCTAAGTTGTCACTTGTTCTCACATCCTCACCCATGCCTTTCTTTTGGAGCTCTTGCCTTCCCTGAACTCTCATGTCTTTCTCCTCTCTTGCATCTTCCTCTCTCATCTATACTTTGTGTCAGACGATCTTCCCCATCCACACAAATTCAGTCAGTCACTGTCTGAAGGTGGATAACTCCTCTGTCTGCTGTGGCACTTAACCTTTTCTCAGCCTTGGATTGATCACTAAGTTCCCCTGCACTGATGAACTCTTGATATTAGTCACTTCAGTACTGGGTGAGTAACGTGCAACAGCGATCAGCCAGCTCTGGTTGCTACTCCACAAAGACCAAGGGATCAACTGAAAGATTGTGATGGAGCCAGGCAAATCATACCTGTCCTTAATTTCAGGTGCACCTGTTGGGGAGTCAGCTGTATCTTGTCGCTTAAATCGCTGGCCTTTGTTGCTGTAATGTCATTGATTGGAAACTCAATATCGTCACGAGAGCATCCCTTCTGCTCCAGCTGCTCTATGGTGTCACAGCGGATAGAGTCTGGTTCTCCAGCTTTGGTGAAGTTCTGCATGTTGCAAAATGAACAGGAAAAATCAGGAGTGGGAGGAAAACAAACACTGCAAGATGATCCAGCTCCCAAACTAGGTCTGATGCATCTCTGAACTATTGATGGAAAAAGTGAGATGGAAGAGGTCCTGCCTGTCAGGTCCCTCTTTGCACCATCTATCAGCTAGAGCATGAAAGAATATTTTGCTTTTAAAGAGCAGGTAAGCAAGCTATAGTGTCTGGCAGAGGATGGATGGTTGCTCCTGCTGCCTACCAAATGGTCATGGTTGCTGGCATGGGCACAGGGTCCACAATCTCCCACCTTTGGAGCTTGCAGAGCCTTGGGTCACTCCCTCTGGACCTAAGCAAGATGAGAAAGTTGATAAAGACTGGCTCATTGCCACTGGCAGGACTCTGCCCCCGGAGCTGCTGGGGCGAGATACTGGGGCACAAGCTGGGATGCTGTCCGCTCCCTTCACCACAGGGCACAGCCCTGTTGATGGAGTGGGCAGGGTAGCTACGCTGTGGTAGCTGCCCACTGGATGCTGATGGCTGAGGGGATATGCAGACCTACCGGCTTCTTGCACCAGGCACAGCCAGGGCCAGAATGGATGCAGTCATTGCATGTCCCCACCTTGGTCTTGCTGCATTCCATGGCAAGAGCTGAAATGGAGACAAAACAAAGATGGCTTGCTGGGGCACCCCTAGAGAGACCCAGTCCACACTGGTGGCAGCCACAGGATGCTCTGACACCCAGCAAGAAGCACCACATTGTCCTACTGGCCTGAGCTCACTCTACCTATAACCTCCCAAGCCCTTGCAGCAGGCCATATCAGAGCGCTCACCAGCATTTCTGTCCCTTGGCATCTGAGTGGCAATATGCCACCGTCCAGCCTTCCATGTCACCATCAAGGTCACATTCACACTGTTGTATTTGTTTTTCTCCTCCTCTACCACTGTTTTACAGTCCATATAAAGTGCCGTCAAGGAAGATGGCAAGGAAGGCCAGGTGGGACTCACCTATTGGCAACAGCAGCAGCACCCAGGTCACCAACAGCAGCTGGAGATAGCAGTTACGGGGCATTTTCTGCAAGACAAAAAGCATCCCTGTGACAGCTCAGTGCAAGGGCTTAAAGTACCTGATGGAGGAGGAAGCCCAAGAGCCCCAACTGAAATTCTTTGAAGAGACTAGTCCGTGGTGCTGGGCATGTGAAAGCGCTCCTAGGCCCTGGACAGCCCTCTGGTCCCCACTGCTATTCCTGCAGGTTGCCATGCCATCTGAATGACCTTGTCCAGGCATGACTCCCATGAAAGATATAAGACTTGTGTAAAGAATGAAATATCCTGCTTGTTTTCTTTCATTACCCATCCCAGTTCTCTCTCATTTGCTGGTGACCATAAAGGTGCCAAACGGCTGACGCATCAGGGAAACACCACTCCTCCCTCCTCTGCAACTGGGCAGAAAGGGGAATCGTGGTTGAATGGGTGCGTGGGCTGACTCAGGGTGGCAGCACTCCTGTGCTCGCAAAAATAAGTTGCAGCTAAATATAGCTTCTAGACTAAATGTGGATGTCAGTAAAGCAAGAACGTACACTGTATCTGTACGCATTTAAACTGCTGCAAAATTTGATGTATTGCTCATCTATGTATGTATTTTTATACATACGTGCACATTCATACATAAATTAATAAATAATAGTTTTATCAATTCTTATTTAAGAGTGAATATAATTATTTACTGAATAAAATGTTTAGATATTATATAATGTTGGAATATGTCCAATGACACCTTTAGGAATCAAAATGACTAACAGAAGTATTTCTAGCTCCTGTTTTTTAGTTACCTAGCCATGTTTGCTCGGTAAATGGAGAAAAATATAGTAACTATTCATCTCTATCCCCCAAATGAGCTGAACTGGTAAAAAAAGACTAAAATAATGGAAATATTCTTTTTTCCTCTGCAGAAAGTCTTGCTGCTCTGAAGGACAGGTGACACATTTCAGTACCCTCGGAATTCAGTGCTGCGCTGGGACATTGCACACCTGATGGCTCCCACAGTAAGCAGAAATTGCTTGGATATTATTTTTATATTGAACGTGAGTGGTTGCAATAGTGTTTGCAATGGCTGCAACAAATCATAGTAAATTTAGACCTTAACTCGTCAATCACAGAATCACAGAACAGTTGAGGTTGGAAGGGACCTCTAGAGATCATCTAGTCCGACTTCCCTCAAGCAAGGACACCTAGAGCACATGGCACAGGGTATTTCTGTCTTAGCCACTGTCATTTTGAAAGTGAAATATGTGCTTCAGAGTTGATACGGGTGACTGCGGGGCTGCCGTGTCTGGCTCTGACCATGGATGTCCCTGCCCACGTGCCCTCTCTTTCAGCTGGCGGCGAGAGCGGTTTTCTCCGCGCTCTCAGGCTCAACTGCAACCGGAGTGTCCGCCCGCTTCAGGCACCTGCTGCTGGTGTGAGGGCCAGGCCTTGGGCACAGGTGACATTTCCCCTGGGCTGCCGGCGTGTCTTTGCGGTCATACCCAGCACAGCCATCCCTCTTGACTGGGCACCGCCCCGCGGCAGCGACTTCCCAGCGCTGAGGTCACGCTCAGCGCTTGCTGCCCCACACGGGCTGCGCCTCAGGGGTTGACGCAGGGCGTCCAAACCGCACCCTGGCCTGAAAGAGGAACTCCCCTCCCCAGCTGCCCTGTCGTGGGCACTGCGAGAGCTGCCCTTCTGCGCTGTCGATGGGAGAAGGGCCGTGGGGATCCCAGGGGGAAAAGTGGGGATCGACTGGTTGTGGCCCGGCTCTGAAGGAGGCTCACTCCCGCAGAGGGAACAGGGCCAGAGCTGGCGGGGAAGCATCAAGTTTTTCTCGATGAAGGAAATAGTGCAGTTTTGAATCCATATTGAGAAACTTTGCATGACTACTTTCTTTCTTGCGTATGGCTTTGCCAAGGTCCGATTTCACCAGTTTCGCATCCCTCCCTTCAATTCTCCTCTAAAAGGGGGAAAACAAAAAGCAAACTTGAGGGGAAGCATGGGGGGAACATGGGTTCCCATCAAACAGGAAAAAGCCATTCAGAGTTTCCTCTTTTTTATGGGCGCACAAGAGCCTCCATGTGCTGCTGGGGCACATATGCTGTAGGGCACGAGTGATCTGCATCCTAGGAATGCCTGTGTCCTCTTGTCTCCTCATGAAGAAAGACAGAGGCGGGGGAGAGGCTCTCTCCAATGGCACTGTGTAGGGCTCAGCTTGCTTATGTGGCTAGTAACAGACTGGAACTTGCACAAGAGTGCAAGGCAAAGAGGAAGGATGGGTCTGTGTCATGCCCTGCTCCAAGGCTGGTGGGCCGAGATGTGATGCCTTGGGTGTGGGGTTTGGAGCCAGGGGGCTGTGGAGGCGAGTGCACAGATCCTACAAGTGCAGGGAAGAACTCCCAGCATGTGCCCCTGGGGCACCTCCAAACACATCAACCATTTGCTACCCAGAGGCACCACTTGTGGTATTATGCTAGTGTTTTAAGGCACAATAGAGTTCTGGTTATTCACAAACATTTTCCTAGTGCAAGTTGCCCTAGATGCTCATACCCTAAGAGCACCCTAAATGACATGTCCCTTGAGCCCAGAAACTGACCACTATCCGTACAGGTGGCTAAGTTGTTTTCAGGGATCACCAAAGATGCTGGTTGAAAAGTGAGCAGAATGCAGCATCCCAGGTTGTTTGTGGGGACATTGCAGAGGTCTGTTGCTCCTATTCTAATGTGCTGAGGCAGGAGCAAGCTGGATTTTAAAACTATGTTTGCTCAGCTCTTGGGCTAATATGGCCCCCTTAGTCAGCACATGGAACAGTGTTTTTATGATGGTGTTGATGAAACCATGTTTGTTAACACTGTTGCGTCTTGTGAGGGCTTTCTCTGAGCAGAGTCAAGAAGAATGGTATCCCAGCAGGTCTGTTACCATCCTTACGGCACAGACTCACTCAGTAAAAAAAAGAGGAATACAGTGAGCACTGCTCTTTTTAGAAGTAGACACAGCATGAAAAAAATAGATCGTAGGTTTTGAAATAGCTCTTATGTTGCCCTGAGCTACAAACACTCCCTAGTTCCTTGCAGACTTTGATACTCTGCCTTACCCTGCCCCATGACTCTGCCAAACAGAGGACTCAACCGCTACCAACCTCAACAGCTTTGTGTAAAAAGGAAATGAGAAACCATCGAAAGACATTAAGGCCAAACCAGCATATAACACCATCTGTTTCAGAGGCATAATGATACTTTTTTAGCTTATCAGCCACTGTAAGATACCTGACTCCATTGAAGGTCAAGAATGACCCTGGTCAGCTGTCGAGCATCTTCCTTCAAAAACAAAAGTCTTTCTCCTGAGAGTAGGCAGAATAAGGCTCTCTGAGCAAGAGGAGTCTAGTAAAAAGATGCACAGAGAGGGAGGGAAGAAGGGAGGGAGATAGATAAGTGTAATTTTCTCTCACAGATCAAAACCTCACGCTGTGGTGCCTGGCCACAGCCAGCCACTCATGACTAAACAGAGTCCGTCTTTTAGAGGCACCTCCTGGGAGCCCCGCTCTTTACATAACCCGTCATATTATCTAATAAATCTTTAAGACCATCACCTATCGTCACAGTTGAAAAGTCTCTCTATCCTGCAGTCTGCATGGGTCCGGCTCCAGCTCCAGCCAGTACATACAGATCACTGAAAAAGCTCAAAGATCGAAACTCCTTTGCCTCTTTAGATCCTTACAGGCCATGATCTAACCACTGCCTCAACATCTCCTTCTTAAGCTGAAAGGTTGAACAACCTCAGTCTTCCACTGTAATCTTCCCAGTAGCTGCTGAAACCCTTTTCCGGTGTTTGAACAACCTCCTGAAGTGTGCACAGCAGGGCTGGGTGGTTAGAAGACCGCACAGAGCTGACAATGGATTTAGTCTTGTGAAAGGTCTGTCTCATGAAGCAAACTCTGTGGTCAGGCCAGTCCTGCTGGCAACCATTCTGCTTTGCTTCTGCACGGGGACCCCTTGGGGCAAGTGTGGCTGCTCCCACGGGCTCCTGCCTGGGCTATGTGAGCAGCGAGTCTTTGGCTCTCCTCTGAGTTACTGATTTCCTAAAATGGAAACATGCAGCCTGTTCCTAGTAGAGGAACTTGTGTTCAGCTGTTTTATGCATCGTGGTAAGGTGGCACAGAGCCTGTGTTAGAGCATGCTCTTCATCACTCAGTGGACACACTCAGCACTTGGGGTTGTTTGTTAGCTATCCAGGCACACTTGTGTTACCTCCAAATTTTACTGGCATCATCTGAGCTCACAGAAAATGGGTAAAAGTTCTCAAAACAGGGCAGAGAGCAGGTACCAGCTGGACACCCACTCTCCAGGGTACACAGCCCTGAGCACTGACTTTGATCACTCATCTTTTAAGGCCAGCTGTTTGCAATGATGGGGAGGGGACGTGTATGCAACCTAAGGACCCTGAACACTCCTGCTCAGCACGGTTACCTTCTCCAAGCCCATTTGAAAGGTCCTCCTGCAGCAACATCATATTTCTTGGTGAGATCTGCTTTCTGCATAGCTGTATTTATTATTCAATTTACTGTATTTACAGTTTTTATTTGTTATTGAGTGCTGCTTGTATTTGCTTTGCCATGAGTTTCTCCAGAACTAATTTCAAGGTCACTGGGTGGGAGTTTTTCAGCTCAATCAATTTTCCCCTTAACTAACCTTCCCTTTAGTAACACAGCACCAATGTCTGCCTAGTCCTCTAGTTCTTTGCTAGCTTTCTAAAACATATAAAACACTAACAGCAGTACCCTACATACACATACCCCTGCAATCAGGCCTTTTAAGAATATTGAGTGCAGGTCATGTGGTTCTGCTAATTTAGAAAAGCACTTGCTGATTAACACCTGTAATTCCCTGGCCAGTGACAGTCTCCTAGTCCTGTAGTAAGCCACAGCTGCTGGGTTCAAGGTAAGACAAATGCTATTTCTTTGCCCTTTCCTGCAGTGTTAGCAGCAAATTTACCCTCCTCACCTTCATAAATGCTGCTAGTAGAGATCTTTTCTGACACAAATGTTCTGAGATGCATTGGGAAAAGGCATTTTCTATAACTTGGTGGTCAACAGTTAATTAGAAACACTGCAGGCCTAGAGCTGCAGAGAATGTTGTGATGATGCTATATGGCTGCAAAACCCTGTGAGCAACAAGAGAAGGGACTTGATAAAACAGCTTCTCTCCCAGCAAGAACTACTCATGCTGAGAGAGGGGAAGAGCAAAGCTTCCCACACAGCTCCCTTCCCTTGTTGCCTGTAGCAGTCATTTGATGGATGCTGTCACTGTAAGTCAGCTCCAGCACTTCCATGAACTGTTGCCCAGAGTTGCCTGCTGCTGCTGAACTGATTCTTTTCTTTGTTTTCACAGACTAAATACTGCTTTAAAAGGTGAAGTAAAGTCCTGTGCTTGTTCCTCTGCTGCCTTTTTTCTTTTGTTTCCTTCCCCATCCTGCGTGTAAAGCTGACCTAGCTGTGGGTGAAGTTGAGCTGAGGATGAAGGTATCTGGAGGAGGGACATGGAGCTGAGAGTTGCGCTGTAAAGAGGTGGGAAGTTTGAAGACTTCTCTTTAGGTGAAAGGACTCATCTCCCTAGGCTCAGGATTTCACCCCTCAGGGTCTAGCTCTCTGCAGAGGTAGATAATACAGTAGGTATAAAAGGAAAAATGTTGTTTGTTCTCAAAAGTCATTTCCTGCTGTGGTGCACAGTGGTTGTATCTCTCTACTGCTTCTTATTGGGATGCCTCATGCCAGCTTCCTCTCTCAGATGGAGAACCAGGTCTGGAGCTGTACACAGGTGTGTGTCTGGATTGCATAAACCTGCAGCTCCTTCTGTAGGCAGGGATTAAAAAAAATGCCCATTCAGATTGTGAAGACAACACATGGTCTGGATGTGAGCTCTTCTGGTTCTATGTGCTGACGATTTCCAAGTTGCAGTGTCAAAATCATAGGGCAGTGGTGAAACTGACACCCTGTTAGACCCCATGTTGACTCTTGATGTACTATGCTGGAGGCTACAGGTTCATATTTACAGGTTTATATCATTAAACAGAACAAATAGACTGGCACAATTGCACTAAAAAACCTCCCAAACCTCAGAAGTAAAATGGGAACCTTAACACATGCTCAGTTCTGTCTGCAATTGATTCCTTTCCTGTAGGGTTTGTTTTGTGGGTTAGATTTCAGTGCTTTTGTAATCCTAAAAGAGTTTCTTTTCCCCATACAGAAACGTAAGCAAACTCTAATGCTACAGGAGAACAATGGAAGAAAGCTTGCTGCTACTTTTTCTTCTGCTGTGGAGGGAAATTATTCACTGCTGTGTAGGTAGATGTGCGCATATGTCATGCAGAGTGTTTTTTCAAAGGGAACAGACTGTGCTTCTGCTTTTGTCTACCTCCTATTTGATTACCTGCCCTAGCAGTTCAGACCTGGCCCAGTCCCTAATTAGGGACTCCCTGATTCCTTGGCAGCCTCTTTCTTTGCGTGTCCTCACACAGTGCTGAAGCTAGGAGGCCACTGCTGACAGAGCAGACAGGGTTGCCAGCCAGTGGAGCCTGCCTGGGGCCTGTGGTGAGTGAGTAAGGGGCCTGGGTGCCTGGTCTGGGGGCTGCAGGGCTGCGTCCAGCTGTTACCTGCTCACGGTGCCGCTGCTCACTCTCCACTCTGTTCCCTTACATGGAGAGGCTTCCCCCGGATGTGGTCTGTCTGGGTTCTCTTTATGTAAAATGAGACAAGGCATCTTCCTAGCAGGGCGTATTGGAGGGCAAGGGGGCTAGTTCAGCCCCCTAGGCAGGGAGCTGGCAAATGGTCCAGCCTCCTGCCCTGGCGCAGAGGAGCAGAATGGCAGAGCTCCCAGCCTGCCTTCGCCCCATGAACTGCTTCATGACTGGCCCAGCTTCTACCTGAGTGATTTTCACAAAGCAGTCCAAGCTCCATCCAACATGATCATTGTGTTTTTGGCTTTCACAAGCCACCTGTGAAATGTCCAAGGCCCAGTGCCTCCTGGTCTTGCTATGGGTTTATCAACAGCTCCTAGAAACACTTCTGCTTCCAAGCAGACAGGCGACACCAAAACCCACATTTTTGTCACGCTGCTGCTTCTCCTGGCTTCCCTCTGAGCTAAGGTTGGGCAGCACAGAGTGGCCAAGGGGTTGACACAAGCTGCCTGTCAGCACCACCAGCTCCCGGGGCTGGTCAGCGAGTGCAGCCTCAGCTGGGATGGTGCTTGGCCGTGCTCGCCGTAGATCCCAGGGGACCCACAGCCACACGCTGGCGTAGCCCTGCTGAGTGGCAAAGGAAGGCAAGAGGAGGATAAGCACCATCAGGGACCAGGGAGAAAATGATGGAGCAGAGGTGCACAAAACCAGCCAAATGGATGTTGTGGTGGCAAAGCTGGGTGTAGAGGCTAATGGGACAAAAAGCATCTTTAAAGCACCTGTACTTGAATCATCATATATCAAAAAGTCATGGAAACCTGCAGCCTGAAGCAGTAAGGCAGGATATGTGCAATCATTTCCATGTCCTTGGAAACTGGGGAAATTAGCCTGTGATTGTTGCCTGGCGCTGCGGTGGTACTTCCCAGGGAGCCCTTTAGAGAAGCCACTAGGGAGCCTGAAGGGTATTTAATTCACACAGCCTCTTTTTTTATTCATTGTGTTGTGTGAATGTGGTTCAGATGTAAAAAGATGTACCCAAATGGTTTGCAAGATGGAAGATGCAAAAGTGACCTCTGAGGAAGCAGCTAAGGAGTAAAGCTTGTACCTCCTACCACTTGCAAGGGTGCTGGACTAAGTGGAGCCCAGGTTCGAGCAGAGGCACAAAGTATCTTGCAACACGCGGGGATGTCTTCGAGCCCCTGCGATCAGGCGGATGTGACAGGCCAGGGCAGGTTTCTTTCCAGTGGGTGCTGTGCAGCACAGGATTTATAAATAGGGGAAATGCTGAACCTCGCAACAATTTTGCTGCTATAAATAATAGACAAGCACCAAAAAGAAGAGCTGGGTCTTGCAGCCTTTTAGCCACAACCCTCCTTGCACTGTTCAATATCAATGTTTTCGTGCAAAACGGAGGGCTGCAATCTCACATCTAGTGTCTGAGGAAGCCTCTTGGAGTGCTGGTGTCACCCGCCTGCAATGGTGAGGCGCTGCTAGCTGCACTGCTCCTCGGGTGCTTCCTCACTGCTCTGATGTTCCCACACATCCCTGGCACTGTGCACCCTACAGCCACCCTGCTGCAACAGGGGCTTGGGCATTGCAAGTGTGCGGCTCTTCTCTTGCTCTGCATGGCCCCAGCTTCTGCGAGTGGAATATAACAAAACTGCAAGGCCTAGAGTGGGGACAGGAAGGTGGGTGTTACACCGCTGGCTGCTCTTTGTTTTTTTGCTTAGCTGTGCAATTCTGATGATTCCTACGAAGACAGCTATCCCTACACAGACTTTTTTCTGCCTGAGTCGCTGATATGCCAGTCCCTACAATATATCCCACAGTGTGATTCACAGAACATGGATCACATACATATGTATGCATGCAGATGTCTGTGTTTGTACATCCCTACAGACCTTTGTGGGGTCTACCTGCATCACTGATCCCCATCTCCTGTGGTCACTGATATTGATGTCCTGTGGCACTTGTCATAGATCAGCTAGGATCTATTTACACAAATCTGCCTTGCTGAGTCCTGTTCTCTTCTAGACTTGCCCATGTTGCCACAAATGGTGGCAACATGGGCAAGTCTCCTAAAGGCTGATGGAGCTTGGAGAACCTCTGTGACAATTCCTGCACTCCTACTGCAATCTCTGGTCTGGCCACAGGTTAGAAAAGTGGGGCAATGACTGCTTGGGATCCCTCACCAAGCTGCCAGCAGCTTGCTTTGGCTGCTTGCTTTGGAAATATGTTTGCGTTGGGAGCATTCTCCTTCCAGGAGCCCCAGGGCACCCAGGGGAAGGGACTGTGACATGAATGCTTTCTGGTGTGTTTTGCAAGCCTCCTGCAGCTCCCAGAAACTCGGGTCTTGGGTCAGGCCCTGGGTCTTTCTGGACACTTAGGAGAGAATGCCCATTTCTCACATCTCCAACTGATTTTCAAATGACAGGAGCCTTGCAGCCTCCTCCCAGCAAGCCCCACGTGCCCCTTCAGCAAGGGCCCTGCAAAGCAGCAGCCGTCTGGGCTGCTCATCCCTAACGCCATGTGCATGCGAGGCAGCTTCCTGCCTGGACATCAGCCCCAGCCACTGCCTTGTAAGTGCCAGGAGAGCTCGACATCCCGCCTGGGGCAGTAGCCTTGAGCCACCTTGACTGCAGTGCACTCCTAGCCCAGGGCGCCACGCGGGAATCACTGCCTACAGTCTCAGTGCCACGTTGTGCCCGAGCAATGGCAGACGTCACTGCTGTCCCCTCCAATCTTTTGGGCAGTGTAGAGAGTTATTTGTTTCTCAGAGAAACAAAGTTCTGTACCATGATCTCATGTACCATGAAATCATTTATGATAGAAATAGCGATGGGATGGAGGGTAAAAGTGCAAAACCACTGAGCAAAGCAGGAAGCGACAAGCTGGGTCATACAATACAGCACTTGGAGCTTTCACACACTCTTCAGAAGCCGTTTGTGCCTGCATGGGCTAGAGGGTGAGATACCTCTACCAACCCTCACACATTTGCTTTTCATCTGCCTGAGAGGCTGGGGGTTGGGTCTGCGGCACTTTCAAATGCAGTGCTTCAAAAAACCAGGAGTCAGCGAAGCCTTAAACAGCCTGGTGCTAAAATTAAGAAAGACTGTTTTTTTTTTTCTTTTTTTTTTTTTCCCCCCTCTCTCTCTACCCTTTCCATTACAGTGGGACCATTTCATGTACCCTAAATTTCTTCTTTGCTGTATTACAGAGAAGTCTTGCCTACATACAGGAGCCTTTGCCAAGCGCTTTCTCTCACCCAGGGTTATTTTGCCTACAGCAGCCTGTCGCCTTCCCAAGCTCTGCTGGGCGCCAGCCTGCCCACTCCAGAGCACGATCTGACCATCTCCAGCACAGGAGGCCTTTCCCCTACCTGCTTTGGATTTTAAAGGGGTGTCAGATACATAATTTGGTAACTGGTGAGAGGGAGGAAGAGCAAGGGGCTTGTCCTTCCTCTAGCTCTTTTTCCAGGGCTCGTATAGGCAAAGGCTCCCTATTTTAGCAAGTCTTGGTGTAACATCAACCTGATGTCAGGCCCGAGTCCCAGGAACACTGCCACCAACCCCTTCTGACAGTACTGCTGAGCTCACTCCAAGGCACAGGATGCGATGGAAGAAGGATCTGTGCGTGGCGGGGTTGGGGCTGGCTTCTGCCCCCACTGAGCCCAGCGGCCTCCGCACTGCCCTGCGTGGCACAGAGGGCCTTGGGGAAGGTCCCCATGCACGTGCTGGTACATCAGATAAGTCCAGGTGTGGGAGGTGATACCGAGACTGAACTTCACAGCAGCTGGACCCCACGGCACTCGTGCCGTGCTGCTGTGCCCCGACACAAGGGTTAGTTCCTCGTTCCGGTATGAGCTGTTACATCCTGCGGTTGCTTTGTGGGTATCTGCATGCTGGTGTCAGAGTCAGCCCAGAGGGAGAAGCACCACGTGTTCGTTCTCAAGAATACAGAACCCCACCAAGACACTGTGAGGGCAGCTATCACCCACAGATGCCTCCGGAGGTTTCTCAAGTGCGGAGTGATTCCTCCTTTCATTGCAGCAGGGAGGGGAGGGTGAAGTGGGTCTGCTCTAAAGCCAGACCAGGACTGGGATGTTGCCAGTTCCTTTGTGGTGGCTGACATCAATCTGCTGCTCCTGTACTCACCCGTGGTCCCATTCACCCCAGCCCTTTCCTTCAGCCGTGCTCATGGGCATCAGCCCCATGGACCATGCGCCTTGCACGGCTCTGAGTCTCCTAGTCAGCTATTTCCATCTGTGCTCAGAGACACAATGGGAGCACCTCAGGTTGGCGCAACAAGTAGTTGTACGCTCTTTATTCTGGTTTTCAGACCAACAAGAGGGTGATGAAGGTGCTCTGGCAGGTTACACATTCCCCAACTCCAGTAGTAATCTGCAGTTCCAGGCTCATTTCTACTTCCCAAAGCAAAAAAAATATATATGTTACAGAGCAGACAAAGCTATCTTTGCAAAGGTTGTGCTAGACCAACCCTTGCTTTGAAAGAGTAAGGAATGAGCTCTGTGGTGATGTACTGGGCTCTGATAGATGTCTAAGGACTTAAGGGGCTGCTTCTCAAGAGATTAAATAAAGCCGTAAAAAAATTCATTGGTAATCCCACCAGAACCTAGACTTCCCTGATCCTTAACCGCCTCTGAAAACGAAGGAATAATATATTCACCTTGTGTCAGGTTGTCTCCTGGGCTCTGGTGCTTCAGACTGCAGCAAATGTTGGTCTCAGCCAGCTCTTGAGTTCCTCCTGTTCAGCTGGAAAAAGCGGGCAGTCATCAGAGCTCTGCAACACACCCTGATCTTTTCTTCCTATTTCTGCTGTAGTGTTGGCTGGGCCTAGAAAGGAGGAAGTCAAAGAAAGTGGAGGCTGTGGGCGGGCCAAGAAACAAAAAAAACCCCAAAACCCAAGCAGCCCAGCTAACTCTAGCCAAAGACATTTTCTATTCTCTGGTGTTTTCTGTTGGATGATTTGAGCAGCAGATACCACCATGCTTCAACCCACTCCGGAGCATCTGGTCTTATCCCGTGTTAGTGCCACTGGGGCCAAGGTTGCGGGGAGGAGTTAAACCCAAGTGACCACAGAGCATCCTGCCCCGGGGGATAGGTGTTACTCTTGTCCCAGACTGCATGCTGTGCCAGGGAGAGCCCTCGCTGCTGCAGCCACGTCCTGCCAAGGACAGATGGTGACTGTAGCCGTGTGTGCCCCCACATGCTCTCACATGAGCTCTCTGCGGGGCGTCACTTCAGTCTGGCTGGGAAAGGGCCCATTCCTGGGCCGGGCCCTGGCTGCACCAGCCCCAGAGGAGATGCTGAGCCTAGACTGATACAGAGCAGGAAGTGGTCTGATGGGCTGGCCGCAGCCCCTGTTTTAACATCCAGAGCTGGGGTGGGTGTCCCTGGGCTCTCCGGATGGGCCAGGTTGGGTCAGGGTGACCACACAGCCCAGATGATGAGAAACGGTGGGGAGCCCATGAGCACTCACGGCTGTGACTGCACTGAGACGTTGCTGAGTCTGCAAATGTCGCCCAGGGCTTTTGCACTTCCTCCGCTTTTAGGGTCTGTCCTCAGAAAGCACAAACTGCTAAAACTCCACCCAGCTGAGCCCTGCCAAGCCAGAACCTCACAGTCCCCTGTCAGCCCGGCTTGGGGATGAGTAGCGGGGTGAAGGCCAGCAGGACGCTGGGCAGCTTGGCTTTCCTGGCTTCATTCCTCCTGTGGCTGAGGGAGCAGGGGCAGCCGTGTGCCCTCCACAGCCTCGAGTTGAAGGCTGAGGGGCCTCTCCTGGCGCTTTCCTCTCCCGGTATTTTGCCGGCATCCAAAGCAGGGTGCCTCAGAGCAGCACAGCCACCCCCACGCCAGCCTCAGCGCCGACTCTTACAGGAAACTTCCCTCTGCCGGTTTGAATCTTTCACGGCCCTGATATGGCCCTGTCTCGTCCCTTGGAGGGGGGAAGCTGCAAAATGATTAGTCTGGGAACTATTTCTAGCTTCTGGCTGCAGGGAGGGGAGAGAGACGCCTTTCCCCCCATGGTTTCTGTTTCATTCTGCTTTTTCTGTCTCCGAAGCACCTTGTTGAGCGCAGCAGTGCTGGACAAGGCCACGAGCGCAGCTCTGGCTGGGACAGAGCTCAGGTCATGGAGGGTTTTTTTTTTTGCTCCTTTTTTTCTGGATTTTGTCATGCATGCTGTGCTTACTCCTCCCAAAGCACCCACAGCAATATTCCCCTGAGCACAGAGGAACCGGCTTGTGGTAACTATCTTTAAACCTCATTAGTGGACCAAAATCAGCAGAGCTGTTTAAAAACATGTGATATCTTAGATTTGTGGAGATAACTAATGGGAAACTCTTGTTATTTGCTTTGTAGCTTTAAAATACAGCAGTGGTATCTGCTAGTCTTTCAGGAAATCAGTAAGGACCTGTTTCAAAATCATACTGAAAACTGAAAGAGCTCACGCAAGGTATGTCTGTTAAATAACAAATGTATGTTGGTGCACTGGTGTCTTGCTTCAAGCAAGTTTAACAACTGTAATGCATTATGTAGCATTTATGCAGTGTTGCTGTCTTCCAGTAGCTGGGTTTATCTTTCTTGAAGCTCTCAATAGCAAGCAAAGAAAATCACAACATTAGAAATAAATTTCTGAGCCCTGGTGAATGCTAGATGCGTTCCTGTTTCCATCAAGGAAGACCGCTAGAGAGCTCTGAGCAGGTTTCACTGCTGCTCAGCTTCAGCAAAGCTGCAAGACTTAGTACCATGCTCGTAGCTGGTTGGGAGCATATATATATATACACATGAATATATATTTAAAATCTAGCTGGTGTAGGAAATAGCAGGATTGAAGAGAGGACTAAGAGCCTCAGGATGAGTCTTCTGGGAGCTACATTGTGGTTTCACCTCCAAATCGCTCGATGCATGGCAAAAACACGGACAGCTCAGGCAGCAACTGCCCAGTACCCCCTGCCCTGGATAGGGTGGACCAGAATGGATTAAGCTGGGAGAAATGGGACAGCTTCCTGCTGCTTTTGCCAATGAGATGAGCTGTTGTAATTTTTGCTTTTGCATTGAGTAAGGCGCATGTAACCCCTCACTGGGCTGCTATTCTGGCTCCTAGAGCCTCCTATATCCAGTGCTTCTGTCAAGCTGTTCTGCTTCTGGCCCAAAGCAATTCAGAAACTGCTGACCTTTTTCGAGCAAAAGGGCTCGAAAAGCTCAGCAGTCTCCTGTGCTGGAAGCTGCATCTGTGCTGATGGGCAGCTTTAACTAGGACACGGGAACAGAGGGACTCCAGGAGTGGGCACAGGGCTGGTCCTTCAGTGCAACACTGAGACTCACCATTGTTTTCTCCATTCTTCCCCTAGCGGTTCCAACTGTTCTCCTATAGCTTTGGAGATATTGGCCTGAGGCTGATATTCCACAGCGAAGAACTGTCCCCAATAATTCCCAGAAGACCCTAAGCCCCCCTAAGCATATCAGCGGTACCCCCCTAGCCCAGGCTGTTCACTGCACGTATTAACCAGTGAATAATTCAGTCCACTTTTCTGTATGCCAGAAGATACCCAGGCAGAAGTGGCCCAGGGCTGTTCTTCAGAATCCAGCTCTCCCAGGGGCTTTGCTACCCCCTGAACAGCCAGCACCCAGCAGCCGTGGCACGTGGGCGACTCCAGCACAGCATGGGGCTTTCATTAGGTCCCCTTTTAATTTTAATTTCACTGGAGTGGATTCATTTTTTTTCCTCTTCCGAGCAGGGCTGACCACAAGACTGTCGTGGTTACTTTTGCAGAAGGTCCCTTGAGCAACCATGGTGGGAGGCAGGGCCTGTACATTGCTGAGGATGAAATCAGGAGCTGTCTCTTCAGGTGTGTGTTGTCTGACCAGCTGCTCACAGAAGTAGTTGATTTTGGTGACCATAAAAATGTTGTTTGGTTGCTGTGCTCCCAGCCTATGACAGATTGACTCAAGTTTTCCCAATGTTATTTGCGGTTCCTGGCAAATGTTAAATCTCCCCTGGTGTGTCCCAGCCAGATGAGCAGTTACTGGGAGCAGGGCCCATGGTGGCTATGAGATCTTCATCCTTGCAGACATTCAGAGTTTGCTTGGACACAGTCCTGAGCAACGTGCTGTCATCAGACCCGCTCTGAGCAGGGTTCAGACTTGCAGAAGTCTTTTCTCACCCCAGTTATTCTGTCACGGCTCAACACTACACTTTTTTAAAAGGGCAGGGTGTTTTGCTTTTTGCTGGCTCTTGCCAAAACTGAGGCTTTGCAGGTCACCTTCCTCATTTTGCAAACTTTTAGCATTTACATTGAGGTGGAGTTAGTTGTGAGCAGGTACCTGACCTGGACTTTGCATCCTTCCAGGCAGCATAACCTCCCCAGGAACCTCTCTTCCCCCATTTTGTGTGTCACCAGCTCCTCTCCACTCTCCTCATTTGGTGTGACTTGCTGCCCTTGCACTCTGCCAGAGCATTCCTGTGCTGCCCATGCAAACCCATAGAAATCAAATCTCTGGGCATGAGAGCTGTGAGGACACTGCTGCGAGTGGAAGATGAGACAAAGCCAATACAGAGGAAAGAAGGGTATGTCTCTGCTGGTCTTTCCAGTGGGAGCAGCTTGATTTTCCAAGAATGTGCACTGCCTCACACAGGTCAAAAGGCAGCACTGCTGTCTTGGCTTCACTCTCTCTCTCTCTCTTTTTTTTTCTGTCTTTTTTTCTAATGTCACTTTCAAAAGCATTGGTGAGAAGCAGCTGCTGCTGGTGTGTCCACGAGCCACCACTTGGCAAACTCTCACTCAAAGCAGGGCTGAACCAGAACTGGGGAAATGAAAAAGGAACTTATGATATTTCTGAATTCTCTTTAAATGCCTGGGACCAAGAGTTTGATCATCTAAGTGCCCAGGCTGCCCAGGGAAGTGATGGAGTCACCGTCCCTGGCAATGTTCAAGAAACGCCTAGACATGGTTTAGGGGACATGGTTTAACAAATACGGTGTTGAAGGGCTTATCACAGAATCACAGAATGGTTTGTGGTTGGGCTCGATTATCTTAAAGGTATTTTCCAACCATAATGATTCAATGATTCTATGGTGAGAAACCTGCCTTCATTTAAGGAAATATTTACTGGCAGGTCCCGAGACCCATGGCAGAGTAGAGAACAAAACAAACAAACAAAACAACAACAAAACCCCCAAATGAATGAAACTCCTCCAGAGCACTATCGTGGCCCCTCCAAGGAGCCCCATGTGCCCAGGGTGGACGTGAGTCTGCGGCAGCGGCGGGTGTTTGAGCAAGAAGGGCAGGGTTGGGCGGCGCGCGCTGTCACAAGAGGCTGTTTCCCAACATCAGCCACACGTATGAGGAGCCTTGCAGGAAGCTGTGACTGTACCAGCATCTCTGCAGGGGTGGTGTGACTGCGAGTGCTCTTGGCACGAACGGCAGCACGGCCTGCACGGGTCCTGCCCGCAAGGACTCATCTCAAAGCGGCCCAGGCTGTCCAAGTGTTCATCTGGGGGCCTGGGACAAGCCCACGGTGCAGGAGAGACATGAGAGGCATAGATTGAAGGAGGAGAAATGCCAGTTAGATATTAGGAATTTATTATTATTATTATTATTATTATTATTAATCGGCATGGATTGGGGCAAGGCCCTCCTCTTGGGTGATCGAGTCACCCTCTGACGCAGCTCTCCAAGACAGAGTAGGGCAAAACTACTACTGGCCCATGGTGCCATGGCCACACGTCATGAGGTGACGGTTTGGGGAAGAAAGGTGCCATTTCCCAGCTGCCAAGTTTGCAAGGATGAAGGAGTGATGGGAAGGGTGCTCAGATGAGCACGGAAAGGCCAGGTGGGTCCTTCAGCTAGTCCTCGAAATGCCAGGCCACAGCAAGCAAAGCTCACGAAGGAAAACGTTGCATTTGGGGAAATGTGTGATGTAAAACCGAGGTGCGTTTGCCAGAGAGCAGGAGAGCGGGCTCCTTCTACAAGCAGCTGCTGACACCAGGCTGCTCCACTCAGGGCCAGCTTTGGAGCAACTAACTCCCTGGGCGGGCAGTGGCACGGCGGTGCGTTTCCAACGCCATCACTAGGCTCCAGAGTGAACACGCGGGGCGGCCGCGCCGCGCTCCAGGGCCGGCAGGGAACGCGGCGCGGCGGGCGGCGTCCCCGGGGGAGGCTAAAAGCCGCGGCACGGGCCGGCCCCGCCCTCTTCCGCTTGGCCGCGCTGTCCCGCCATGGTGGGCAAGGCCAGGCGGCGCCGG
>VWPW01032555.1:243459-312947 GCA_013389825.1 Crypturellus undulatus
GGAGGCGGCGGTTGCGGGGCGCGGCGCGCGCTGCCCGGGCGGGTGTCGAGGTGCAGGCGCCGAGCTGCGGCCTGCGCCTGCCCGGGCTCTACCCCTGGCCTTGGCGAAGGCACCGGCACCCCGCGGCGCGGCGGCCGCCGAATCGTAGCGTCGTCCTGGTTGGAAAGGGCCTTGGAGAGCGTCGAGCCCGACCGTAACCCCGTCACCACCATGACTGTTAAACCGCTTTAAAACCATGTCGCTGTCTGGAGGGACTGCATTGCTCTGCTGTCCTTTCACCTGTGCTGCCTCCTTCTCAAATTTTTGTTGGGACTGATACACCCCATTTTCTTAGTCTTTAAAAGGATATTTTTAGAGAATGCAGCTGACTAGCCTAATGGCTATGTTTGGCTTCATCAGTGACCTTTTTTCAGACCTCTTAAGCACGTTGTCCTTTACCCTTAAATTGTGTTTTGAAGGCTTGCGTTTGACCAACTTGCAACCATGCGTATTATGTTACTTTACCATCTCACTGTCTTAAACATGTTTAATCACTTTGCCTCATGATTGACAGTGTTATCAGTGAAGGAGTAGCACCATGTGATGCAGTTTTTTGTGGCCACATTCTTTACTGAATGACACCGAGAACTTGAGACAAAGCCCCTGTATATCTCCAGGCTCTATCCTTGTGTGCAGGAGGGTTGAGCAGAACCTGTAGCTGGTACCAGTCTCTAGGCAAGACTGTGTGGGAGTTAAAAAACAAAAAACAAAACAAAACAACAACAAAAAAAGTTTTGCTGGTAAGAGACCTGTCTTTGAATATTTCTTTCCAGACTGCTTACAGAGAAGCAGGTTTTCTATCCTAGTGGATTTGACCCCTCTCCTTGGGCTGTGAATATGAAGGATCAGTGCTTTGAGATTCCAGCAGTGGTCCTGTGTTTCCCTTTGATTTCAGGCAGGTGGAGATAAACTGTCAGTTTATAAATTGCCACTTAGAAACTTTAGACCATGTCTGGTTACACCAGTTTTACTAATAATGTGCAGGATACCCCTCCTCCATCCCTTCCAATGTAGGAAGGTCACAGAAACAGAATATTTCTATGTGCCTCTGGCTTTCCCAGTAAGGAGTGAGAAAGAGATTGCACCATATGAAGCCATTTTTATAACAGTGTAGTGCTTTGTGTCTGTGCTGAGGGATATGACTGGTTTAGTCTAAAATAATAAATTCTTCTAACCAGGCCTGATAAGCTGATGTAGAGTTATATGAGGACTTAGTACATGAGCACTTAGTACTGAGCACTTTAAAGAACTAGATGCCAAAGATGGTAAGTTGTGCTTAGAATCACTGAACCTGCTTAATGTCCACTGATTTCAGATTTAGACTCCCATTCTACTTGTTGCTCGTCTGTATCATTAGATACTTAACACACCTGTTATAAATCTGGCTCTTGGTAAGGCTGCAACTCATAATTCTTAGGAGTGATCTATGAATTCAATGGAGTAAGATGGAATTAAATTGTAATAGAAATGGGCTAGAAATAACATCACATTTGAGTAAGAGTGAAAACGTGACTCTCAGTGACTTTCAGCTCACCTGCTGAATAAGAGAGTCCTGGTAGCCAGGCCAGTGAGGTGACTTACCTCTGCTCTGGAGAGGCACCTTCATGCTGCTGTTAGTGTGCACCCCTGATCCTGTCTGGATGTTATTGAGTTTGTTTATTTTGTATTGCTTGCACCAGTGTTGATACTGACTTTTGCTTAATGTTTCTTTTACATAAGGACTGGGACTTCTCGTCATCTGATGTCTTTTCCGGGCTGCAGATTGATCCTGATACTCTGGTAAAAAAGCTAGATTTGGATTCCAGAAGCATCATTTCATCCAGGACAGGTGAGAGGTGCTGTGGTGGCTCTCCATGCCAAAGCAGCAGGTTCTCATGGGCTCCTCCTGCCCTCTATGGGCCAGCAGTGCTGGAGGAGTTCAGTGTGACTGTTCCTCATGGGGGCTTCCCACCCTTAATAGCAGTTGTGGTTGCTGCTCTGCAGGGTTTTTGCTGCAGATGTGATGGGGGGAATTTATGAGATTTTAGTGGTGGTATTGGTCTTGTAAATCTTTCATCAAAGTGTAAATTATGTGAATGTTTTCCAACACTGAAGTTAATAAAGCCGAGCTAATTATCACACAATAGAAAACACAGAAAATGTGGATGGAGGGAAAAAAGGGACTGTATTGGTACTTGGCCTTCATCAGGAATACCTACTTCTGCAGGCTAAATTAATTCATTCTTTCACTGCACATGAATGCTGCTGCAGTGATTTTTTTGCCTTCCTGCACCGTTCAGCCAGGGCTATGAACAGCCAGCTGGGGCCTGAGGGCTCAGAGCGGTGGGGAGCTGTAGCAGCTCATTGATCACGTTTGAGCCGGGAGCGAGGGAATGGGGAGGTTGTGCGAGGACACGTTTGCCTCGTCCTCTGCATGGAAGCCTTTGCAAAATGGTGTTTGCAAAATATGAAGCTCGTGGGTCATCTCTTCCTTGGGAAAAGGACGCGCGTGCATGTGTGTGTACATGTGAACACGGCCATCTCCTTAATTAAAGTAGACAACATGCTGCTGAAGGCTGACAGCCTGCAATTCTGATCTTTCACTCTGGACTAGAGCAGTGCATGCCTGGTTTATAAATAGACGTGTGTTGCTGGTCCCTGTGCAGTGCTGCTGATGCAGATGTGCAGTGCCTGGCAATGTCCTCAAGGCTGCGTTCGGGCTTCTTGCAGACTGCGATGTGCCGCCCCGATGCTTCCTGCTCCCTCAGCCTTTCCATTTTGGCTGATAGGTGTGTGAGGGGGCTCAAAATGATGCAAAAAGGGATTTTATTTTTTAAATCTTTCCCAAACTGCTGTGCTATTTCATCTTGTATAACTGGAGTCGTGTGGAGGCTTTTTCATTATGGAAATCAATTCACTTTTCTTTGTATTCATTCAGTGAACTGAGACTAGGCTGAGCATGCGGTGCCAGACACCCTGGGGTTACCACAGAGGTTCTGAGATTTGTCCCCAGGGATCTCTGGGCAGTGGAGAGCCCATTCAGCAGGAGATTCAACTGACGCTCTCCCTCCTTTTCTCCCCCCAACCTACCCTTTGCTCAGTGCATAGGGCAGGAGGGTAGGAGTCTCCTACACATTGTTATTTTAAGACTTAAAGAAGTGCTTCTCTCCCACTTGCTTTTCAAGCGCTTGGAAGGTCAGGTTGGCAGACTGGAGGCAGGCAGACTCTCCCATGCTTTTTGCGTCTAAAGAAGAGGTTTTTTCCTGTGAAAGATGCTATGTGGCAGTTGAGAAAGCTGGCATGTTTGTCATCCTTGTGTGTACAGCCCACAAAGCTTAATACTGCTTCTGATCCCTGGCATCCCTGTGATTTGTGTTAACATCTGGCCTCGTGTAGCAGAAGGAACCCTTGAGAGGCAGCCGGTCAGACCGGAGTGCGAGTTGGAACGGGCCCAAGCGAAACGGGGAGGTCTCGGCATTCGGCGCCGCCGGGCCCGGGGTGCGCGGGGACGCTCATGCCGGGTCCCTGGTCCGCGCAGGCGCTGTCGCCCACTCGCTGGTGGCGGTGGCGCTGCCGCGCGCCGCCAGGGGGCGCCGTGACGGTGGCGCCTCCGCGGCGGGGCGGTAGGGACGCGAGCTGCGGGGCGCCCTGAGGTGCCGGGCAGCTAAAAATACCAGCGAACTACTTGTTTTCCAGGGCAGAGAGGCGTCCTCTGCAAGCTGTGCACCCACGCACCTGTGTCAGGCCGTGGCTCGCCGATCTGGAGGAGACCAGGCTGCCTTCCTGCTGGGGGTCCTTAATTTAGCCACCAGCAAGAGAGCAAGCCCCCTCCTTCCTCCCCATTTCCCCCAGTGCTGTTAGATGTCTGTGTCTTGCTGCTCTTTAGCCTGACGTTATTCTGAGAGAACTGGATGTAATACCCAAGTTAGGAAGGGCAACACTGTGGGCAAGGTACTGTCACAGCAGTGTTAGTGGTTGTGGGCAGCCATGTGGGAGTATGAGGAATTGGAAAGAGATGGTAAATGCCTCTTGTTTTGGTGGCATTCGTTCTTACAAGGACTTCTGCGGATTCTTGGTATGTATTGTGGAGACTCACTAAGTTTCCTGTCAAATACCTGCTAACCTCTGGGTATCTCTTTTTATCATTAGAAATAAAGTTGATTTAATACAATCATTGTGATCAGCAAAGGGTATCAGCTTTGGCTGTTTGGGCATTGCTGATTCTTGCAGCATTAGAAGGACAGGATGGAATTTGCAATAATAATAAAAAAAATCACTTCAGGTAAACCTTGTATCTCTGAGGGCAGAAATTCAGTGGTCTAAAATGGAAAGTATTTTAATGTAGAGAGCTCTGACCATGTCCTACTGTGAAGCAGACAAGATGCAGCTACTTTCTCCTGCTCTGCATCTCGTCTTTAATCATTAGCTCATCTTAACACCATATTCCAGATGATTTCCACATGCTTGTAGGTTACAAAAACCAGTGACATTGCTGCTAATGCTCAAATTAAGTCCACGAGTTCATTGGTGAATGATTGCTTCCTATCAGTACGGTCTACTTAGCCACTGACGTAATGTAAATCAAATGCTTTGCCATAATCTAATCCATGCAAGGACCTCTGTTATTAGTGTAAGTGAATAAATCTCATCTGGGTGAGCCTCTGTAGCGTGGGAATTGGATGTTTCCAGCTAAGTCAGAAATAATGGCCTGTTGTATGGGGAGTTTATGCGTTCTGGTTTAGTTTTTTTAGCTGTTGCTTTGGCTTTCCTTTCTCAGCATTTGCTCCTTAAAGCAAGGGCTTGTTCAAATGCAGGTCTGGCAGGGCACATGCCTGGGAATGCCTCTTTCTTTTTTGGAGTGCATGATGAACAAGTTGTGGAATGATACAAACAACTGGATTGGCAGTTCCCTGCTTGATTTCTAGCTTCTTTGGGAGGGAACTGCCACAAGATGTGTTGCTGAGAAGGAATAAGTACAGCAGTAGCAAGTGTAGCCACTTCAGAATCACTTGAAATGTTGTAGTTTGTTACCTCAATTTCTTAGACTGTGGCAGGAGTCGCATTTCTTCCAGATTGATTTAGCTTTGTTCCTTGACACTGATGATCCAGGTGAATGTGGAAGGCAGAGCAAAACCATTTGTTGTGTCTGGTCAAAGGTTTCCATCCTCCAGAGTCTGCTTTCATTGGCTGCTCTTTTTTTTTCCTATAGGTGTATACATTCTGATTTTAAATTATTTTTCTTTGATCCTTACTCCTTTCCTTTCAGATTTTTTTTTCTTATGATTTGCTTTGGGTTTGTTTTTAAAGTCATGCATTTAAACTCTGCTTGACCAGTTCTGTCTAGCCCCTCTTTATTTTGGGTATTGACTCTTACATTGCTTTATTGTTGTCTTAGGTGAAGGCCCAGCTGACTTTTTAGTTTAATTTCCTAACAACAGAAGTGGATGGCAGGGGCTGTCTTTTTGTCTTTCACCTTGGTCAAATTTGGCAGGGGGATTACAGTAGTTAGAAAGCATGAATTAGTGTACTTGAAGATGCAGGAGAATTCAGGGACTACTGACTGCAGCAAAAGCTCCACAAAAGTTGCTGACATGGGAATACAAAGTGATATAGGATATTGGCCTGAATATATATGCTGGGCCTTGATGTAGACGCTCAGACAGCCTGATGTAAAGATGGGAAGGTTTCAGGCAGCAGTGCTCTCTAATGGCTTTGTTTTTCCTCTGCATATCTTAAGAGCTTTAGTCCTCTGAAAAGGAAGACTCCATTGCAATTAGAGGAGCAGAAGAGAGCAATTACTCAGCTTGTGACAAAAAGGCTCCCCTTATTCTGCTGAAGAGGGATGTCTTTTCCTATGGGCTGTGCAATGACTTTCTCTATATTGCATAGCATTTTGCCCTGTGGAATACAAGGATTTTTCCCCCCTCCCCCACCTTGTTGGCATATTGGAGCATTTAAAATCGAATGGTATAAAAGCTTTCTAATCCTGTTTTGCTTTAATGAACGCATCCTTTCTGAACGTCAGGGTAAGCTTTTGCTGCTTTTTAAAATAAAAATTTGGAATATTTTTGAGTCTTCTGCTGATATTGATCTTTCCCCATGTCCCTGGCACAGAAAGCTTCTGGATCTTCAGGATTCTGCTGCTGTTGGTTTTCTTTGACATTTAATTCTGTGCTGGCAGCTGCTGTGTCTTTCTTCTGTTTGTTTTGTGAGGAGTTCCTTTCTCAAGCTGTTCCCTACTGTAACGCTTTTCAGATGGAGAAGAGTGAGTGTGGTTTGCTTGGCAAATTGAGGCAGACAGCAATGGCCTGGGAGGAGCGGCTGTAGCCTCTGCAATGTGTGTATCAAATGCAGCCTGTTGCGGTGGTCCAAAGTGATGAGATCTTCCTGCTCCGTTTGTCTTTGTTATTAAATGCCCAGGCGCAGCTTTTGGCCAGGCCGTGTGAGTTCTGAAAGTTTTTAAATGGCTCTCTGGTAAGTGGCACCAAAGGCAGCTTGCTTCAGATGCCCTCAGTTGGTTGTATTGCACCAAATTGATTTTAACACACTTGAAAAACTCAATTTGGCCCGTGGAGGCTCCCCCTGGAGACACGGCTATTTGAGTAGTGGTTGAGCTGAGATTTCTCATTTCTGCAAGCGAGGACTGGATATCACAATGGCCTCAAAACTGGCATTCTGGGATCTCGGGGTCAGGCAGGGCAGCTCTGCAGGAGCTCTTGCCCCAGTGGCTGCAAGAACGATGGATGCTGGTGGGCCCTCCAGCCTTTGGTAAAGCAAGATTCCCCTCCTTTGCTCAGGCTTGAGGAACAAGAGGAGAAAAAGGGCTGTAATTTTAGCCATACAGCAGATGTGAAGAAGCTGCATAATCAGTTTCATGTCCCCTTCAGTCGCAGCTTGCTGTCTTCCAGGGTAGGTGTTTGCTGTGTACGCTTGCCTCTTTGCATGAAAAAAATTACCAGAAAGCAAAAATCCCTATGAAAGGGAAAATGCTAGATAGCAGTTTAAGTATCAAAGTGATATTCTTTCCTCCTTTCCTCTGCCCTAAGGTTAATGAGTGGGCCTCTAGAAGAGGCTGAGAGAGATGCTCCATGTGTATCTGTTTTTGTTGCATCAGTTGAGCAAACGGTTCCTCCGTCTGTTTGCAGCAGAAGTGTAGGCAATAAAACGTTGGTCACTTCCAGGCCTTGAATTGAGCTGTGACTAACTCTCTGTTCTTGTGCCTTGGCTTGTGTGACATGCTGCAGCAAGAGTCAAAACTGGTGAGATGAAAGCAGCAAATACACCCTGTGCAGACCGTGCTCTGCATGGAACAGAGCACTGATTGTAGCAGTTGGGAGCCCAGTTCCTTCCTCATGGAGCAGAAAGCAGAAGACAGATCTGGAGAAGGAATGCATTGAGTAGCTCTCCAAGCAGGAAGGATTTTTACTTTTGGCCTTAAAAGTGCTGACCAGCTGCTGTTGACTCCTTAAGGAGGCTCTGCCATGGCTCGAGATAAAAAGGAGAGAGCATTTGAAGATCTAGGAGTAGTGTGTGCTGGTTAAGCTGGCAGAAAGAGATTGCATCTAGAACAGCCACCAGGGAAAGCTTGCAAGGGTTCCTTTAAATAGCAATTTACCATAATTTCCTTCTTTGTTGCTTTGTGGCTGAAACCTTTTGAATTTTTGGCTATGCCCTTAGGAACTGCTTGAATGTTGACAATGCCACATAAATTTGAGAGCACTGATTTGGAATCTGTGGCTGAGAAGCAGACCTTTTGAAAACTGCATGGCATTTGTGAGGAGCTCAAGTAGTGAAATGCAGTTTGGGAAGCCCCTACCAGTGAGATCGGAGGATCTCATGCTATGAAATTAGAAGATTATAGGTCTCAACGAATCACCCCAGAGCCAGAGGACTCTTCAATGACTTTGGTCGAAAGGATGAAAACCAGTGAGACTTTATGTCAAGAGCAGAGTTGTCCAAGTCCTCTTAGTAGTCATTAGCAATAGAAAATAGTGACCTGTTTGGGGTGGCTTCTGGAGAATTTGAAGTGGGAATCCTACTGAAAGCTAAAGATGCTAGTGCTTAGAAAAATGTGGGCAGCTAAAATGGGTTTACCAATTTACTGCTGGTGTAGTTTGGTGCCTGCTGTTAGAATAGCTGCATGAAGCTCTAGCTTAATTAGAGGCAGTGCAATTAAAAGAAAAGATCTAAATGATCATCTGAAACCTACTAGTATTTTGACTTCTCTTCTGGAAACAGGCCATCTTCCTGCTGTGTGGTGCCTTCTGACAGATCACAGAGATCAGTTGTGTTAATATTTATGGATGTAATTAACTTTCTTTTTCTTCCCCTCTCTCTAGCTGTGACTATGTTTTTAAAATCAGTGGGTTTTTTTTTTTTTTTTTTTTTTTTTTTTAAGTCCCTCCAGTTAGCTAGTGGTCATGGATACTCTGCAATATACAAACATCGTAACATTTTCCAGAGTGCCTGAAGCTGCCAAGTTGTTAGCATGCAGCTTTAGGGAGAGGAGGCAGTGGGGAGAGCCTGGAATGAGGTTGGGGAGTTTGAACTCTGCAGTCACATCTGTATTATGGCTGTTCCTTGTGGCTGTGCCTGCTGTGTAGCATTCGTAGTCAGTGATGATGGATGATGTGCGGGCACTTACCTGGAGATGAGGGAGGCTGCTGGAGTGGTCGGTGTAAGGCTTCTGTGGAAGTAGCCCTGGATGCAGGAGAAGTATTCAGACTGTTGAAGAGGGAACAGAGTTTAATGAAAAATGGATCTGGGGACTCATTCACTGGCCATTGTATTCAGAGATGGCGTTACCTGTTTCCACAGAGACAGATCTTCCAGCCTTTGCAGAAGTCAAGCACTCAAGGGTAGACTTTTTAGTTCCAAAATATGTGGATCCCTTGAAGGGATAATGTAATAAACCTTTAAAATTCATTGAAGGGCTCTACTGCATTGGGAGCACTGACCCCTGTGCTTCCAGATCGGGGATGCTGGGTTGGGGCAGGTCCCACAGAATACAGTACCTTGCTTTGTGTGACTGTTTTCCAGGACTTTAATGGGAAACTCATCTCCTGCAATCAGCCTAATATGGTGAGACACTCGTACTTTCACAAAAATAAATTGTCTCTGCTTAGGACAATCCTGGAGCTGTAGTGTCATGAACCAGCATTCATGTCCTTGCTTTCCTGGTGTAACGTCTTTGATACTACTGAGTTCTTGTAAAATTATAAATTATATATAGGGAGAGCATATGTAGTTTTGCACTTTTGTCAAAGATATTGCTCCCTGCAAGTTCCTGTAATGAAACTCTCATGGTGTGTGAAATGAACACTTAAACACTGAATGCGTCTAGAAAGATTCCCATGAGGAGGGGAAGAAAGGACTTGGGGGAGGGCCATATTGACAGCTCTGGAAGTTAAGAGCCCTTCCCTTGTCACCAGAGCAGCTACAGAGTTGTGTCAAGCTGTCAAACACACTTCTGAAATGTGCATCCTGGGAGCTTAATATTTAATACATGCTCTGTTTAGTAAGTAGCTAGAGATTGATAAAGGGTGGTTGAGAAGAGAGGTCTTTTTTTTTGGGGGGGTTGCCCATTCTGCCTTACCTTGACATGCTTTTGGAGTGTAAAAATAAATCTATCATCTCCATTCTCCTCTGACAATACCACCAGGAATACCTGTGTGAGGAAGGATATTTTGCTTGGATATTCTTTCTAAGGGCTTTTATGCTGCAATTGTCATCTACGCAAATCAGATTGATTTATCAAGAGATAAATCTCTACCCTGCTAATGTGGGTCTTACATGAACTACAGGCACTGTATTTACTGGTAAATCTCGCAAGAGTTGATTTCTGTAATTCAGGCTAAGTGGGATCTAAAATATTATCATAAGCTATCCTTTAATGGAATGGTAGCTTGCCCAAGGTTTATTTTAAGTATACAGGCTATTAATAGGGGCACTCACAGATAATCTGTGATGACTCAGTTACAATACAGATGACCCATAGGTTTTAATTATGGGAAAGCACAATACTCTTCCAGAGCCATCTTTTTCCCTCAACCTACCACCAGCTGCAATGCACACTTAAGAAATACACTGCAGTGCTCATTCTTATGCTGGAATGCATTCTGCTCAGGAGATCCTGAGGATATAGCCATATTCAGAGCCTTTTATGAACAAGAATTCTCTTTGTGGATAAAAAATGTGTGCAACAACCTAAAGTCTGTTTTCAGTGTTCAAAATACTCAGGGTATTTTGAAGTGCTAATGTAGACACATTTAGCTTGAACCAGCAGTGTTAGGCATGTGCTGTGAAGCTAACAGTAGAATATGGGTTATGCAGGTGAGGATGGGTTATCCAAGCAGATGTTGAAGCAAGCAGTGTCTTGTCAGCTTAAAGAGACTCTCTGAAGCATCATACCTAGTGATGCTGGCAGTCAACTGCAATGCAAAATGGTGTTTCAAGGGGTCTGGTAGGGATATTCCAGAGAAAAGGGAGGAGAGACTTGTTTCCTGATCTGCTGGTGCTATTTCCACATGTGCAGAATGCCTAGACAGCTGATAGATCTGGTTAAAGATAGATCTGGGAATATCAGGGGCATTCACGCCCAATGTTGTTGTGCGTGCATGCTCTAGGCTGATTTCGTGATGGATTTTGTAGTTACATAGCTCTTTGCTTTTACTTACTCTTGTTTTCTTCTCATTCCTTTTAAACTAAGGCTTATTTGCAAATTTAGGTCACTGTATGTTCCTGTGTACCTGGAAGAATGGGGTGCTTTCACACAGATAGGGCATTCCTGGCTGCTATGGATACAGACTGTGTCTGTGCATGAGGTAGTTATTTTGCAATGTGTTTTGAGTTCAAATAACCTGGATATGTCTGTTGACAAGGAGGTACGTGAAGGCTGTCCCAGACTGCAGGAATTTTGCTAAGAGAAACCACAATTTTGAGTCTGAGCGGCTGCATTCAGTTGTGTTTGTGTCTTTAAAGTTGGATTATCAGTGAGGTCATCACTGCTCATTCTTCACAGGTGCCTCTTGATCCCAGGTTTTGACATATGTGTTCTTCTGTACTGCCACAGGTCTATGTAGTGCTTAATGCCTCTGCTACATTCTGTTTGTGAGAATAGCACACAAATATGTAGATGCTGCTGTTTATATGCAATTATTTTAATTTCTGCATGTATCTTTTTCTTCTATAATAGAGGCGTAGGCCAGCTTACTCTGGTCTAGTAAAGATTTTGATTAATTTCAGTGCTGTGTAGTATTGTTGCTCTGTGGCTGTTCCTTTGCCTTTCCTAATGGCTCTTCTGCTGCACATTATCCAGGTATAGGGCTGCCTTTGCATGAGAAAACCAATTTCCTTTGCTGTAATTTGCATTTCATGAAGATGCAGAGTGACTGACGCAGATCATCCCCCCCAGATCAGCACCATACCTGTAACTTTATGATTTAGTCATGTTACCGATTTGAAGCCTTGGCCTCCTTTGAGTGGTTTCTTCTTTGATAACCCATCTCTTGTGCCCTCTTACAGCCTTTAGAAATTGAGGTGGAACTGAGGGACAGAAGGGGTTGTTTTTGTTGTGTCTCAGTTGTTCAGATTTGGGTCACTAGTGTGTTTAGTTCAGATGCTCATAAACCAGTTAATTCTAATCTCAGGTCCAGGGGACTCTTAATGGAAAGTGAAGAGCCCAGCAGTTGTCTCCCAAGTAATCAGTCCTACCAGTGACTTTTATCACACCGAGGCACTCCAAAGTTAGGTATGGTCTTTTTTCCTTCCTGCTTCTTACCGAGTGCTTTTTTTTGGCAGCATCCTTGGCCCCATGTGAAGTACATGCTTTACTTCCATTTTATAGGTCACAGTATTTTCTTTACATTTAATAAAGAGATTTGACATGTGAAGAGAGTCCAGAGGGACCCAAGGATGGGATGCAAATCTGAATGCAAAAAGCACGTTCCTCATGGAAGCTGCAGAGATAAGTTGGTGTGCTTGCTGGGCTCTTAAAATGTAAAATAAAAAAAAAAAGTCTGAATTAGTAGCTTCTCTCCTCCCGCTGCTATCTTGGGAAAGGAAAGAGAGATACAGGGCAGGGCATGGTAATATATGCCCTTAGTATATAAGCTTAGAAAAATCTAAATTAGACCTTGGATCCATCCAGATACTTGTGCTGCATGTCTTTGCTGTGTCTTGCTCCAGCTGCGACTGCATTGCTGGCTCGGTAGCAGGGGAGGAGGTGTCTGTGGCAGAGCAGAACAGCTTTTGTTGAGTGCTCTTTTTTAGATGCTAGATGCCCTCATTAGAGGGCAGCAGCAGAACTCTCTATTTTTTTCTAGGTCAGTTCTATATTTTTGAATGATATCTTTCTGCTCCATAGGACATACAAACAAGATTTTTCCAGTTCTTCCTTCACTTTTTCTTAGTGCATGAAGTGCAAAAAACAGCAGCATTCATGTGAAAACTTCATTCAGTATAAATGAGCTTAAAGCAATAACAGTAAAAACTTGCTGCTTGGAAGTGTTGCAAACTCAAAGGAGATGCAGCTTCTTCAGGATTGAACCCTCAACAGCTAGCACCATATGTGAGAAAACATCCAAAGGAACATTTCGCAGCTAGCTAACTTTTTTGTTTTTTCCCCCCTCAGCCTAATTCTTCTTTGACCTATATGTCCATATGCATCTATCGATGGTGCGCTTTACCCCAGCTGTCACCACTGCCTTTTTCTGCTTGAAGAAAACACTGAAGAACCAGCCTCCTTTTTAGATATGAAAGTAATCTTTAAATGAGATCTCCTAGTACCCCTTCCCCCACCCCCATTCCGCATAATATAAATACTGTAAGTAATTGTGACATAACCTTTAAAGGCTAAGGGAGGCTTGGATTTGGAGCCCAACATCACAATACTTAATACATTATTTATTATGTAACACTCACAGAAGAAGCCTGTAGTGCTGCTTGGCTTTGCAGCCGGTGTATTTCTGGCTTAGGAAAAAGCTGTGCAGAAATTCTAGCCAGGCATGAGCATTCCCGTGCACATTTTTATTTGTTAGCAATATTTTGCACACTGACCTCTCCAAGGGAATGTGAGTTAGTCCAAGGCAGCTGGAATAGTAGGAAAACTCAATATTTCAGTTTTAGCAGCATCAGCCATTGATTTTTGACAGATGGCTCCGATTTTGCAAGGTCCTCAGAAACAAACTGCATTAACAAGAAGAGAATGAATATTTCAAAAGATGTACAGGTTGTATATTCAGAACCTCTGCAGAATCTTCCTTCTTTCTGAAACTTCATGCTCTAGGATGGTTGATCATGTTGGAGGGTTGGCTGTGGAGCAAATGTCCATGTTTTGCTCCTGAAGTGTGTTGGATACTTTTGTGTATTGCATATTTTCAGTTCCCCGCTCTTCCTAGCCCTCGAGGCATTTTGCCAGATACTGCATTGTGGTTTGAGGTGAGGGTCTGCAGGGCTTGGTAGGTGCTGCCACATGGATCAGAGGAGCTCTGGTGCAGCAGGGTGTGTGTAGCTGCTTTGTTCATCCTGTGTTTTTTAGGGTGGTAGTATCCAAGTCCACAAATGTCAGAAGTGGAACAGCCTTTATGAGTCTGGCAAGTGTTTTGCTCCTGGCATGGTAGCTTGGATCAGTCCCACCTGCTGAAGACTCCCTTTTTCCTTTTCACTCTTTCTTTGGGTGGTACTGAGAAGTTGGCATTTCTTCCTGTCTCTTAGTTGTGACCCTTTAGTGATTGGAGGATTAACAGGTAATTTCTTACAAGGGAACAAAAGTGGAACAGCACCAGAAAAATGTGACATAGCGCTTAGCAGCTTGTAGTGCATTAGGTAAAAATTAATATGCTGTCAATAGGATTAAAAAGTTTAAACTGAGTCTAAAATCAAGTGAAGATACACTAGTAGAAGTGTTGCATATGGATCTAAACCCATTTGACTGTTTGGTCCTTATTATTCGCAATGAGCGGACACAAGGGTTGTTCTAGCATCCTTTTCCCCAAGCAGAAATTCTCTTCTGGCCAGTGTTTTCAGTGCAATATGGAGAGGTCTTCTGCTGGCCAATTTTTTTTTTTTCTCAGATGGAAAGGTCTGTCTCTTCTGAGCTAATCAGATATGTTCTGGGAGGGGCAGGATGGTGGGAAGAGAGAACAGAGGAGTTCTCAGCAGGTATGCTTCAAGGCATGGTAGCCTAAAGATCTTAAGATGATCATTAAAGAAAGGGTGCAGTGTGGTTTGTTGTATTTGGTGTTTCTTTTTCAAGGATTACTTTCATTATAGGGTAACTCCAGGTGATGAATTATCACTGGTTGATTGGCATCTGCCAGATACTCTGAATACTTTATAAGGGACCAAGTTACCCTGTTAGAGAGGAGGTTGTTGAAAAGCAGAGAAGTGAGGTGGTTTCCTGAAGCTCCTGGAACTGACAGATCTCAGGATGCTCTGTTTTGGTGTTGCACTCTTAGATCTGTGAAGATCAAGGCAGTGCCAAATGTCTGGCAGCTCTGAAAACCGCTGGTGCATTACATAAGCATCTCCTGTGTTTTGGTCCTTCTTCCCCAAACACACACACACTTTCATTTAATAACATGGGTGTTTCTGCAGCAGCATTCAGCTGGCGGCCACTGATCCTCTCAGCGCGGGGAGGTGGAGCAGTGGTGAGAGCTGCCGTGGAGCGGACCGCTCCCTGAAGCCTGTTTTTCTCAGTACGCTGCTGGCAGAGGTGCAGGGAGTGTTGGTGTGTGAAGTGGTGGAGCCCTTTCTTTTTTTAAAAAATGCTTCTTTTAAAATAGATCTAGTGTGAGAGGACATCATTTCCAGAATGGTGACTGATCCTGTCTTACAAACCCCAAGTTAATGGGAAGGGAGCAGGTGGTGGTGTGGAAAGAAAAAAAGAGATTCCACCTCTCCTAGAAACGAGTTTATTTTTCTCATAAAAGTTTCATCTCTGTTTCGGTGAGCCAAGCAGGCATATTTGAGCCGAGTGGCTTGCTCTAATTTAAGACTTGTTTGAAAAAAAAGCAAATTGTCGTGTAAGAATCGTTATGGGAAAGATGAAGAGTCCTCAGCAGGGTCATAAAGTCCAACTTTTGGCAGGAGATGAAGAATCCTGCAAGAGTTGTGTAATGATGTCATGATCACAGTGGCTTGTCTAAGGACTTGGTAAAGCTGTAGGATGATGCCCATGTTTTTCTTGGAGCCAGGCAGGAGAGAGAAATGTGAGAGAGAATAAAGAGCTGTCCAGACTGGAAGATGTTCTGAGGCTCCGGCAGGTTACGTAAGATGGCAGAGGCAGTGAGCGTCCTGAAACCTCCGGGCGTTTGGGAGCTAAAAATTGTTTGCTCGAGCAGAAGAGTAGTTGAGATGGAACAAAAACAGCAGCAGCCAGAGATGGTGTCTGGCAAAGTTGGAAAAGCAGAATTTAGGCTATCCCACCTACGGGACAGCCTGGGTACCAGTGAGAAGGTAGAGAGACTTGGTGTGAGCTTGGGCACCTCCTGGGATGAGTGTTTTCATAATGAATTCCAGTTTACCCAGATGAGGATGGTATGGGTTAGTCTTGCCAGGGTGTGCATTCGACAAAAACAAAATAGAAGTTTATTTACTGTGTCCCTTCTAAATACCAGAATTCAGAAATTCAGAATACGAGAACAGCTTTTCAAGGTTAAAGGTACATTATGGTGATCTTAATACCATCGTTGGATTACCTTTGCCTGTACTTTAGGGACATCTGCTTGACATACCCAATCTTTATCTGGTGGGGAAGCATTTACTTTGTGCTGCTAGTCAGTTCTCTTGGACTACACAGAAAAAGGCACTGTGGTTCTGGCCTGGATACAACTTACCTGTTCCTTCAGCAGTGTCTACCCAGGAAGATACACAGGTACAGCAGAAATTAATCTGGAATAGATGCTTTGAAACTGGGATTGAGCTGCCTCCTGACCCCATTACAGACCATCTCAGTAGCTTGGGTTCCTCATTTTTGTGCTTCTCCAGGCCTTTTGGTGTTTAGTGCCTTTTGTTTGAATGCTTTCCAGTTTTTAAGATCTGTCGTACGTGCTCCAGCAAGAAAGGAGGGGAAGAAGGGGCTGTGCAGTTTGAGCTGTGCAGTGTGTCCCCACTGCTGCCTGTCACTGCTGCTGCCTGACTGCACCTTGGCAAAGCCCAGTGATGAATCAAGGGCCGGAGGCCAACTCAGTGCCTGTGACAAACAATTTAGGAAGCTTTCCCAGGTGCTTCCACCTGCCTTCATGTTTATGTCAGTGTTTCAGTCCATGGGCAGCAGCTTCTAAAGCCACTTATCATGCAAACAGGGTTACAGCTACCAGATCAAAATGTGATCAGGATCTGGCTAATGAATCTTAGGCTATGTAAATCATGAAAATACCCAGACATCACGTGGGCTGATTTTTCCACGCCTAGAGGTCAAAATCCTCGTGTATATGTTGCCTGAGCAGACAGGCAGGCAGGAAAAGCTAATATGGTAAAAACTAATGTAGGTGATATGGTTGCCTTCCTAGTCCCTTGGAGCTCTCAAACTGTTAGGTGTTTGGGTGTCCTGGTGTGCAGGCGCTCAGAGCTGCAGATGGCTGGATTAACTCTTGACGTATGGTTGTGCAATAGATAGGCCAGTGTGCGGAGGGGGAGCGCAGCACACTAATCTACAATAAAGACTTAAAAATCAAGGGTAAGCTCTGACATGTGATTACTTTTTTCATTTCCCTGTTGATGCATGGAGAGTTAGTAGTGGAAAAAAAATATACCCATAATACAGGGAGCCTAAGACCAGACATGTTGAGGAATCCAAGGAAATCTGCCAGGAAAGTAGAATTAATCAACAGTTAAAATAACCTAGTGGAAATTTTGCTGTGATCCTAAGGAGCTCTGAGTAAGTTTGAGTAATTACTTAACAAAAATTCGGGTGGGAGCAGTAAGGAAACATCACTGGAAACTCTGCTGCTTCTTTAATTCCGATGGGCCTTCAGCACTGTCTGAGCGCATGTGGCTGTAAATGTGCAGAGGGTGATTTGGGGGACTGCTGAACATCTTTAGCACAGGAATGGAAAAAGCACACGTGCTTTGATCACCTCGAAGAGAAAAGCTATTAGCCAGCCTGGAGATGTAAACTCATAACAGTGTTTGCAATCAAACACAGTCCTTTCTCAGCCTTCAGATTAATCTGGAGATCAGTTTTTCAGCACTGCTGTTAAAGGCATGGAATATGAGCAGTGATTTAAATGGACTAGGGCTGTTTTTTCCTGTCTGGAAATAGAGGAGCTGGTGAAGCTTTATAAAGTCTTAACTATCGTGAATAGAGGTACGCCAGGCTCTTCCAATGAGACAACCAGAATAACTCAAGTCCAATTTTAAGAGGCTGGGTCCAGTATGGGCCAAGATCTTTCAGATTACAGATCTCTATAACTCCTTTTTGCAAATTTCTGGTGTACAGTGGGATCTCAAAGCAACTGGTCAAATTCCTCCAGAAAAAATACGTTGGTGTCCTAAAGACGTTCTCTGTAAACTTAGACATTGATAGTTGGTCCTGTTGGAAATGTGGTATATGTGCCTTTGATTAGGCCTGGCATGTTGTTATCCAAATGGTGCTATCTCCAAGCGTTAGAACTGGATACCAGGGCTCAAACTGAAGCCCTTGAAGAGCCCTTACACTGAAGTTACATTTGGGGCTTCTTTCTTCCCTTTCATCCATGGAGATTTTATGGCTGAAAATTGTTAGATTTTTGCCAGTTGCTTCTGCAGGAATTTATATGTGCTGCTTCTGGGCTTCCTGATGGACTTCTGATCTTTCATGGAATTAATTAATGAAGGAGAAAGAACAGGAGACATTTGTCTTCCAAGTGTGATAGGGGTCTGCTGACAGTGCTATCTTAGCTGAAGTAAAGAAGAGGTAACTTGCTCATGCACACTTTTAGTTAAGCCTTGAGGAATTCAGCTACATCTGCTGCATGCTTCTGGCTGAAAGGGATTTCGAAGGGGTTTTGTCTGGAAAATGATGCCTATGGCCAAGATTGGGAAAGTCAGCTACTATAGCACCAGGGAGGAGAGGAGAGATTGCATTTAAACAAGCAGAACATATAGGTGACGGTAGAAACGCTGATGCTGCCAGCTGGACAAAAGGGTGTCTTGAACCCAAGTTGCTGAGAAACAACTGTTTGTTTCACTTGAATGGGGCAGAGATGGATGATATGGATTAACTACCGTGGTGCTAAAAGCCAAAAACTACTCTCTATTATTCAAGCACTTCCCTAATGAAAATAAGACAGGGCAAGCCATTTTTTTTTCTCTTTATTGTTTAGTCTTGCCCAGGACCAGACACTGGAGCTTCCTTCCAACTTGTACAAAAGGGTCTTGAACTTTCTTCCTGCCCATCTTTCTGTGCGGATGATCTGGCTGGTTAACTTCGGAGGCTGGCTCTTCCTGGAGCCTACGGTACTGTGTTGCTTAGTCTCTTCCCAGTATCAAGCTGGAGGTAGGAAATGCCCTTCAGCTTCCCTGTTTCCACAGTCATGTTCTGTGCTAGCTTTAACAATCACAAAGTCCTGACAGGTTATCCCAATTTTATGTAGGATTATGTGGGACTAGATTTTTAACCTGTTCTACACAAGGGACTGACTGAAGGAATAAAAAGCTGCCTAAAGTAGCTGACTCAGCAGCTACTCAGTTGTCCATGTGATTGCTCTGGTAAACGCAGTTCTGACACTCAGTCTCTGCCCACTACAAAGTCTTGCGTTTATTTTGCGTTTATTCTGCACTCTGTGCCTGTGACACTTTCTGAATTTACTCTGCAAAGATGGCAGAAAGCCCTTTTATAGGATGATGATGGGTCCCTAGGAGGAGAGGAGTGGCTCTTGTGCCAGGAGAGACCAAGCTTCTCAGCTGCCATTGGGTAATCAGTGGGAGAAGAGGAAAGGGAGTTGACCCTATAGCAATGTTTGTCATAACTGTTCAACAGGTAGATATTCTGGGACATATGACCTGGCTTTGCCCTCCAAAAATCTTTGTTCAGATCTTGCATCCAAATATTCCTGTTAGGACTCCTGCCAGCTGCTCCCCAATCCTTAACTGCCCCATCTTCTCCCAGGATTATTCTTCTGGAGTCAGGACCAGGAAAGGTGAAACCAGTGTCATGTCAGGTCCTGCCACATCTCCCTCTGGTAACCTCCTCTCCTTCTGGTTACCCCGCCCCAGTAACCTGCTTTGTCCAGTGCCATATGTATGTCACCTTGTTCCCTGCTGGAGCTGCACAGCCTCTGTGGCTGTTCTTCTGATTTGGCTCTCTGGAAGAGGCAGAGCACAGATGAAGAACCCGTAGCCAGAAACATTAAGGGGGGAAAAAAGTGAGATTGGAGAGGAAGGAGATTTTTTTGAACCATGATGGTATTAAAGCAGGTCAAAAGCAGCTGGTTTGATGCTGAGGCCCTGAGGTGCTTCTGCAGCTACTTCTATTTTGTAATTTCAAGCTGCTGCTAGCAGTAATAGCTGCTGCTGTGTTTGGTCAGGAGCATCCTTTCTTCACCTCTGTGCTCAATGTAAGGGAGCTCACATTTCTACAGCTCCTTTGGGCAGAGGAGGCGGGGATCCTTGAACAGTTTTGTGGGTCACTTGTCATCAGTGATGCAGAGGCTGGGCATGGTCTGAACAAGTTAGGGCTCTTGGCCCTTTGAAAGCATGGTGATACACTTTCATTGCTTTTTTTTTCCATTTGACTCTCCCAATCCTTACACTGGAAGAGATAAAGAACTGTCTCCTGATTGCCTTTTCCATGCAACCTAATTTAGCAGGTCATAGTGCTGTGGGTCTGTGTGATGGGGCTTCTTCCCCAAAATGTAGTAACAGTCAAGATAAGGCAGTAATGGCTGGCTTTTCAGAAGGATTATTTCCTCAAGCAGCTCTATCAAACTTGTATTGAAAAGGCATCTCAATGAATCATGTATCATGTGTATTATTGTACTGCAACTGGGCACTTATGGCCTCCAGGGCCTAATAACTATTATGAAAAGCAAACTAATGAGTTCAAGCAGTGAAAAACTGTAGATCCTGCCAGTGCCAAATCCTTGGAGCCCTCTCTTCCTCCAGCCACAAGAATTTCTGTAGATTCTCTCTCTCTTTGCTTGGGAACTTATTTGAGGAGGGTAGAAATCTCTTGTGCAAAGTCAAGTTGGACTGGAATTAAGACAAAAATTGGCCTAGAAAAGTGCTGCTATTGATCTTTTTTAACATTGGTATAAAATAGACGGTGGAAGCTTTAGACCTCAGGGATGAAGTCTGAAAGAGCAATTCAGCTGCCTCAACCTGCACTGCTGAAAAATAGCAGGCTCGCTCCCTCCTTGCTCTCACCGCGTGGTCTCCCTGGTCCTGCTGCTGACTTGATTCACATCCGCTCCCTAAGCCAGCAGAAGATTAGGTAGAAGTGTGTCAGATTTTTTTTTTCTACTGCAGGTGCAGGCAAGAGATAAGTTAGAGGGGTGGGAGTAGCTAAGACTTCTGCCTCGCCATTGCAGCCCCAAGCGTTTTGATAGGCTAAACCCCCATCTGCCTGCACCCTGAGCTGCTGTCTCCTGGCGCCCGCCTACTCTTATATCTGTGCCAAGTTTCCAAATGTCATGTGTTGATAATGCGCCGGTACTGATACCCCTGCACATCGCATGTCGATCTTTCCAGAGGAAACAGCCCCATCTCTTTGTCATTGATAGAGCAATTGATTGTTTTTTTCCCCCCCTGCTACTTCCATTAGAGACAAGCAATACAATATTCCATTCACTATTTCCTGAAGCAATTCACTGCCTTCCGGACCTCTCCCTTCTCCCCAGATTAGCACCCAGCTTTCAGCCTTACAGCAAGAAGAATGTATAGGATGAGTGTCTCTTTATTTGTAGACTTGGACTCTTGGCAGAAAGCCACACTGAAGACATTTATCTCTTCCATTTCTTTCCATGTATTGAAAGTAAGTTACTCTGATATTCAAAGTGAATGTGAGGCCTCTGAGCTTCGTGCAAATGCAACTGGTCTTGCTGTACTGATCCGTGCTTGCTGATCGATGGACGAAATTCTGTTGATGGTAGGTAGGCATTGGCATATAGACACCTCAAAATGGTATGCTGCAAACATTACTTGTCCAAGCATGTAGTGGAAAATGCTGCCAGTGTGCCAAGAAATTGGATTTACTGAACAGAGTTTATTAAATTAAGTCAAGCCTCTTTCTGTAGTGTTTAAATCTAGCAGATGCTACTGATTGCATACCTGAGGTGTGGCTAGCTCCACTTCAGGCTTGCTGGCTGATGCCTGACGTGTTTTTCTGGGGCAAAGATTTTGGTAGAAGTCCATGTTGATAAGCACTTAAGGATTACTTCTGCTCAGTAAAACCCTTTGGAGTGGGAAAGCAGTGGAGTTAAACTTCAGTTTCCTCATCACTTATCTGTCACTATGCTGTGAACTTTTTGATAGATGGAGCAAGAGGCTGCAAGGACCATGGAGAGAAGATGCTCTTTCCTGCAACTCAGCAGTCTCCTCTCCCTTTTGAGGGAACAAAGCTGGTAAAAAGTCACCCAGAGATAGATACCGTGCCAGTATTAAAGGAACAATTTGGTTACGGCCACCTAACAGATACCTTAAGGCTCAATTGCAATGTGTTAGGGCACATTTATACTTCTATGCAACTGGAAGGCAATGTAGGTTTTATATGGGAATTTTATGAACATCCCAAGGAGCATCAGAGAAATTGTTAGCTGAGAAGAACACTTGTGTGGATTTTGAAGAGTTTCCCTAAGATTTCTCCTGGCTTTTTCCCCAAATGTGCTTTCTGTGTTGCTTACTGAAACAGGGAGCTTAACTAGATACTTGCATTTCTGGATGTGTGAGTGCCTCAGGAATAAACTTTAGGCAGCCTGCCCCTACTTCTGGCAAGCTCGAGTCTGTAGTCCTCCTTGCTACTGGAAAAGTGACTGGCCCTGGAAACAACTGGGATGCAGAGATCAAGCTTGGATGTTACTTTTGGAAGGCATTTCTGTCTCTGAAATAATAAACAGATTTTTTTCTACAAATAACTGGTAGGTATGAACAGTTATTTCTGAAAAGTAAATGTGTGATGAAGTACCTGGTGTCTCTGAAGCAGAACTATGCTAGAGACTGAGGAAATAATACGCAGTGTGGGGGGGAAAAACTTCTCTCCCAACTCTTCCCTGCCTTCTCTTTTTTTCCCATCTAGGCTTATTCCTTAACCACCAAAGAAAGGACAGGGTTAAGTTTCTCTGATTTGTGCCCCATGGGAAAGAAAAGGCTGAGCAGATGGCCTCTTGAAGTCACAGGGTTGGGGACTGAAACGGTCCTTCTGTCTCCTTGAAAGCATCTCCTGTCTGTCTGCCCAGATGGATTTTCTGTGTGTTGACTTTGCTGTGATATCAACTGCCTAGGAACTGTGGGCCTGTGTGTCAGAATGCAGACTTTACTGTGTGTTTAATGGTAGCTTGTAGATGGCTACCTGCATCAATACCCATTTTCCTTTCCTTTCACTAGCTGACCTTGCTTTTCTCCCCCTTCTCTGGACAGGAGTGCTGATCTCTCCTTCCTGCCGTTTGAATCTATAAATTCAGGCAGTTTTGATGTTCTTCTCTTGACCTTCACAGCTCAGTCTTGCTGCTGTCTTCCCTGTGGAAAACATCTGTGATATGATATGATCTCTCTCCTCAATCTGTGCTGCAGACTCCTGCACGAACCCCAGTTATTGCTGTGCTTGTGAGCTGTTTTTTGTTTGGTTTGGCTTTTGTACCCTGAAGTTATGTGTCTGCTCAATTCAGTTACCACCAAAATAGTTGTATTGCCTGGAAATATAATGAAGTTATTGATCTCTGTGCAAAGCAGGCAAGTTGGTGTATTATATACAACAATGTGTCATTCCAGCTATGTTTGGTACCTACCAGTTCAGGCAAAGGGAGAAATCTATGCATAGATGCCTGGGTTTTCCTTACCCTTGTCTTTTTAATAGTTAAATCCCATGGTCAGGGGTAGCCTGGGCATTGTTAGTTTGCTGGTGCTGTTGTTTCTGGCATGCTCTAGCTGGTTATTTGATCTCTGCTGGTCATAAATTGCCAGGAGATGCTCTTCTACTACCTCTGTGGTTATTGTGAAGTTTGCTGGAAGCCAAGTTTCAACGCATTGTGTTAAGTTATAGTCTTCTGTGGGCTTCCTGGAAAATGGCATCTCCTCCCACATTCAAGTAGAGCTGAGTATGTCAGTGACTGACCCAATACAGGAGCTGGGTAGTTGTTTGTTGGGCTTTTCATCTGCCAATTCTGCATGTCATGGAGGGCGCTAATACATGGAACTTGTCCTCTGAGCTTCCTGGTGGTCTCCTCTCTGGTCAGACCTAGAGGAGTACTGCAGAGAGCTCTTGTGGGTTCTCTGCTCAGATGGAAAAACGGTGTTTCTTTGCTGCGAAGTCTTGGTACCGATTCACTCTGGATGCTGTCCACTGGAAAGGTTTGAAAACCTCTGATCAAAGAAGGCCTTCAAAACGAGACTTACTCTGTCCTTGCTGGCTTGCCAAGTGCTGCTCAAGAGTGTGATAACCATCACACAGCCAGACCTCAGGCGAAAGTGCAGGGTTTTCCCTTCCCTGTCCCTCTTGCTGTGTCACTTGAGTGCTGGTCATGAGCTAAAGCATTTTGTTCAAAAGGTTTTAAGATGCTGAGTATTTAAATATTAGATTATGCAAGTATGTAACCATCCAAACCAACTGTTACCATAGCGAGTGATGATCACCTCTGAAGACATTTAGATATTAAAACATCTACTGCTGCATCTCCAGAGTACTTCCAGAGGGAGTATCCATTTTTTATGAGATTGGAGGATCCAAATGGACCTGCTTTTTTTTTTTTGAAATTCTGTCATTTTGCAACACCGTGTTTTCAAAGTGAATGTGTTGAAATAAAAAAAATCATTTTTTTTTTTATTCAGATAGTTTTATGATCTTCATTTATGCTCCCTTGAATACTGAAACTGCGTGGATTTGGGGTATGCTGAAGCTCCCCAGTTAGCAGGTATTTTAGCAAAAAAACAAGGTGGCTGAATGAAGAGAACACAGTGCTCTAGAGGTCAGCCCAAGGGCTTGCTGCCTTACAGAAAATGCTACCGACTAGCTGCAAGCTTGCCTGAGCCATGGGTGCCAGCCCACTGTCACTGCTGCTCTGCGGCACTTTTAAATGCATAGCTTGTTGTGGCAGCCTTGGTTTACTGTGCAATTCTCTAATAAATTAGCTGTACAGGACGGATGGAACAGAACTTTAGACCCTCAGGAGACTCAAGCTGCGTGTTACCGGAGAAACAGCATCTCTTGTACAGCATGCTATATGCATTTACATAGGAGAGGTTGGAGGGAGGGCTGGAGGTGCAGCCTCATCATGATTTTTATAGAAATTTAGCTTTGACTTATTTGTGCTTCATCTTTCCACAGCTCTCTCTGCTAGGTAGAGCATGCTGATGCTTTCTTTCAACAGCACTGGAATAGCAGAACTGTGTGATTCTTGTCATTTTTTCTCCATTCCCCTCTGAGAAAAAGATGAGCTGCAGCGCTCTAACGATTTCTTTCCCATGACTTCCCATCAGGCGAGCCAGAGGTTCTTGCAGGAACTTGTTTCACTGAGCCACATTGTGTGAACGCTGTCCAGTCCCAGGTGCATTAAAGAACACTGCAAAAAGCAACGTTCTATCTCCTGTGTCTCCCATGTTCTAGCAGTGGAGGGAGGAAGGAAGGGGAGAAAAAGACTAACCTTTAAAGAATATTGCCCTGAAAAGTGAGGGAGAAGTATCACGTAGCATCTGTTGTAATTGCTGAATAGCAGGAAAGGACTTTGCAGCTCCTTCTAGGGATTTTCTCACAAACCCTTTCTTGGTTGGTCTGCTTTCAGTGCTACCATGGCAGCTGAAAGTTAAATATTTGTCTCATCTGCTTGGGAAGTTTAATTCCGTGTACTTTTACTGTTTCTGGGCATCTTTAAATGCCTTTTATACCCCTCTTCCCAATATTTTTCTGCCCTCTTATGTCAACGTCTTTTAGCATTGAGAGCAATGAGACTCTGTATTGTATATTTTCAGAACTCTTCCTCAGTACCTTTGGGTAAAACACAGATATAAAGAACATAAGAATGTGTTTATAAATGTGAGAAGACACGAGTATGTGTGCATATCTAAATCTCTCATACCCAAACTGCACAAGTTACAAAACTGTCTGAGAGAAGAGTGGATTCAACTGCATCAACCTGTTAAAACAGTAAAATCCGTGTTTTGGTTAAAAACAGAAGTCTCTTGTCTGCTTTGCCATCATAGGAACCTTCAGAAACTGTGGATCAAACTGGAGAAGCTCAGAGTGGAAACTTGACTGTTGTCAAACCTAGAGAAGGAGTTTGAGACAGCTTGGTAGGGTCATCATGAAATCCGTGCATTGAGACTGCAGTTAAGAGTGCAGCTGAACAGAACTGGCCTCACTAAGGAGCATTAAACGGAGTGATAAATTTGGGGGGAAAAAATTGCCAGGTCCCAAAACAGATGTAAGAGAGGTAATAGGAGCCAGAGACTGAAAATGGAAAACAACTGAAACTGGAAACTAGTCACAAAGTGAGATAACTTATCGAAGGAGCAGGCTCTGCAGGAAATACTAACTCTTTTGGGAAATATTTTTAGATGGTCCTTGTGGAGTGGGTACTTTTACAAAAAGCTCAGTATGAGGGTGAAAATAAGAAATTGTACTAAGAAAGTGTGTGTATTTTTTTCTTCTGTTCTAAACCTAATTATTTTAGATTTTTTTTCACACAGAAAAATGGTCTGTATGTGTGATACTCTCGAGCAATTTCCTCTGTATGCAGAGTGTTGCCTCTACCAAGAATTTGAAACAGAATATGGGGAGAGAATGGAAAATAACCTTTTGATTCCAGTAGGACATTTGAATCCAAACTCCATATTCTGATGGTTCTGCCTTTTGGGAGAAGATGGAGAGTTGAGATCCCTCCATTATGCAGCTTTGACCAGGCAGGTCCAGAAGCCCATTGGTGCTCTCTGGTATCGGACTTCTCCCCCACAGCCTGCTGCTTCACTTGTGTTGGCATCTTCAGAGCAAAGAAAGCTCATGCGTCCATGAGGAAAAAGGTTTTGTGCCTCCTGGGTCAAGAAACATCTTGAATCTTTGGACATAGTGGGGATTTTTGTCTTGCTACCCCATGGAGCCATGCATAAGCATTGCTCATCTGTAGATGATGTGGCCATTTTGGCTAGTGATGACCTCGTAGTGAATTCATGTCTGCTCATTTCCAGGTTTTGAAGTGATATTTAATAATGAAGAGCTGAAGATGAAGTTTTAAACAATTATGGGCAAGAATGGCAATGCTCAGATTCAAAGCTTGGGTAATGACCACATAGCTAAGCAGAAGCATTTGGTCATGAGTTGGGGGCTTTATCTGGGTGAGGATGAAATACAGCAGCATTTATGTGAACAGAAGGATCGAGTACTCAGACTTTCATGTGGAGCTTTTTCCTTTTTTGATGATGTCCAAACTTCCTTAGAAAATCTCCAATTAGTTAGTTACTGGATAATATACCATAAAAAGACAAAGAAATTGAGGTAAAATGTTATTTCATTTTAAATCCCAGGTAAGATAGCAAGAGCCTTTTCAGATCTGTTTCTTTGAAGATCTAACACTACAGAATGTTATTGAACTCTTGATTTCCTCAAACTTTTCAAAAAAGTAAATGTGGTCAAATGTAATCTTAGTAGGAATAGAAAGGATATTTTGGGCAAATCTCTTTAAAATACAAGCCTGCAAGGCGTTGTCAAAAGGCATAGAGATTTTTCACTCTTCTGTCTCTCCTAATATGTCCAAAGGAGGGAATTTCCCCCTTGGTGAATATGGATTACTTTTGGTCTCAGAATAAATCTTACTGGACAGAGAGTAGCACCAAACAAAAGCACTTTGTAGAGACTGGCGACATTTGGGAAGATATGGACTTAGGGCTCCTTCATCTTACTGAGGTCCATAGTTTTGTTCAAACCTTAAAACCACCTGCTGCAGGAGGTAAAGGCAGCTCCGAACTGCACCTCCCTCTGTCCCTCAGTACCTTGTCTTAAGATGTGATGACAAGCCCATGATTCATTGCCTTACAGATGCGTGCTCCAAGAAACTCTGTTGCCAAAGTGATTTTTCAAATACTGTTTTTGCAAGGGCAGGTCTGCTCTGGCAAAGGAGCCGCAGCTCCCTCTGATTTCCTCTCCTCACAGAAAGTGAGGGCAGGCAGGCTCAAAAGAGGGAGAAAGCCACCCATTTTCACCAATTGGTCAAGAATACAGAGAGGAGACTGGGAAGCTCCTGCTTTCCTTTATTTCAGTTTCCCCATGTTAGAGCTAGAATGATGGACTTGAAGCTGGAGTTGAGAGCTGCGGTGCAGTAGGTTTGTGTGCTTTGCTGGTCTAGTTTGAAGTCTTCTCAACAGCAGCTGAAGACAGGGATGAAAACTCTTCTGCAGTGCTCGCTTCCTCATGCCACGTCATGCGTGTGAAGCCGTTGCTTGTTTCCCTGTAGCCACCACAGGTGGTGCCAAGCCTTTTAAAAATACTTTTATGCACTTGTTTTCTTCCTTGATGTGCCCAGCGATGCCTTGTCTGCTGCTTACACTCAGCCCAAGTATGTGACGTGTTGGAGATGAGGCAGATGGACAAGAAGAAAGCAGCAGTGAGGAAGACAGTAGCAGCACTGGGCTAACTGGAGACCCCATTTGCAGAAGGCTCTGACAGCAGACGGAGGTGTGTGCACTGTCTGCTGGGCCCAACACGCTTGGCTTAGGTTTGACCTTTCTCACTCGTGGGGGATCTTTCTTTTAATTAACTATGGTATGAGTTCATAACCAGTCCAGCAGGAGGGACTCCAAGTACCTTGTGGAAGCATGCAGCCTGCCCTTGCTTCAAGGCTTCCTCAAGGGTCAGCTCTTAAAAATGCGAGTATAGTCTTGCAGCCCTTCTCTATCCAGTATAACATAGTGCTTAGGGTTTTCTTCACTTCCTCTGTGTCCATTGTATTCTCTCTCCATGCAGCAAGAATAATTGCATTTGTCAGTTGTGTTTGTACAAGGGAAGTCTAGAAAATGAGGTCTCCATTTAAGCTTCTTTGTGTCTCAACAAGCAATCTGGAAAGTGATGCGACTGTTTAATTTTTGTTTATTCCACTTTATGGCTGGTGTTTGAGACTGCGTGCTAATAAGAGCCAGGGGCCTGAACTCCCAGATCTCTGGGGAATTTTGGGGAAAGCATTTTCTCTCCGTAGAGCAAGTGCCAGGCTTCTTGCTGAAAGGAGCAGAATTTTATTTTTCTGTTGCATTTGAAGAAATGTGAAATTGTGCAAAACTTGAGGGGAAAAAAAGCAAGTTGGAAGTGTCTGCAACTTCTAGAGCAAAGAACATGGTGATGAGGCTGCTCTCAGTCCTAGCTTACAGCAGCTCCAACCTAGGCTGCAAATGCATGGGCTACCACCCAGAGCTTCCTCCTGTGAGGCAGGCTGAAGGTGTTTATCTGCTTGTTGTAGGGGAGGGAGGAGGTTGGAAATGGTCAGATTTCTTTTCTTGACTGAGTGGGGAAGAACCTAGTCTCAGGTAGAAACCCGAAGTTCTTCAGATCAGTTTGATCACAGGAAGACTTTGCCCCTTGTTTTGCCCTTGCATGCAAACATGGCGCACACACCTTCTGTGGCTGTTCTCTGTATGATTTGGAGGCAACTTCATCCTCCTCTACCTCTGTGAGGAAGTTTCTTTTGGAGATGTACTGAGCTGAATTGTGCTTTGGGGTTGACTCGATGACAAGATGCTGCTCCATTTGGTAGCACAAGACAGGTACAGGTCCCTGTGGCCTTTACTGGTAGAATATTGCAGTGGTACCTGACCCTGACAGTCTGCTCAGAGCAGGATTTCCATGTGGGCAGCAGGGAGCTCCTGTCCTGAGAAGTGCTGGTTCCCTTTCCCAAGTTTAGCTCACTGCAACTTTTGACTTGCTTTTGTGGGCCTTGTGCTGCTGTCCTTTATGCACAGCTGGCCACAAGTGACTGAGCTATGTAGAAAGACATTTAAGTTGGGACCACAGCTGAGCCACACAGTGTCAGCAGATTCAGCACCTGGCACGCAGTCGGCTGAAACAGGACTCCCCTCAGCAGAGAGTGCAGGAGAAAAGGATGCTGAGTGACAGCGCTTCTATTCTTTGATTTGCTTCAAGTAAGGCTTTTTGGAAGATGAGTTTGAGATTTTTTGGGTTGCTTGCTGCAAGTCTTCCTTTTCCTGTAGGTGCCAGCAAACGCACTTCTGTAGCTGCTGCTTTTCCATGGGTTGCATCTCATAATGCTCCCGTGCTTGGGAAAGGGGGACCGCAGCGTGGCCTGGCTGATATCACAGTAGCACTGTCTGTCTGGTATCCTGTGTCTCATATTCCTTCTTCAGCATCTTCCCATCTCTACCCAGTGACTCAGCAGGATGTGCTTTTTTTTTTTTTTTTTTTTTTTTTTTTTTTTTTTTTTTTTTNNTGAACAATATATATAAGAAAAAGCAGGACTTGGTGATTCTCTCTCTCTCTCTCTCTCTCTCTCTCTCTCTCTCTCTCTCACTCTCTCACACAGTCCTGGCCTAGTGATACATATGACCTGATTTGCTGCCCCCCGGGGTGATAGCAACAAGAGGGAGGTAATACAGTCAAGGCTGCAGCAGAAATCCATGAACAAAATGGAGCAGAGGCCACCTGGGCCTCTGTCCCTCAGTGCGACTCATTGGGAATGTCTTTCTTGTAAGCCAGCTGTGTGATGTGGAAGAAGATATTTATCCCTCTGCTCCCACCATGTTTGTACCTGCCAAAGGGGATGTTAGCTCCTGAAATAAGCAGCCTTTGAGACGCAAAATAGCTTTTTCCAGAAGGAAACCTGAAATGAGAACAGCTTCTTGTGACAACCACATGCAAGGTGGGTCCTGGGATCTGTCCATACCATGAACTATCAAGGTCAAGCACCTGGCTTGCATAAGGCATTTTGTGATCTTGGTGGCACACTCTTAATTTAGTCTTCCAGTGACACGTAAACTGTTTCTGCCCTGGTAAGGAAAATAACTTTTGTTGCTCTGTCAGGCTTGAGGCATCTTCCTTGCAGACAGTCCTCAGAAGTGGATTTAAGGACAGTGACACACTGGACCACTTTGAGTATCTTGTGTGCATAACGGAGATCAACCCTTCAAATGCTAATCTTTATGCTGGAGAAGGCTGCTAGAGCAAGGGTGGATGGGAAGAGGAAGGAACTGAGGGCTTTTGAAGAGTGAAAAACGTTTCAAGCAGAGAGTGAGGTGCTGCTTTTAAGTGGATAGTTTTGTACATTGTGGTTGTAGCACCTTAAAATGTTTTGGGAGGACAGAATTCGTCCCCTGAGTTGCCTTTTGCAGGCTGCTGAGCAAATTGTGACTTCTCCATAACATCCTGAGGGCATCTGCTCCAGCTTCAACTGGCATGTCACTTGTGCGCTTATGCGGCTAACTAAAGCTGAATCTGGGCTCTTTGCATAGAGGAAGGATTCATGCCCTTGCTGTAACTGGTCAGAGCCCGAGGATGTTTACCAGGCCTGATGGAGGCCTGACCTTGGTGTGAGGACACGAGTCACGCTGCTCCTCTGGGTCTCTCATGGTGAAGCAGGGCTTGTCAGGATGCTCCCTCTAAAACAACTGGGTGATTTGGGAGTCGGGCAGAATGTATATTCTATTTAATTCATCATTAAGGGAAGGAGGATCTTTTTGCACTGGAGGAATGGTTAAATGCTGTTAAAAATGGGACTTGCTTCCAAATGGAAAAACAAATGCGGTATCCATGGTGAAAGCTGCCCTGTCCTAGCAGGCCAGCAGCGGCTGTCATCTCTTCCAACACTGTTCTCCAAGCCTACTCAGAGCAGCAGGGCTGGGAGCTGATAAAGCCCAACTGTGGTCCCTGTGCACCAGGCCCAGGCTACCTCCAGGAGCAAGGGGAAAATGAGCCACAGTATCAGTCCTGAATTCTGGCCTTGCCATCTCCAGGCCAAGCTCCCAGTAGTCCCACATGATTCTGGCTCCAAGGGCACTTCTGCAGCCTTGCCTTCAGGAGTGAGGAGCCAGAGAGCTGAGCTTTGAAGTGGGGTGTGTGGATGCAGCCAATAAGCCCCTTAGCCAACTCCCGTGGGGCACCTTCTCTGGCAGGCACTGCTGCTCTGCAGGATGTCTTGGCTGAATTCCTGCCCGGCTTGTCATCCATGGACCCTTTTTCAAGAGGAAAAGGGTACCTTTGGAATCTCTGCATTGGCACCTGTCACGTCATGCAAGAGACTAGGGGAAACTCAACTGTGGCTTCCTGCTTCCCTGATACTTTCAGTGCAAAATGGTCTAAGACGATTTTAAAATGGCTCTCTATGTAATGAAAGAGAAAATGTTTGCTCTTCGGTATACTCTTTGCAGTTCCTTAGTGAATTGCGCAGCTGTAGGCATAGGCTGCTTTTTTTCTCCTCCTATTATACAATCAAGGCTAAAAATAACACATCTGTTGTTGTTTAACTTCAATTTATATGGTACCCTGCTTTGCCAAAATAGTGTGTTTCAAGCAGCAACACCCGCACTGCTGTGTGTCACCAGCCTTCTGGGAATAACACTTAAACACCACATGATACATTTAATAGTTCTGACCAAAAGGAGGCTTAGGATGAGGGAATGGGGCAATAGATATCTGGTGCTGAAGAATCTTCCTCTTCTACAGTACAGCATGACGCAGGAGCAGATTTATGACGAATGTTTGTGCTTGTGGCCGTCTTTGCAGGCACTGGAGCTCTTCCGGTGTAGAGGTGAAGTCCATGTTTTTGGCCCTTTTGGTTGTGCAGCCCAATTTGAAAAGTGCTGTCTCAGGGCTGAGGGAAACCTGGAGTATTAAGGCTTTAACCTAGTGTCTTGATTGAGCAAGGCTTGCTCCTGCATGCCTGGAAGTGCTAAAATGGATATCCTTTCAAGGTAGGGTATATTTATTTATATATCTCTCTATATATACACAAATATACTTTAGATTTAGATGCATGTATATGGGTGTGTATGTATGTGTGTGTATAGATATATATGTGTAATATATATATAGTGTGTGTGTGTGTATATATATATATGTATAGATATATATCCATATATATCTATACACATGCATATAAACAAAGCCTAAGACCATGACTGCAGTCCTTTACCAAAAAATCCATGCAACCATTTTGAACTGAAGGAAGGAACAGTGAGAAATTCTATTTGTCTCCCTCAAAAAGTGGATTCTGAGAACTGTCACGAGTAGTAACAAGCATTTGATGTAGGAGGCAGAAAGTCTTTTTTTCTGTTTTAATCTGTTTGTGTTTAAGATGTTTTGTACTGCGCAGATCAGAGCAAATAAACACATCTTTCCTAACAGGAATAATTGTCGAGTTTACAAGATCTGAATTACCCTGAGTGAAGACATGAGGGTTTTGCTACCCCTCTTTCCTGTGAGCAAGGTTTCAAAAGCAAGTGGTGCTTCAATTCCATGTGGAAATGGCTGGTGGGGGGGGGGACCCAAGCCCTCCTGATTTTGCAGGAAAATAATTAAAGCAGAGCTGCTGTCTGCCTTTGATCTCAGAGGTGCTTGTGAACTAAATAAAAATAAAGACCACCTTGGGACAGCGTGTGCTGTTAATTAACTAACTGAAGCTGCCTCCTGTGTGCAAAGCATTCTCCAGCGAGTCTCCAGCAGCCTTGGCGTGCTCTGTTGGAAGGGGAAGTTGCCAAATGCAACTTGGCAACTTCCAGCAAGTGAAAAACCTTCTCATGGGCAGGGAGGGATGTAAAATTGAAAATGTCTGTAGAAGATGCCATATGACTCTTGTGTGGTGCCGACTTCCAGAGTTTGATGCAGAAGGGCATAAATGGGTCACTTTGCATCTCCTTGATGGTGGGAGCAGGGCTCTCTTCTCTGGTTGATGGCTTCTCTGCAGCTTTTTTCCTGGGATGGATTGAATGCCTCCTAAGTCTTGCTCACCTCTCTAGCTGAGGCCTAGTGCCAGGCTTCTGCTGGCTGTTTATGTGCATAGGATGCTGAAGCCCTGGCAGGCACCTCTGCAGCAACCCCTTCCAGACAGATGGCTTTGGAGACGGGCCCAGGCACTGGTCAGCAATCACAGACATTAGGGCCTTTCAATTAATTCTAGTATTTTTGACTGTTGTCCAACACACTCCAACTTGATCATGCTTGTGCTAAATCCCCAAACGCATCTTCAAGTTTGATATTGGGCCCATGAGACTTGTTCCCCTCCAGACCATGAGTCCACCCATCCTGCAGCCTCCTGGACGGGGCAGGCGGATGGGCGGCTTGGACAGACCTCCCTTCCCCCGTGCTGGGCTGCTAATCTGCAGCTTAAGGCCTCGGAGCCGGGGTGTCCGTCTTCCCGCCCGCGCAGCAGTTGGGCTCTCGCCAAGTAACCAGCTTTGGTGTTTCCTTAAATATTCTGCTGCTGTTTGGAAAAAAATAAATATCGGAATTGATGTTATTACTAGAATTGGCCAGCTGGCCAAGGGCTTTATTTTATTTTATTTTCATTAACAAATCATGCCAGGCACTGTTTTCCCAATGAAGCAATGAACGTGTTTTCAGAAAAGGGAGGGATACACCCCACCACCACCACAACCAGCGTTGTCCCCGAAATCTGGAAACACTCAGTGTAAACCAGAAAGAGGGAATGTTGCTAGGCTGGGCTGTTGGTCAGAGGTCATGGGGCTGTGCTCTGTGTTTTGGCCTCTCCTTGTGCCACATCCTTGCTCCACTGGCAGCAAAGTCGTGCGGATTCGGGGTGTTGGGGATGGGGGGAAACACAGCTGTGATGTGGGGCCTTGACCTGTTTGCTGCTGCTCTCCTTTGCCTGGATTTCCACAGAGTGTATCCCACCTAGGGCAGAAATTAGGTTAAAACAAGTGGGCTTTTTAATTTTGTTTTATCTTCTGGAAGAAGAGATGATGACAACTCTAGCTTCATCTTACTTGTCCTCTAGAAACTCAAAACTTCTTGTTGTCCTTATTGTTATGAGAAAGCCCCACCTGCCCTAAGCAGGCTTGTTCCAATCTTAAATCATTGAAGGGATTAAATTATGCACCAGCTTTTGTTTAAATCTTCCTGAAAGATCTGAAGCTTCAAAGATGTTGTTTGCAGCAAACTGTTTTCTGAGTTGCATTGAATTCCTTTTTCCTGTTTGATTTCTTTTTGAAAGGGGAGAAAAAAGGGTATTTCTGCTTTACTACATTTAATAAGAGCCTAAGGTGAGAGGAGCAGTGTTTAGGGAGATTTATTCTCTAATAACATTCTTGGAGCAATATTCCCAGGATATTTTGGTAGACTGAAGTCTCTCTTTTCCCTCGTTTTTAAAAACACCAAAGATAAGATAAAATTTTATAGTGTCTGTAATGAGATCTCCAGTAAAAATATTTATGTCTTTGCCTTGGTATTGGATATCAGTGATCCACAGCTGGTTTCCAAGCAGTGAAATCAGCGTTTAGTTGGTGGTAGCCTTATTTACAAGCTGTCTGATAACTGACTGCTCTCTGTAGATGCCATATACCTGGATTTTTCCTGATTTCACTCGACCTCAAAAGGGAAGTCAAACTAGGCCTAGTCCAGATCACGATGGCAACTCATCTTATTGCATAGATGTTTAGAGAGTGATCGTCACTTGCGACTAGTTTTCAGAAGCAAACACCAGTCTGTTCAGGCCAGGTTCCCGCAGGAATATAGCAGATTGGAAGAAAAGTTCTCTTGAAAAGCAGTGCTCAGGAACAGCTACTTCGCCTGAGAAAGCAGGACCCATGCTGCTGCCACTAATCTAATCTTGTTCCTTATTTCTTATTTCTGTGTTGACAAGGAGCCAGTTTTGATTTGTTCAGCTATGGCTTGAAATGCAGTCTGTCTGCCATGGTGACAAATTGAAAAGTGGAAAAGCCTGAACAAAATTTTATGGGCTTTGCAGTGTTATCTTTATGAAATGTTCAACACAGAAATTTCCATTTTCTTAATGTCTCTCTCTCTTCACCCCTCCCCCCCCCCCCCCCCCCCCCCCTTCTAGGTATAGAAGAGAAAACGATTCTTTCAAAAAAAGAAAAAATGAAGCTGAGGAAAGAAAGATGGCTACAAAGTAAGTATTCCTGAAAAACAACGGTATCACATGCATCTCACTGGATGATTCTTCTGGATTTCTCTCTAAATGAGGTGTGTTCAGTGGCTGGAAGTACTGGGCAGTGTCAGAGCAAGGACTATAAGCCGTGTCGGCTGAATGCTTCTCAGAAAACTTTGAGTTTGTTCTCCAGCACATGGGGTAGAAGTCTAAGGTTTTGCGTGTCTTTCCAGAGGGCTTTTAATGCTCAAATTGAGTCTCTTGTCTCAAAGCTGTTTTTGATCTTCCTCCATGTGTGATATAAGAGACTCCGTAAAGCGATTTGCGTAGTCTCCAGGTAAGATACTGTGGCACTGCAAGGTTTAGCTTGTTGTCCTGCGCTGTTAAGGCTGCAGTACAGTCACTGTTAGCTATACAGTCACAGCATGACCTAAATGGCTCCTGAAGAGCTGTGTGCAGGGTAGGAGAGTCTGGAGCCGAGCCCCACACAGCCACCAGCTAGTCCCCCATCTCTGTGTGCAGTGCTGGGAGAGTGCAGTGGGGCGGGTGCCCCTTGATAAGGAAGGCCTCTGGGGAATCTAGTTGTGCTACTGCTCTCTCCCACAGGCTATGGATCAGTGAATCCACCTACCAGACAGCACTGACTGTCTAGTGGCTGTGAAATAAGAGCCAAACAAAACCAGCCCATGGTTGAAGTGCTCTTGCTTCCTGTGGGAAGTGCATCTGTATTTTCATTTCTAGTTTCCCAGCACAGTGAGACTTTCAGCTGTGGTATTCTGAGGTACTCTGCCTTCATATTAGTTATGCACTACCTGTCCTCATGTACCAAATTACTTGAAAGCTCAGGTCTTTTTTTTTGTTGCACAACTGTGTGCCTGGCATCTCCTCTCGGGGGGGGCAGTGGGAGCAGGGAGTTACCTATCAGGGACTTCGTCCTGCAAAGCAGTTAAGGGTGGTCTCATCTAGGGGCCCTTTGGAGGGCAGGTGAGATGGCTTTGCCTTTCTGAGTGCAACGAGGAATGCGGCAGCTTCTCTGCAACTAGTAGCTCTACATTTTCAGCAGAAGGAGCTTTAGAAGATTCCGAAGCAGGGGTGTAACAGGAAGATTTGTCTTGCCACCTAGAGTTGTTCTCAGGACACGCTGTTCTCTTAATACCTTTTTCCCAGCAGAATTGCTGACAGACTGTATGTGGGATGGAGTGGTGCATCTTTCTGCTGTGCCGTATGTTCTGCTCCTGAGCTCTCACTGATCTCTGAGGTTGAGTCCATCAGCTTGTGATTTCACCTGTCACAATGAAGGTGTCTCTGGCTTCCCTTACATAAAAAGGTGGTAATTTAACACAATGAGTGTTAAGGAAAGCTTTCTTTACAACACCAAGCTTCTGAGTTCCTTGTGCTCAGTCCTCAGTCAAGTACAACACATAGTTGGTTGTGATAGTCCTGACATCTGGCCTGCTGGCTGCAATTTCAGTGCTCCTTAAGTGTTCTCTCCATGTGCATACTTGATACTATCGTGGGAACATAGTTGTGCTCCGGCAGGCCCTTCCTAAGCTTTCCCTGCCCTAATATCCTGTTGCTCATCATGACTAGCAGCAGATGCTATATTCTCAGCAGGATCTTAATGATAGCGATTTCACAGAAAAGGGGTACACAGAATTCATGCCTTGCATTTCCTGCAAGAAGCAGAGGCCAAGCTCCTGGACTTCGGTGGTGCTGCTGCTCCCATGTTCAAGGTCAGTCATGGTGAGGATAAAGGAAAATCCAGGCAAAGGCTCTCATGTGCTCTCAAAGCTGCCTTCCTGCGGGTATGTTTTTGCAGCAGCAGTAAAGACTTTCTCAATATTACAAATATTTTGGCTCTAAGACAGGCTTCTTTCCCGTCTTCTAGCTCTAAAATTACTAAACTGAGTGAATAGAAATGAAATGCATAAGCTTTGCTTTGGGGAGAACCCAAAGACAGAAAATTTCACCCCCAAATTATCTGCCCAAGAAGATACCAGGAACTGGAAATGCTTTACAGAGTACTGGAAATGCTTTACAGATACAAAAAATAGCTGATTGTTGGCCCTCTTTTTACCCCAGCTAAACTTGCAGCCAGTTGGCAAATATCACCATTTCCCCTAGCAAATGTTACACTAAGGCTTAGCCAAGTCCCATAAGATGTCTATGTTTTTTGTTTTTGTTTTTTTTTTTCTTTTTAAGTCAGCAAATGTTGGTACCAGGTATGCAGCTTCCTATCAAGACACAAACTGATTAACTGTAATTAGCCTACATACATTATCAATAAAGAACCTGATATTAGCTGCTGGAGTAAAATGAACTCATATTTCCCAAGATGGTGCTTTTTTCAGTGACACTGAGCACTTCAGCACAGTCATAACTGAGCCCAAAGAGCTGCAGTCAGTTCAAACTGGAGCTCATTGCTTTTGCCTGATGCATGTAACTTGTCGTTCTTTACTGTGGATTTTGCAATAGTTGCTTGTTCCTCTCCCCTTGCTCCCCAAAAAGAGAACCCAACTTTACCGAAATGGTTATCTTGAAATCTCTGTTTTCCTAAATCTTCCCAGGAGTTTGTTGTTTCTTGTTATCCCGGGCCTGCTTTTTTGATATTGGATGCCAAGACCCTGGGAACTAAAGTTCATCCCAGTAGTGCAAATGCAAAACTTGGAAATTTCTTCCATTCCAATAAATCATCTCAGGAAAGACTAGCACAGGAAAAAATGTTATGCAATGCGTTAGACATTAGAAGTATGTGCATTTAAAAATATATATATCGTATGGCTCCAAGGATGAAGACCTCATAGGAAAAGAATTTGGGATGTTTGCTCAGAATCAGGTGTCTGAAAATTTTGAGCACAGAATGTTTATGAAAGCTCTAAAGTAGCCAGCTTCATAAAGCCAGACCAAAAAAAGAAGTGATGCAGAACAGAAAGCTGTGTTCTTGGCAGGGATTCCTGTGAGGAGAAGCATTTACAATCCTGATTTGTCACAAACATCCATGTACAGCAAAAATTGCCGTTCATCGAGAATGGTTGTCGTTTGACTCAAACAGTTTAAGTTGGGAAGCGAACAAGGCAAAAATATTAAAGGAGCAATCAGTTATCCAATTGATTTGAGCTCTGCTTTCTTGAATGGAGCGCCAGGATTAGATAAGGTGACATCTTGTCTGTGGTCCTGCAGAATGGCACTGAGTGTTTTCTTGTTTCCACCACAAATACTTTTGATGATTGCAGGCCTCCTTTTGTGACTCCATTGCATTAACAGCCATAGTCCTTCCTGCACTGACTAATTTGGCAGCACGGTTGCTGTCGCTGTGCTCTGTAATATCCGTATGAGGAGTTCCCAGCTTAGAGCTGAAGCTTGTCCTCAAAATGCTTCCATGTGGTGTGTGCTTGCGTGAGGGGAAGGGTGATGGCCACAGGGAAGGCAACGCAGTGCTGACAAGCTGGCTGGCCTTGCTCGGAGGGCCAGGTTTTCCATGAAGAGCGCAGAGTATGTTTGTTCAAGGCTGTCAGCAGAGGCTTGCACTTCTGCTGTGGCCTTAACTGAGTGCACCACGGGAGGAGAGTTTTCTATCACCTCTTCCACCTTTCTGACACAGCTAATGGTGTCAAGGTAGCAAAGCTGATTTTCAGACCAGGTTGTCTGGCAGAAGGAAAGAGAACATGCTGAGCATGCTGAGCTCTGGCTGTTCTAGTGATATTCTGGTGCATTTAGGACAGATGGGTGCACCCTGGAGGTCAGCTGGAGGCTCCTAGCAGCCTCCTGTGCTGTGTTACTGTGAGCACTGAGTAGTCTCATGTGCCATGGTGCAACGGATGGAAGCAGTTCAGGCAACGTGATTCTGGCCATGCCATTTCCTACTGCAAGTGCTAATAGAGATGTGTGCAGTTACAAGCAAACAGAAGGGGAGCGTGGGACCTAGAAATTTCATGGATCATGGGGTATCTCTTGGAAACACTTCCCTTTCTCTCACTAATGCCCTGTTTCTGATTCAGAAATAGAAAGTGTGAAGCTAGCCAAGCAGAAGCAGAAAGCTGAAGCGAAGCGGAAGGCAACACCTGTGGTGGGAGACATGCAGCCACTGATGGAAGCCCTTCCTGAGCTCTTTGACTTGACCACAGGTGGCAGGGACAAGAAGCCACCCAAGAGGTATGTGTTGTTTGGGGATGAATCGTGTATCTTTCTCCTTCAGGCAGGATAAAATGTCCTGTGGTTCAGTTTGTAGCTACAGGCAAGGGAAGTTCAATGCCAGGAGAACAGGGCCTCATTCTCAGCGTCATGTTTCACTGGCCACAAGGAAAGGCCTAAATGTGCCCTCAGTCTCTAGGTAAGAGAGGAACTGGTTTCCTCATATGCAGCTTAGCAGGAGACAGTTTGGGAGCAACCAACCCTCTTAGAAGCTGCAGGATTGACACACAAGCATTCAGAGTGCAATACTGCTGTGCTCGCTTGAGAATCTGCACTTGACGTATGTTTTATAATGAAAGATGTCCTGAATGTCACCTTCAGAGAAGAAAAAAAAAAAAAATAGAGAGAGGCAAAATAAGAGAAATCCTTTCTTTTCTAGCAGGTCATATCTGAAGCATTCAAAGGGAACTAAGGTGGTTCTTGTTTTGCAAGAGTGAAAGCAGAGGAGTTTAACTTGTCTAATTCACACAGCTGTGGTGCAAGCGAGGGATGTGGATGGAAAGCCAGGTTTGAGAAGAGTGCTGCTGCCTGCTAGGATTTTTGGCTTCCTTCCCACATAGGCCTCTGGCCACATTGCAGGCTGCTATTCTGTCCTTCCAAACCTTCAGGCTTTCTCCTGAGGCAGTTTGAAACCTTTGAGCCCAGCTTTACTTGTTGGCCAGATTCTTTGTTTGCCCTGTTGGCTCGGAACATGACTTTAGACAAGAGCAGGTAAATAGCATTTCCTTTCTATTTATTTTACTGAAAGAAAGAAGTCATTCCAGTCTTGTCTGGAGCCTGCTAGGTTCCTGACCATGTGTTTTCTCCTTTGGTTGGAAATTGCACTGAATTTGCTCCCTTCTCCATTTCTTGTGCTACATTGTAATCTATACTTCTATATTTCTGATCCTCTGAAAGCTGATTTCAACTGTCCTGGCCGGGTCTGGAGGGAGGTGGTTGTGATCACCCTTGTGCTTTCTCTTTTTAAATGTAATGCTTACATGGCCATCTGGTCAGTATTGCAGGTGCTTTTCCATTCCCCAGCGCAGAACAAAAGAGCTCTGCGTGCTTGTCCCTCATCTCCAGTCACTCTGTAGTGGGTGAAACTAGAAACTTGTTTTGTCCGTTGTTAGCAGGTATTTGGATTAGAGAACAGCCAGGTATAAGGCTGTCTGGCAAAGCAGCCTGTTCTTTGGTTGCAGAGCAAGACTGGAGATACCCTGAACTCTTGTGACTTGCTGGACACCCCAGAAAGAAACTCTGGTCCAGGTGGGATGCCTGCCTACAGAATCTGATTGAGTTGGGTTGGCTGTTCATTGTCCTTCTAGAAATTTAGCCTCAGACAAAACTTGTTTTTAATTTGTATGTAAGCAAGGGAGAATATTTCCCTCTCTAACTTGGCTGCTAATTCTTTGAATAGCATCTCTTTTTTTTTTTTTTCCTCTCCTTTTTTTCCTTTATGCATCCAAGGTCTGCCTTCCTTTTCAGTGAAAATGAGCAGCAGAAGTACCCAGAGTTTCAGGTCTTTGAGGACACTAAGGTTTGGCTGGATGGGGTTTTGTGCCATGTCTTAGCCTAAGGACAAAAAGCTGTTCTTTCCCCCTTGGAGTGGATGGTGTGCTACAACAACATGTACCTAAGTGAACTGGGCAGCTCTCCGCTTCAGAAGGATGTGGAGACAAGGAACCTTGGGAATGTAACAGTCTGTGAAGTCAAGTGTGATATGGAGAGGAAGCGGTTCATCATCTTTTCCAGAATGAGAGAGGCACATCTCACAAAAATAGTTGTGAAACACATTCAGTTATTATGTGTGCTTATTAACCTTGTGCTTATTAGCACAAGGAGGTCTGTGCTCGGAGCTGCTCCTCCCTGCAGGCTGTCAAGGCTGTGTGTTCAGGCAGGGCCTGGCAGGCCCAAGGAGGAGAACTCCCCTGAGCATCCTGCCTGCGGCTGCACTGTGCCTGGCTCGGGATCTTGCAGGAATGTAGAGATGAGCCTGCGCTCGGAGCTGTGGTTATGCTCTTTCCTGGCCATCTGCTGTGCACCGCTCTAGCGGGTATACAGGCCAAAAGGGTCCTTCCATCTGACTCGGTACAGTCAATATTCTGTTTCTAAAATATATTTTATAGATGTGCAATACGCGTGGAAGCTTCCTGTGGTTTTATACAAGCTTTTAGCCTGACTTCCTCCGAGTGCTGCTCTCAGCTCCATCGTTCTTTCTCTGCCTCTCCAAGATCTTCCAGGGACTCTGGCAACCCTTTTCTTCTGGAAGACTGAGCTCATCTTCTGGCTCTGTTTTCACTTTGGCTGCAGGGCTCTACTATCTAGAAAGCCTAGTGGGACCCAGGGCACAAAAGGGTGAAGTGGCACTGCTCTGACTGAGAAATTTGATGTTGGCCAGGACTGTCCGCAGTCATTTCAGCTCATGTGGGAGCTTGACATGAATTGACACTGTCCATGACATGTCAGCCAATACCAGTCCCTCTTGCAGCTGGGATGGAGGAGCTACAGTGCTCTTCCCTTTGTGGACGACTAATCCCCTTGATGGCTTGTGGCTTCCTGTACGGCATGAGAATGTGTGTGCATAAGTGTTTGAAATAATCAGAGGAGGCTTTTATAGGATTTGAATCATTACATAAATGAAGGGTAATACTCTGGTGATTTGTCAGCAGTATTAATAAAAGATTAGATTCTCCAGGAATTTGATCTCCTGCTGGGTAAGAGAGCATTACAGTGAGGTTTTTATTCTGATTTATAATGAATGAAGGCAATGAAGTGTAATGAAACAGGGCTGCCATTCACAGTCTGAGTGAGCGGGCAGCATCCTGGTGATTTGTTAGGGGAAAATCAGACAACAGCCTTTCAGATGTCTCAGACCAGTGGAACAGAGGTGTTGGGTGGAACTGAAAAGCCCTCAGAAGCATCAAGTCCCTTGAAACAGTAATGTGGCTCTTCCCAAAAACAAAAGTGGATGTGACACTTTAAAGCAGTCCTGCATCTCATGGAGTGTCCTAGAGCAAGTTGTCTCAAGAGGCACAGCTGCAGGAATGTACAATCTTGTAGTGTCCAGTGGTGCACTCTGGAAAGACTTTTCTTTAAGCAGGGTTACCCTCTGCAGAGCTATTTGAGACCTTCTTTCCTTTGAAAAAGTTGTCATGGGGACCTGGGGCACACAGATTTTTGCAGCCCCCTACTCTGCTGATTGTGGGTTGCCCTCTGACTTTGGAAGGGTTTTCTTTCTGCTGCTTTAAGTGATCTAGGCAAATGGGGGCAGTGACCAGGAAATTGCTCCTGCACCAAATATTAATGAACATAAAGTGAGTAAAGAAGCTTTCTGCTCTTGCAGGAGGACAGAGCAGCATGAGGGAGAGCTGCTCGGGCCCATGCAGCTGTATCTGCTCTTGCTGCTCGTGGTACCTCCTGAACTTGCAGGCCTGTTACATAATCTAGCAGTGCTAGGGTGACCGCAGCAGGGATAGGAGCCCAAGTGAGCAGCGTGCAGGCATTGATCTGCCTTGCTGCCGTTCCTGAACGGCCTTTGTGCTGCTGGGCCTGGCTAACCAGCATCCATTGTGTTTGGATTCATGTGGTCTGGCAGGGATCTTGGATGCTGGGGCAGGAAGTGAATCAGGTGGGAAGGACTTGGTTTGTGAGGATCCCCCTTGAGGAAAACTGATTTGGGTCAGGATTGCTTCTCCTGTTCATCTTCTGGGTGACACCACAGCTAACCAGTGCGGTGCCCAGGATGGGGTGACAACTTTGGTCTCCTTGGACTTTACCCAGGAATAACAAATGGGTGCAGAGAGTGCAAATCTGGACTTGCCCCTGTGCCTCAGCTGCATGTTGTACATCATTTTGTTATTGTAGATTCGTGGGAATTTTTAGATTCTGAGTAAAAGCTGAAGCTCTGTGGTGCTTTTCCATTAGCTAACTGATCTGCAGTTAATTTCTGTTACCCCAAGGTTTGCCAGTTTATGTGTTGAGAGAGAGAAAGGAATATTGCCATTCATTACCTTAAAAATAAGTGGAAGCTTTTTCTTTAATGGCCTCATTGCAAGACCCTAAGCAGACCTGGTCAGCAGCAAGGCCAGCAGCTCCCTCTTCGATGCTGAGTGTGATGTCTACAACTGATGCCTGCTAAGACTGGAGCTCTGTAGCACAAGCTGAGCAAGGATGAGCTAGACTAGTGGGGCAGGGAAGTTCACTGGATCTCTTCTCCAGGCAGCAGTATCACTTCGATCTGCAAGTTAGTGACGAGCAGAAAGTGATCCAGGCATGGAAAGCTCATGACCAGTTCTAGAGTTAAGTGATCCTATTTTTTCCAATGGCATTAACCTCCAGCCTTTGCGATCCTGATTCTGGAGCTGTTGTCAGTGTGTGGCAGAAAGTGTCGCACTTCCCTGGTTTGGCTATGGGAATTGCTTTTCAGGACCATTTCTGTGCAGGGCAGTTATCTATACTTCCTGAAAAGACAGATTCAGAGTCATTGGACTCTTTCCATCTCCTCACCTGTTGCTAAATTTTCTCTCCTCTATAACACTACTCACTTATTTTTTATCTTCTTTTCACAGCCACATGACAGCAAAGGCAGAACCAACAGACTTCTGTCTCATGAACCAAGCTCAGAAACGCAGGCTTTTGTAAGTACCATTTATCAGAGTATCTGGTCCCTGCTTTTTGTAAGTCTTTTCAGTGTTGTCTTTCTGTTGAATTTTTTTTTTTCTGGTGTTTTAGCACACCTTTATATGTTCAAAAATGCTGCCACCTTTGGCAGAGATGCCTGCACCTCCTGAGTCTTCTGATTGCAGGTGACTTGGGAACTTGCTCCTTTAATTCACCTTGCTGGCCTCACTGAAAAATGAATTGCTAGCTTGGGCCTCCTATGTATGATTTCTAGGCTTTCAGTAGAAGCCCAGACGAATTATCATCTTGTCCCTACTAATCGTAGTTGTCCTTGGGGATGGATTGCCACTCTGGTTCCCCATGACACCAGTTATGAGAACATCTCTTTCAAATCCCATTGTCCCATGAGTGCTTCTGCTCTTCTGGAAACACTTGCAGTGCAGGTACTCATGCAGGCAGTAGTGCTTAGCTGGAGACCTTCTAGGTCTGACTGCAAAGCAAGCATGCCTGTGCTGCGTCCCCTTGTGAGACACAGGCAGTGCCATTATCAAACTGGCGGTGCCTGCCTTCCTCTCTCAAATTGCTTAGATGGAGCTGCTAACATCCAGCTGTGACTCAGTTTTCAGTGACAGCAGGCCCATCTAGTTCTAGCTGATACCTTCAGAGAATGGTTGTATAGAGAAGCATCGTGAACTATGGTCCTTTCCTGGATCACCTCTGGAATCACAACTTGCATGCCTTGCTTTCTTCATGGGGTCAGCTCTGTATCGGCCCCTGCCACAACTTTTCTTGTAGAATGAAACGCTGCGTGTTTTTGCATAATCTGTGGAGTTCATTAAGTGGCTGGTAGCTCCTTGCTTCTCTACGTACCTAGTAGATATTTTATAACACAAGCAGACATCAAGAACTTGACTTCCCATCAGCACAGCCCTCCTGGAGCTAAGCACTGTCCTCTGGCAGTCTCTGTGTTCTGTGATCTGCACTTAAAAATTTTGTCTGGCAGTTCTAGGCTGTTCAGTTCCAGGTGTTGAGGAGAATAAGTGAGTTGGTGTATCCCAGCATTCTCTTACGTGCAGTCTCCGAACATCCTCCTCTGCCTGGACCTGATGTCAGAGTCCAGCACTCTGGCTCTCTTTGAAATTGTTTTGCTGTTCAGGCTTTATACTCGGTATTAGAATGGGCCACACATACTCTTTTCTCTGGGCAGATCTAGCTGTTTCAGGGAGAAACATTTACATCAGTTGATCCACTCAGCTGCTGCTTGTCTAAAACAAAGCTCACCCTTCAGTCCCCTTCGTGTTCAGCAAAAGTCAACTTTCTGTGCAACGTCTGTGGTTAGTGAATGACACCCTGCATTATTCCTGAACTTCATGGGTTCCTCACCCCATCTTCTCTGAGCTTTTTTCCATTGTAGGATTTCATCAGTTGGTCACATTTGGCAGGTGTCCTTGCTGCAGTGACTTTAGCTCAGTCCAGCCTTTCTGGATGAGTCCTCCTTTGGCTTGTTGCAAAAGCCCAGGGATCATGGCCTGGCGTGCCACCAGTGTGCCATTTTTCTGGAGCTCATGGGTGAGAAAAACCTCTTGATTTGGGACTTTACAGATCAAGAGCCGAGTGGGTGACTGCACTATCATCTTCTGTATTAGCAAGCAGGTGTGAGATGTCTATGCTAATCCTGCCACCTGTGCTGAGCACTGGCTTGTATCCTACCACAGTGATTTTGCTATTTAAAAACTGTGTCCCCAACAGGGGAGATCATGAAGTTCATTTTCTAGGACTTCAGGTAGGAGAGGAGGTTCTCCAACTTTCACCCCCATTGCCTCAACTGTTTCACACTGATCTTGAGATTTGGCCTTTCTTTCCATTTCTCTGCTAGGGAAGAGGCTGGCACTGAAGGAAGGGACATCCCAGCAAGAGTCAGGGGCTGCCTGCTGCAAGCCGAGAAGCGCTCTGCTGATGCACAGGGACTGCTGGGAACGTGCAGATGTGTGGCTGGCTGGCCTGTGCAGAGCCTGGCAATCTGTGTGGAGGAGATGGGGAAGCCACAGCGAAAGTGGCTTATATGAAAACTCAGCCTTTCATATATCTATCTATTTACATTCCTTCTGTGTTCTTGTTTTTCCCCTGAAGCAATAGCCCTGCCTGCTTTTTAAGAAAAGATTTCCACAACAACCAGCTGTGACCCCCAGGTATACAGAAGAGTATCTATCGTACCCCTCCCCTGGTGTCTAACTAGTGTTGCAAGCAGGATTACCAAGTCTCTATATGGAGCACATAGATGAGCTCTTAAATGCAGGATCTGCTTTTGTGCTAGTGCAGTCTGAATGTTTTTCATTCTCAGAAGATTTACTGAATCCCCACTGTCTCTAGGTCCTGATTTACTATGGGAAAGCTCCAGATTTTCCAAGGGATGGTGGGAACTAACATGGTTGTCTGTGCCTTTGTGGCATGAGATCAAGTGCTTGGAGCCCATGGAGCTGGCAATAATTTAAGCTTTGGCCTTGGGTGAATTAAGCCTATTTCTTGTACTGTTTTCTTTGAGGTTTACACCCAGTATAATTCTGTCTGTACAGAAACCCATTGCTGTATGGTTCTTGTTCTTACCTGATCAGTCCCTTATGCATGAGGCACTCACCGTTTGTGTGTTTGTGTTTATTTTTTCTCTCCCCAGAGAGGAGGAGATGGCTCGATTTCATGAGGTCATTACGAACCCCAAGTATAAGGCCAACCCACTCGTGGCCATTAGTGAGCATCTCTCCAAGAGGCTAAGGCAGGAGGAGGAAGGTAAACCCTTCTAGGGCATCAGCTGGGACCAAACATGCATACTGGAACCAGTGCGAAGGCTCCAGGCCATGGGGGGAGCACAGCACTAACATGGCCTCTCAGGCACTTTGGTCCTTGGAAGCCATCCAGCAGATTATTAAACCCAACAGTCCTGTTTTCTGTCTGCAGAAATAATGCAGTTCTCCTGATGGAGGCAGCTGCTCCTTGGCAAGTAGCCTGCAGAGAGCAGGGTGTTCTGTGAGATCTTTGAGCAGACATTAAGCTTCCTGCAAAGTGTCTTGACACCTTCTCCCTTCTTGTGAGCAGGCACGATTTGTTAAATTATGCCACTGGCAATGTGTCTGCTTTTTTGTTCTCTTGCTCCCTACCTTGCCTTTTTGCTGATGGCTCTGAAAAGAGGTTTGCTGGTGCTCTGTGATGATTGTTCAAGACCCCAAGCCTTGGAGCCTAGAAGAGCACTGTAGATTTGTGTAAAGATTGATGCTGCTGTTCCTTTGTTTTATATGAAAATTCAGCTTTGGAATAAATGCACTTTCACACAGTACTGAGTTTGACTGGGTCTTGTCTTGATAACTGTTGATAAACTAATACAAGTTTATTCTGAAAAAAAATTAAAAGAATGTTTTTTTTTTTTTTTTTTTTAAATAATAATCACAAGACTACTGTTGCAGCATGCAACAGAAGACACTTGAAATCACTGCTGCTCATGTTGAAGTTGGACTTGTCTTTCTACTACCCTGGAAGTGGTTGCTTTTAGCAGATGATGTTGACTCCTTCTGGCCTATGTTGTGTTCCCAGCTTGGCTTGCCCTAAAGGAAGCATGTCAAAGCATCTACGTCTTCAGCAGAGAGTGAAATATTGGAAATGGTTAACAAATTCAAACACTTTGTACTGCGGCCGTATTTAGCAATATTTAGTTGGCACCAAAATGGGGGTGGAGTGCCAGCTGTCAGACCAGAATTCCAATTTCACTAGAGGTCCCAGCAGTTTAAAGATTGAAGTGGGAGAGCTTGCTTTGTAAGGCCAGCTGTTCACTTAGTGGTGGTTGAGTCCAGGACCAGCACTTGTATTATACATCTGTGCTTCCCAAAGTACCCTCAGCTCCCACTTAGTTGTGCCTCTGGGTAAGCGAGATCTGGCCCAGGCCCAGCTGCCCAGCACTGGTGGGCCAGACAGAACTACATGGAAGAGGCTGTTCCAGCCCATGTCCCAAAGTGTCCCCCTGCTCTTGTTTGGCAGGAAGGCCTGGGCTAGTTCGGTTTTGGGGGTGAGCTCAAGGAAATCCTTACTCAGCCTGTGTTCAAATATGAGTGGGAAGAAAGTTCCAGGAAGGCTGGGAGAAACGGCCTTCTTTCAGGGGTAGGACCTTTGTAGACTTGACCACAAAAGGTGTCTAGATTGTTACTGGAACATCTTTTTTTGTACAGGAATCAGGTTCTAATATAGGGTTAGTACTGTGAGAACTTATTTCAGCAGGCAGCGTGAGCAGCTGAATGAAGACCTGCCCTCAGAAGGTCTATATTAGTTGCCTCAGGCTCTCTCTCATCGCTCCAGTAAGTCTGGGGCTGAAAGGCAGCCCAGAGCAATGGTTCAGATAGCCCAGCACACCTGTCTGAGTGGGTCAGTACCATGCCAGTCTGTCATGGTTGCCAGGTTTAACCAATCCTTTGTCCCTGTCCACCATGCATGTTTTACTTGTTAGATAAATTGCCCTTTCAGTGACTTCCTCCAAAGATTCATTAGTTATTGAAAATGTGTTCCCAGGGAAAACAAGTGGTTTGATGCATGTTGTCTCTTAAATTTTTGCCAAGTAAGAACTTGCTGGCTGTGATTAGAGTGACTTTTTCTCCATCTGATGGGGTTGTGAAGGTTGTGACTGAGGAAATGAGGTGAGTTGAATCTGTTAAGAGATAACTGAAAGCACAGCTACACCCTGTTCGAGATAATCCTGAATTGAAATGCCAGAGACATCAGCACTGTCTCTTGAAGCTAATAGTGTCTTCAGACCCTGGAAGAACAACCTACATTTTTTGGATCAACTCTGAGAAACATCTGAACCCGTTACAAAAGAAATTCATTCTGATGTTCAGACAAAGCATGGAAACGGCAGCCAACTCCTATCTAAGCCAGTGCCTAAAATCAGCTATAATGGGAAGTGGCAGGCGTCCTTAATTATACATGTCTATTGCTTTGCTAATAATGCTGCTTTTCTTCTTCCTCTAGGCTGGCACTAACAAAGGCAGGTCTTTTACCGCCTACCTTTTAACCCCAGCGATGCAGACAGTACCGCTGATAGTGCTGGTCATCGGAAAAGCTGCCGTGCCAGCCTTCCTCCCCAAAAGGTCTGTCTGGAGTTGCGCTGGCAGAGGCTGCAGACGGACGCTGGCTGTGTCCCATCCTCCACCTCATTCTCAGACTCGGAGAGGGCTGGCAGTCGCTCTCCTTGCACCCAGCAACAGGGGAGCGTCTGGCTCCTGCATTGGTGTTGTGAGGTGAATGTGCTTCATTGCTCTCCACTGCTGGGTCACAGGCTCTAGAAAGCAGCATCTGTGAGGGCCATAGGTGGTATCAAACAGCTCTAAGTATCTCCCCAACTTCCTCTCTGTTTCCTTTGCCCTCTCGAGGGCATCTAGCTGCTGGTAGGTTGTGTTTCTTTCAGCCCATCTTGGATTTTAAGCTTTGAATGCCAGCCCTGCCTGTGGTCCTGCTTCCTTTGCTACCACGTGCTGTACCTGTAGGCCGAGTTGGACACCGTGGAGGAGAGCAGAGGCCTGCCTTGTCCTTCCAGTTACCTCTCGGAAAGTCAGCATGTTTTTGCTTAAATAGAGAGAAAGTGAGGAAGATGAAGGAGGTGAAGATAGGCAGGTACAAAGCAAGATGAACATTTACTTTTGCTATTGCTAATGAGCAGGGCTTTCAGGGAGATGTAGAAATGGGAAAGCTCTCATGACCTGTTGGAGGATTTAACTTTCATTGCTCTTTCCTTCTGTGATCAGTAGGAGCTTTGCAGCTTTTTATTCTTGTGGGTTTTTTTTAGAAAATACAGAACACATGAAGAGTCTTGGGCTCCTTGAGGGGCTGGATCATGCAAGCCAAGCTGTGTCCCCACACTTTCCCTGGAGTGCTGCTCTGCAACTCCATGAAACACTCCTGCCTGTGAGGTGCATACAGTGCATCATTACTGTACTTCATAGTGGTTCCCAGAAGTGGGAACTTTGTTTGATATAAGCCAATTTTCTGTGCACCATCAACTTAGTGCACTGTACTTGGCTGGTGGGGACCATCTTTTAAGGCCTCTGAAGAATAAGTAGGATTGGTCCGACCTCTACTCCAAACCAGTTCCTTCCTAATTACTTACCGTACACTGGGGTGAGAACAAATCTGAAAGCATATCCATTCCTGTTTTTCCAGGCTGCTTAGTTTCCTTTTTGCAGGCAGTTCCAAATAACTTAAAGTTGTATCCAACATTGGATGGCCTGAATTCCTGAACTGCATTACCAGCACAAATCTTCAGCTGATGGAAGAGCTAATTACAGGTAGATGGACAGAGGTGCTACTTGTTATATGCCAAGGAACTATCAGCATCTACCTTTAAAAGAAAAAAGTCCTGATGGGATTGTGTCTTTTTTTTTTTTTTTTTTTTAATCTTTTGTATTTTTTGATGAAAGAGCCCCTGCAGTCTGAGGCTGGAAGGGAACAGGGATTTCTGAGTGCAAAACCACCACCAAACACCTTTTCTGTATCTGGTAGCCTGTCCCCATCCTGATGGTCTGTGCACAGAGTCACCACCTGTCACCCTTTTCCTTACTTTGTTATTTCCTTACTTTGGATGGGCTGGTGCTGTTGCTTGGATGTTTGTCTGGCTCTTGTGTTACTTAGCCCTGAGTTTGAAAATTTTGCTCTCTGAGGCATTCAGCAGCAGTTAAACACGTGATAGTTTAAAACTCTAGTTCATAGCCTGCTGCTGCTGCAGGTACCTCCTGCCCCCGCCATCCTAGCAGTTGAGCAAAGGATTTAAAATCTGCCAGGAAACAGGCATCTGAGATGCAGAGTCGCCTTCGCAGTTGGCACATTTTCAGGACGATAAAAGCTTTCACGCCAATGATTTCTTTCTTTTTTTTTTTTTTATTTTTTTTTTGTTGATAGCAGGGTGGGAAAAAATAGCTTCCAAGCTGCAGAGAGCAGTTGTGCTGGAGGGAAGGGTGGGAGCCTGACCTGGCAGCTCTAGACTTAGCAAAAAGTGAGTAAGCAGTGAATGCGCTGCAAATTCGGGACTGGGAAGGTTTGAGGCTATTTTTCGCAAAATTTTGTTTTATTTTCTTGTTGGTGATTTTTCCCTGGAAGGCTGTGAACCAAAGCATATCTGTAAGTACAATCCTCGATGTCCTGTCCATCTTGTGGTGCCAGCAGATATTTTCTGTTCCACACAAAAGCTCCCAAATGCTTTTTTGGGTGGAGTGGGGATTCTCCTTACCAGCAGCTAGTGGCTAGTGTCCTTTGCTCACAGCTTTCAAAGGAATTTTGTTATAGCACCTGTTGCAAACCCCTTCTTTTTGACCCAGTGCCAATGACAGCACCACGTCATGCTTTGTTGCTCCTAGATTTAAGGCTTGCCTCAGGCCAGCTGTGCATATCACAGAGTTCACTGGGTCACAGAGACCTGGCCCTGACCCTTTGCCTGACCCAAGGAAGTCCATGGAATGAGTGTGCAGAGTCCTTACTCTTTCCTTCTGCTTTCTGGTGTGTCTGTGTCGAAAATTTTCCTAACAGACCTTGTGCAAGGGAGTCCCCTAGTTATTTTCTCTTACGGAAAATATGACTTATGCCAGAGGGAGAATGCTTTTGCTCATACTTCAGTCGAAGCTATGAGCTGTGTTGGCCCCATGGCTTTCCTTTTTTCCTGCAGCTAAGCCTGTTTGATGGCTTTTACCAGTAAAACTCCTGCCAGTTCAGGCTTAGAGGTAAATAGAGGTTCTGGATCAAAGAGCGAAGCAACCAGTCTGGTACAGCTGGCAGCTCCTTGTCATACCAGCAAGTAGCATTTGACTGGGAGCTAATCTTTGGAAGAGCATCCTCTCCTGTTCTTCAGTGGATCTGTATCTTCCTGGTAAATATTTTCTGTACTGGATTGTGTAAAAAATGCATGATATGATATACACTGTTTTTTTCCTGCTCTTTTTCTGCTTCTTTTCTGGTCTTTATTTTTTTTCTCATCTCTATAATTAAATCCTTTGGGTTGGCAAATCTGATTGTCTGGAAAAGTCAAAGCAGTGTTACCATTGCAGGATACAGGCATGGGGCTGTAAGTAGGTATTGGTAATACCTGTTCTTGGACAGGAGGTCCAACAGGAGGTCAGTGAAGTTTGTTTCCTGCTTTACAGAAAAAATAACCTTTATCCTTTTATCATTTCCCTTTATCATTCGAACTACAACCCTTTCCAAAAATACTTGACATTTGTTGAGAAAAATTTACTTCTTGTGAATTCAAGTAGACGTGTCACTTTTATCGTTATTTTCTTAAGTCTTTTTTTTTTTTTTGAAGACTGACTTTGCCTTCTTTCATTGTGGCCAGCTGTTGTCCATGATGACCTCTTTCTCTTTTGTGAAAACTGACCTTAGCTTCAGTTTGAGAAAAGCGGCGAAAAATTTCCTTGTACCCTGGCAGTCACTACTGCTGAGGTGCACAGCGGGGTCCTTAGAAGTGGCAGACTGAGAAGAGCTGTTGCTCTTCTCTGACTGTAAGGTACATGGGGCTGTATAGAAATGCCTGTGCTTGGGCAGGGTGATGCCCAAGGCAGGTGCTGTGTGCTCACAGGTCTCATCTAAGCAACACGGAGTCTAAAGAGATCTCATGTCTGTGGCAGGAAAAAAGCAAAATGGAGGAGGACCTGGACTGATTCATGGCTTGGAGGGAAGGTCCCAGTGTGACCCTGTGCTTTGTGTGTCCTAATTCTTTACTGAGGAGTGAAAGTATCAGTACAACTTGCTGCCTGGAAGTGGCTTGCAAATGAAATAACATTTTTGGTTGCTGTTCTTGTTTCCAGAGTGCGGAACATGATATCAATCCTCAGGCTGGTCTACTGTTCTGTAATTCATAAAAATAATTCGGCAGCTCTAGTTGTACTGCTTCAGTGGGGGAACAGAGGCTCCTGTGCTCTCCCTTTCACACTTAAAATAACAATAATTTAGCCTGGAAGGGATCTCTGGAGGTCTCTAGCCCAAACTTACCTTTGCACAGCTTCAAAGTTAAATCGAGTGAACGTTGGAGAAGAAAACAATTCCCAAAGGCAGACTCCTTTGGGAGCCTCAGCTCCTCGATGCTTGGAGTGAAAGGTGGAACTTGCGCAGCCTCTGGTTTGAGGAGAGCTGAAGCAAGGGCTTGCAGCTTGGACCCGTTACAACCAACTTCTGGCTGCCAAGTTTCTGTTGGCGCCATCTCTTCAGACCAGCACCAGTTTGCAGAGGAGGAGAAAGGCAGCATGACAGATTGATTTGTTTTCTCCTGCGGGAACAGTGATGAGATCCCAAGGCTCTGGCAGGGAGACTCTAGCTGGATGAGTAGTCTGTATTTGGATTGCTCCAACTGACCAACATCCTACCTTCCCTCCATCCCTGCAGTGTAATCACATGGGAGTGAAACCCTCTTGCTGGAGGTTAAAAAGGAATAGCTGGATGCATGATGGAAGGGGTACTGTGTTTTCCAGCTATGCAGGGCTTAACCTGCATATCCTCTGGCTTGATCCTAACCTCTGGCACTGGTCATGACTATGCCAGACCCAGGAACAGCTTCCAAAGCACAGCAAGACCTCAGTCTGATCTATGGGACAGCAGGGTGTGAGGAGGGGGTGAGTATATTCTTCATCTCCTACTGTGCTCTCATAGCCCGGTAATCTACAAGGGACTGAAGATTTCTCTTTGTAGCCAGTGGTGGAACTATCCCCAGGAGTATGTTGAGCTCCTCCTTGAACCCATAATGAATCATTTGAGAGTGCACGTCTGGGTTTGCTGTCTAGGGACAAAGAAATCTCTCCAGCTTAAAGAAAAAACCACGAGCTGCTCACCCTCCCCAACAGCATGTCTCCAGGGCTGGGAGCTGGGGCAGCCTTTCTGGGAGGGTGAGTCACACCTTGCTGGGGAGAAGCGGCCGCCTGGGCCCGGGCGGGCTGTGCCTCAGCCTTGCAGTGTGTCTGCGTGCTGAGCAGCTCACTTGGTGGTTGCCTCTGCGTGACCTGGAACGCCTGTCCAGCTCCACCATTGACAAGCTGACTTCCCAGGAAGGAAAATGCCTGACAAAAATGGAGATCCTGAGGCACTAGGAAGCCAGGCTTTTCCTTCAAATATCAAGTAACACTGAACTTCCTTCCTTCATCCCTGTTACCTCTCACTCTGCTTGGGGCAGCATGCCAGCTGTGTGGCTGTGGTGCTCGGCATGGGGACCAGACAACTCCCTCCAGGCATGTAGGACATCCTCAGAGCACTGTGCGATGCCTGGCCGGCCCAGGGCCCTGGGGGACTTGGAAGAATTTGAGCTGCAGCAACTCCTTCTGGTCAAGAAAGGACAAGGACAAAGCTTTTATCTGAACTGCACAGCAGCGATCAAGCACTAGTGACCCTGGACCTCCCGTCCCTTTGCATGCTCTCGCAGGTCCTGCTGTAAACCTTTTCTCTGCACAATGTTATTTCTCCTTCCCCACTCCCTGTTCCGTAGCAGATCCTTTCAGGAGGGCTCCATTTCCTATGCTTTAGGGAGTCTCTTGTGCACTTATGCCGGCTTCTTTTCCCCTCATCAGCAGCATGAGCACAGCTGAAACCAACCCAAAGTGGGTTCCTGCAGATGTGGTGGGAGCAGCCAGAGGGAACCTGGTGAATAATGAAGTGTGTGACTCGGAGCTGCTTGATGGTTTTGGAAGCAGGTGAGAGTGGCACTGGCACCTCTTTCATCTACGTGTTGCTTAAGTGAAGGGAGAGGCAAACCACCTGATCAAACATTTGTCACTGAGTGCAAAGTGATGTGTCCCTGCCGCAGATTTCACCATATGGTGGATTTCACCATAGCTTTTTTGCTGCATCCTTTGGCCTTTGCTTTGACAGCTCTTGATAACTCTCCAAAGAGGAGACTTCGCTGCCTTGCTGGGCCCTACCTTTCTCTAGACCATCTAGGGAAATGCACAACAGAGCAGACCCCCGTGGGACTCCACTGGTGAGAGTGTCATTCCTGCTCTTTGCCTCCTAACTTTAACCAGTTATTAATCCACGAGAGGCCTCTACCTCTTATCTGGTGGCAGCTCAGTTTCTTTAAGAGCTTTGGGGCATTCTTTAAGAGCTTAAGAGCATTGCCACATGCCATTTGGAAATCCAAGTAAAGCCTTGTTAATTGGATCACCCTTATCTCCATACTTACTGTTTCCTTGCAGGGGAATATCGTGCCCTGCAATACAAACTCTTCTCCGACGTGATAATTATCTGAACGGCTGCTGCTTTTGCTCTTAGCTGCAGTTTGCTTCTGTGTAAGATGTTAGAAATCTGGTACCTGGCTTTGTGTTTTTATATTGGCAAACAATTTCATGCCGTTCAGCCATTTTCTCATGCCGTTCAGCTAGAGACGGCCCTGCTTTTTCAGGAAATGGTGAGCTCTGTTCCAGGGTGGAAACTCATGCAGCAGGTCCCACCCAGGCTCTGCTGAGGAGCGTTGCGTAACGAGAGCTGGCCTGGCAGGCAAGCGCCGCGAGCCCAGTGAGGGGGAAAAGCCGAGTGTCCCATCTGCAAATCCCAGTTCCTTTGGTTTCTTGAGCCTTGGGAGATATCTCTTCCTGACCTGCGTGTGGCAGAGAAAGGAGCATTCTCTGCATGTGAACTGTGCCGGGCAGGCCACCTGCTGCAGGTCGATTGTCAGGGCTGAGCTGCTCATTCAGATTGTGCAAGAAGGAATTGCCTTCCTCCTCTTAAAAAATAAAATAAAATAAAAAAATTAAAAGGCAATGATGTGTTGAAATAGGTTATAGTTCATAAGTATAAATGTATATAACAGAGTTAACCTTTGATGAAAGGACATCTGAAGGTGATAAAATATAGTCAGGAGAGAAACTCATTATATGCTAAAGAGAATGTTTCCAAAAATAAGGAAAAATAAATGGTTGTCTCTGTTTCCCTGAGGTTGGTCCCTTCTTGGCACCCAGCGTAGACGGAGTCGCAGAGTGCAGCTCTGAGATTTTTCTCAGCCGAGCGCTTAGGAGCTTTTATGGGTGCAGGAATTGCAAGAACCCAAACTGAGCCTGGTTTCAAGATTGACTTTCTCGATGGAGCTTTATCAGTCATACAGCAGGGCAATATTTTTTCTTATTTTATTTTAAAGTCATTTTTTTCTCTACATCGAGTCAATTGTTTCCTTATGAAGAAGATGTTAAACAGCAAAAACAAAACACACGACTTTGCCAGCCGCGTTGTTAAGACTTAGGCCTCTGTGTCCAAGTGCTCTGGGATTTTCCAGATCACTTGATTTCAAGTAGGGCGCATAAAAATATAATCTAAGGGTTTCTCTGCTTTTAATGCTCCTTGTTTCGTGCCAGAAGGGGTGTGCCTCTGTACTGGGTTGATTTTGGTTACCCTGTTTGAACTTGCTGTGATTTGTATGTGAAACATTCCCATCATTGTGTGGATCCATGTGTGTCCTTTCTGTGATTAATCTTTGCCGGGGGTAGAGTGGGATTGTGTTTGCTTTCTAATGCTGTTTGATGAAGGGGTTTCTGTGCTGACCCACAGCAGGGAGGGTGGGTCGCTGGGACAGTCTGATCCAGACTCCTTATTCTGTCTGGTGCAATCAAGTTTAATAAAGAGCAGATTTTTATGCTTTAATCAAGTACAGACTCTGTTCGCGGAGCGCAAGTTGTGGCTAGGAGAGCAGGACCTGGACAAGACATCCCGGAGGGCTCTCGTGGCTAGAGCTGCTAGTGGGGAGCTCAGCTGAGCAGTGGAGCAGGAAGTGGTGAGATCTCCCCCGTGACATTAATGAAGCTTCAGTTCTCAGTGTTAGTTTATTGTCCAGTGTTGTTACTGTAAAGGATTTGAAGCTGGCAGATGTGCTAGACAGGCGTTTGGGAGGCACTTCCCTGGCTGTGATCTTAACAGTGTGAAATAAGGCACTAGAAGGGTTTGCTTACTCTTCCTGGGTACAAACACCTCGCTTTCAGTGGCACAAGTAGGAGAGGAAGCTGTGGCCAAGAAAATATCCAAAACAGGAAGCTGCTGTGAAGGGAACAAATGTCAGTGTGTGAAGGACTCAGTGAGGTGAAGGCAAGAGATGCCAGAATATCCTCCTAGAGGAAGAAGGTGGAGGAAGAGATAACGGCTTCAATGCACCTACCCTTTGTCCCATGCTCAGCCAGCCTGGGGGGACGGGCTGCAGAAGCAGCTGTGAGGACACACTGTTCCCACAGCCAACATCTTGAGCTGCATTTAAGCATGCTGTTCGTCTGGCTTTTCCAGATACTGTCTTAGGTATCATGGTACAGGGGCAATAAGGAGAATTGCGTGGAAGGTGGTGAGGTTTTCAGCCGTCAGTTGTCTCTAGGCTTTCCCAACTCTGCAGGGAGTAGGACGGAGGTTGATCAGAGCTGGCTGGGCTGCAGGGTGCCCTGAGAGCATTGGGCTTCTCGCTGAACTCCTACCAGTCACTCTCCCTATTTTATCGCTGATTTGTGATGAGTGAGCGGGGGCTGTTAAGTTGACAGTGCCTTAAAACACAGAGCTTCTCTGCTTTATTTTCTAATCAGTGTTTAGGCTTTCTTCCTCAGGGGAAAATCTTGATGAATTTGGCCAAAAAAAAAGGGAACTTTGTGAAATACATGTACTAAGCTCCAAGACTCTGCTAGCGTCTCCTGGCTGTGCTGTAGCTGGGAAGAGGAGGAATTACGCTCCCAGTGCTGCTTCCTGACAAGGCTGGCATGGTGAAGCTGGTAGCTGGGCAGCAAAATTCCCACCTTGTGGATCAGTCTGATGCAACTGCAGTGTGTTTTTTCATCTCGGTTACTTACATGGAGTCTCTCAGCTCTTGGATAGACAGTTGGGTTATTTTAAAAGCATACGGTAAAGTAAGTAGCCACAGGAACGTGGCTGCTGGCCTCTGAGTCACAATTTTCATTCCTGCTTGGGGAGGGATGTGGCTCAAGGCACCATGTGTTTTCCCCACTTTTTATAAGGGGAAAAGCAGCAGTCTCCAGAGCTGTTTCTGTTAGTGCCACTGCTCTTGATGTGATTTCCCAGTGCAGATGTGGGAATGGGATGTGAGGGATGTCCAGATTTCAGGGATCTGCCTGCCTTTGCCTCCAGCTGTAACCAGTGCATCTCGTGCCCCTGCAGCAGCTGTGCTGTGTGCCAGCATCCCCACTGTGCCGTCTCCTTGGGCACTGCTCTTTGTGGTCCCTGGGCTCTTGCCCTGGCAGGTCAGGCCTAGAGCTTCTTTTCACACTTTATCATGAAGGGTTGCTCAGTAAGCTAGGTCCTCCTGCAAGATAACGTGGTGCAGGCAAGAGAACGGGGCAAGTAACCGTGGGAGGCATGGGAGGACCTGCCTTGGCAGCAGGTGGAATTTGTATATTCCAGGTGAACGATGTGTTTAAAGATGTCCGACTATCCCTGTCTCTGCTGGCATTCCCTACGTACAGCACCGCATGGCATTCAAAGAGCTGGTAGCTCCCCAGGCCTGGCAGGCTCCAAGGCTGCAGCAGACAGGCATGATGCCCCTCTTGCCAGCAGGATGGACCTTAGAACTACCCTTGTCTTGTATTGTTCTTTGCAACTGCTTGACGCTGTTGGGCATTGAAGCATAGAACTGCATGATCTCTTCTTTTTCAGCTAAGGCCAGATCAAATGCTCTAGAGAAACAGGTAAGAAACCCCCTGCTGGCAGAAGCTACGCTGGGTGCTGCTTGTGGTGACAGTGCTCCACCTGCCCCCGCAAGGTACCGCTGAGGCCATGTCTTTCCAAGACACTCTGTAATCACCAGGCCCAGTCTTGGCTGGGAGGTGAACCCCTGTCCGCAGCAGCACCAGCTACCTGGCTTCCCTCGCAATTGCCAGGACTTGGGACATACTGTGAGTGGTGCTAGTGGGAGCCACCGTGCTCTGGAGCATGGTGACTGCTGGTGACACAATGAAAATACTTCTGTATCTAGAGTGAGTGCACCAGGATATTGCCACAGAGAACAGATTGATGTTTATTGCAGCTTCCGAGGGCTGCCCGGCGGCTGTTTGATGGCTCTGCGAGCGCTTTGATGGAGACATGGCCCTGAGCGGGCAGCGAGGGCTGCGCGCGCTCCTGCAACAGGGCCAGCCCTTCTCTGGAAGCAGTGTTGATACACCAGGAGAACAAGAAATGACTGTGTTTACAGCTAGTTTAGATACATTTAATCACCGCTCACCAGTGTGAAGGTTAATCTAAACACCTTCCACTTCACTCAATAAAACAACTGCTGCCTGTCTCATGAACTCATTTCATGAACTCATTGGGAGCAGGGAGTATTGCTGTAGAGAAAGCAGTTAACTCTTACAAAGCCATTAATGTTCCTCCACCTGCCTTTTGGGAACTGACCTCTACATAAGGGACAGGCTGCCTGTGTTTTAAGAGAGAAAACTTGTGAGAAAAGCTATAAAACAGCTTTTGAGAGTGGCAACAGCTGCCTGTCCTTCTGGTAAGAACTCATGTTACTTCACGTGGACCTCTCGTTTTGATTACTAGTTCTTCTGTGATACTCAGGAAGATCTAGATCACTTCTAGTGCCATGTAAGCTGCATCAGACAGATGTGGGAATGCCATAAGGATGGGCGACTTAAACCTGAGGCCCCTCTACCCCTGCATCCTCTTGCTAAGAGTGAGCAACCTAGAGAAAGTAGCAAAATGATTCAAGCAATGCTTCTTCCCAAATTTCCCTTTTCCAGTTTCTAGCAGTTTGTATTTGTGACTTCGGAACCAGAGATTATATATTTTTTTTTATTTTATAAACCTTGCTGTGTTTTTCTTCCATTTTTTTCTCCTTATAATTCCTAACATTCCCTTTGCATTATTTTCTGACCTCTTTTTGGTAGAGCTCCATGAAAAATCTCTCCATCTGCCACAATGCCAGGGTCTAACTGCCGAGCAGCAGCGGTCAGCTCAGGGCTGAGATTGGCTTCTCCTGGAGAATCCCTTCACTACATTTCACCCACCTATTTTTTTCCAGGCTCATCAATCTGCCTTGCAAATTTTTTTGTCCATTCTTCCCAGGTCTTCCCAGCTGACCTTATCTGTTCTGTGTGGAATATGGGATCACCAGTGACCTTTGTCCCCTTGTTGCCCTCCCCAGATTGTTCATGAATATGTTGGAGAACATGGGTGCGTCACAGATCTCTCTGAGAATTGCCCATGAAAACTGTTTCCCTCTTTGCTTCTACCCTCCATTTCCTGTCTTTGTGCCCAGTGATTTTTTTCCCTGTGAAGAGCTCCACTCTTATCCCATTGCAGCTTAGCAACCTTGAAAGCGATGGTGAATAACTCTGTTGAAAGCCTTTAGAAATCCGAGTAGTCTGCATCAATTGATCTCCCTCGTCCATGTGTGAAGACTTCGAAGGGTTTTGTGTTGCATGACTTCCCCAGCATGTCATGTTTATTCATGAATCCATTAATTCTGTTCTTTAGAAATAGTTTGTGCAGATTTGCCTGCTGCAGATACCAGGCTTGGTCCTGCAGTTCTCCAGATGTTCGCGTTTGAAAAATTGGCATTGTATTAATTGCCATGGTAGTTTCAATGAGGGCTTAGACAATCTGGTTAGTAGTGCAACTGTTTCATCTTGGCATCGCTTTGTAGTGCTTGGGTGACACTGTTGTGGGCCTGGAGACATGGTACTGATATGCTGTCTTCCTGGAGCACCTCTGCTTTGATACAGATCCTCTTATGATTCTTAGCCCATTAAAGGACCAAACTCACACAGCTTTTTCACAAGGAAATCTAAAACCCTGCTTGTTTTTCTATGACTGTCAGTCATATACTCAGTACTGGGAATTTTGGAGACTGTCACCATTGGTGCCCTGCACTTTGGCTTCTTGTGTAGCAGCCTGTCTTTCACCTCTACATCCTAGCTTCATAGTAACCCATAGGGACCATTCTGCAGCTCTCTCCAGCACTTACTTCCTAGGAGGAATATGGAAGTGTCCTAGGGTGCCTCTAGGCTTCATCCAGCTTCAGGGAAGACTGTTCCCCAACAACCCCATGCCCATAGCCACCTTGCTACACTAGAAGCCTTCAGACATCCAGGTTAACACCAACGCAGAGGGCGTTCCCACGAGGCATAGGCAGACCATGACGAGAGGCCGGAGGCGACGTTTTCTGGACTCCCACCTGCAAAAGAAATCCCTACTAGTGGAGTAAAGAAATGGGATCGTTGCCACTGGTATGAAATTGCCTTGATATGAATTTGTCCTTTCTTGGTCCATGAACCAGCAGCTGCGAACTCTGGTTTTCACAAGCTCTTCCCTACTGGTTCCTTCCACGATCTGACTTTGTGCTTCCATGGTTCCCCCTGTTTATATTAGCCGAAGTTTGGATGTCTGTGAATAAATAACATGAGTGTGCATCAGAAATGTGCTGTTTGCTCCACAGTGTCCAGTTTGTGTGGGTTGAACAGGAGCTGGGAATCAGTTTGTGCTGTACAAGGAGACTGTGTTTCTAGCTGGACATCTTCTCTGGTGAGTGATGGGGCAGTGGCCAAAGTCTCGGTGCTAAATAGTCAGATGGGAATCCAGAAATTATGTTCCTAACAAGCCACAGCTCCTTACCATGCCTTAGCTCAGAAATGCGTATGCTGCATGGGACAGACAGGCTGGATATGGTTTCCCATCCCTGAAGACCTGTCTCAGGGCTACAGAGAGCTTGAAGGCTCTCAGTGAAGCCCATCCAGGAGACTGGGTCCATGTGACTAAGCTGGGACCGTCCTGATCCAGCATCACCATCATGTCTGCAGGCACAGCTGTCTCTTGGACAAGTCTAGCCCACCACGTTAAGAACAGTGGCGTGCCTTGGTGTCCCTTGAGTGTTTGCACAAGCAGGTTGATGCCAGGCGGCACTCTGAGTCTGCAGAACTGTGTTGTCTTGTGCACAGGCCTTGCAATCCGTATCGCACTGTACACTCAAGTTCATTTTACAGGGTATGTATATGCTGCATACAAAGTAGTTTTCTGGTGTGTTGATATCTGAGAGCATGTGAAATCAATCACATGGAAACACAGTGATGGGACTATAAGCTCATGGATATTAGAAGTTGAATTTTATGATGTCCCCAGCACAGTAGAGCCTGCATGCATCACAGGCCACTGAACTCATTCCTGTAAGATAGAGACTCCATTTTTCTCACATCTGTCCTTGCAACCAGCACCAATTATAGAACAAAAAAAATTGATATCTTGGTAGCATGGAAACATCATGAGGTGAGCTTGGGCAGTGGGGCAAGCGTGATGAATAATTGAAACGTTGATGATTTTTATAAGAGAGTTAAATTACATGCTCTATAGTGAAGCTCTGCAGGGAAATACATTGTTTCTGTCTGCAGGGTGACATATCGCGGGGTGATGGCCAGCGCTGAGCTCTAGAAAGGGTTTTAGAGCTTGGCAGGTCTCAGCAAGGGGGGATGCACAAGCAAACAGATGAATATTTTGGCTTTGTGGACTCTGTGGAGGCCTTGAGTACAGAGTGTGCTCCTGCCCAGGCAGGTGTCTGATGGGACACGGTGCCCAAAGCTCCGTGAGTTCCGATGAACCCAAGACTAAGAAGCTCCTCCTAATCCACCTGCAGAATTAAGTACTGACTAATGGATGAACTGCTGGGCAGAGATGGTGCCTGGCCACCTCTGCTTAACAAATGTAGTCAAAAGCTTCCACAGTCAAGGTGTCGTTGCCGGGGATGGCTGTCCAGCTGGGCTGGGGTCTGCTGCGAATCCAGGTGTGCTCTGGGAAACCATAACAGGAGTTAGTTACAAGCATGTGTGCTGTGTGCCATCCAGGAGAGGGACATCAGACTTGTACAGGGATCAATGCCCTGGCTGCCAGGCCTGGACCCCTCTTACTCGGCACTGGGACGCCCCAGAGCAGAGCTGTGCACGCTTAGGGGACACGCGGAGAGGCTGCTCGTGCAGGATGGCAACGTCCAGCACCGTGTTCAAAGGCGGTGCAGTCCCTTCCAGCTGAGCACCCTGAGCTCCTGTGTCCAGGTGTGCTGGAGGAGCCGGCCCCAGCCCTGTCCCGCTGGGCAGCGTGGAGGGACGGTGATTTGGTGAATAAATTGGATCAAAAGCACCTTCGGAAAAGCACTAGGGGGCTTGCAGGGAGAGCCAGGAGCAGAAAGGGAGGCAGCCTTTGGCGAACAGATCATTCTTTGCAGATTATTCATTCGTATCTAAATATAACTTACTGCTTTCTGCACCGGGCCCTGTGCTGTGGTGCACAGTGTTAATTAACGCATTTTTCACAGTGTGTCACAGCACGGAGTCAGCCAGTGGTGCCGCACGGGCTCGCTGCCCCACGAGCAGCTGCGCAGGGAGCCTGGGCCTCACGGAGGTGAGTCACGGATGGGAGAGGGGTGGGAGAGACCACGTCTCCCCCTGGCTCTGAGGGAATCTCATGGCCCCCTGCAGCGGGGGAACGAGGCGCCCCTCGGCACCATCCACATTTTCTCAGCCCCCTGGGGCTGAGCAAGTGTGGAGCAATGCGTGGCTGTGGGGGAGGCAGGCGTGCCGCGCGCCCGGGACGAGTTGTCATGGCGAGGGGAGCAAACAAGCAAGTTCTCCCCACGTAAGGGCCGTGCTGGCGCGGGGAGGCCTGGCAGGGCCTTTCGGTTGGCATCTGCAGGAGCATAAAACACTGCTGCACTGTAAAAATAGCTGCGACCAGCTCTCGGGATGGGCTGGTGTNGCTGTAAAAATAGCTGCTAGCGACCAGCTCTCGGGATGGGCTGGTGTTGGTGCTCGCCCCTGCTGGTGGTGGAGCCTGCTGAGACTCCATCTGGGAACATTTATGGGGCAAGTGCAGCCCTTACATTGTGCCGGACACTTCGAGGTGTCCAAAGTCACTAGCCCTTGGCCGAGGAAGTGGCAGTCATGACCGATGGCCAACTGGTTCTCAGTTCAGATTGATGGGTGGCCTGGATTGATGGGGAGATGCTCCGAGGCAGGCAGCACCATCATGCCCCCTTGCCTTGGGCTAGGAACGTCTGAGGTGCATTGGAGGTGATGGAGTGATGGCATCCCTCTGCTGCGAGCCCATTCCCGTTGCTTCCTGTCCTGCCATGGCAGAGGGACCATAGCTTCCCTGTGGGGTTAGCCCTCTCTGCATCCACTACCTGCTGCAGGTGGGCAGGGGCTTCAGTTTTAGGTAAATGTATTGAATGCAGGGTTTTTTGAGCATTTCCCTTGTGTTTTTCCTTTTTCTAAGGAAAAATTTCAGTATTTTCCCAAGATTTCCAAATCTTGTCTTTCTACTATCACAGTGTTTTCATCCTCTGTCTTTCAAACCAGCTGCAGAGTGGGTATGTTTCAGCTAGGGTCAAAACTGGCCAGAAAAACACTGCCCAGTGTTGATGGCAGAGAATCAGCTCTACTGTAAATATTTTAACAGGGAGATTAAATAGATGAGGATTCTTGAGACAACTGTTTGCCCTTATGCCAGGGCACAGGGCGTTCGACACTGGGTAGGGCCTAATAGGAACTACCGGGTTGGTTTTGGAGCTGCTGCTCTCCAGCCCAGGAATCCGTTCAGTGTTTTCTAGGTGTCTGACTGAGAGATAGCCAAAATTGATTTCCCTTAGGAAAGCCAGTGTGCCATGGGCATACTGTGTCCATGTGTCCATGTAGCTAAGAACTGGACCCTGGCCAGCCAGCCTGGAGCCACACTAGCACTTACTGCGGTTTAGTTGCTTTTTCTGCTACGTATCAGATAAAGTAGACAAAGGCTCCCAGGTGAAGGTACTCGCATGCATGAGAGTGTTGAAAGTCTTTCTGATCTGGGAAAGAAGTCTTTCTCTGCTGCACCCACAGCCTGTGTTCACGTCATGGACTGCAGTTGAGTTGAGCACAGACCGATTTGGAATTGAACAGACACGCATGGCAGTGTTCAGTGCCTCCACTGAAGGCTGTCTGGTCACCATAACATACGCTGTTCAGCTGGGGCTGCTCTTGAGCTCAGGGCTTGCAAACAAGTTGCTTGCAGAAGATGTTAACGCACAGTGTGGAGGGCACATGCAGACAGAGCTATTAAAACAGTCGGAGCTTTCAGCCGCTCACAGAGACAATGGTCAACTGTAGGAGTAAGGCAAAATTTCAAGAAGAAATTCCCTGAAACCATAAGCAACAGTTCTGGGAAGGGCTGGTCACTTCCGAAATCTGAGCTCTGGCACTCCCACAACCCTTGCAGCTCTTGAAACCCCACCACATTCCACAGGGACCTCGAAGGCCGGACAAGCCTTGCTGGAGGCCTCATGGAAGCCTGCGGATGGGACCCGGCCGTGGCTGCAGCGTGACGGCAAAGCAGCGGCGCGTCCGGCTGGCGGCCTCGCGCCAAGCGAGAGCGCAATAGAACCGATGGCCTGCAAGGCCCTGTCTGCCCGCGGCCGCCTTGTAAATCAAGCAGCCCCAAAGCAGAAAACAGTTTTACGACCTGGAAACTGTAAAGCCGCTTTGGGCTTGCAGCATTTGAAAGGCACCACTCTGTTTTACAAGCAGCAGCCTAATCTTTTGAGTTTCCCAGAACTTATAAAAATTCTGGTTAATAAAGGAACTTTTTTTTTTTTTTTAAAGTGAGTTGAGGGGGAAGCAATCTAAAAAAAATGTTGTTTAAACAAAATATTTTGAGAAAAAGAAGAAGAAAAAGAGGAAGTATTTTGGATTTTTGTCTTTTGGAAATAGATAATTTTCTACTGGGGAAATACAAGGTAAGCAGGTATCATCATGCAGGGAAGAGTGGAGAGGTTTCTCTGGGAACAGGGAGTCAGGAGTGGTGCTGACCCGCTGTTGGTAATGCTCTGCCCTCCCCATGGTGAGCCCCATTCCCAGCCCTGCCAGATTTGCTGGGGCTTGGATGGCTCTGCCAGGCTTTAGCAGGGAAAGGAGCGTTTTTGTCCATGGGGCTAGGAAGGAAACTGAATTAGTCAGGAGCAAAACCCTTAAGTTTGTACTCTTTGTCATTGTAAGCGTTAGCAGATGAGAATTAACCCTCAGCTCTTCCCTCTCCTGTGCTGCTAAGAGGTTTCCACAATGTCCGAGGATTTCCTAGCTGCCCGGCACACCAGAGCAGCATCGGAGTGAATTTCACAGGCGTTTCCCTAGCAGAGGCCTGGCTGCTTTGGCTTGTGACTCCGTGCGGGATGGAGCAACGACAACATTTGCTTTTTGCCCGGTTCTGCTGCCGCAGAGCTTCACCAGCCGGGAGCAGGCTGACCGCAGCCCTGTGGCCAAGCGGCTCTGAGGCAGGGCGGAGAGGCGGATTATTGCCTTTCCAGAAGAGGAAGTTTAAAAATAGGTTGTTGATTCCAGCACAGACTTTCGTGCCGGTCCGTTTTATCCTCCTCAAGAGTGTATATATGAGTTTTTATGCTACCAGGAAGAAACAGTGTGAGGGAGCAAACTAAATATAAACAGAAGAGCAGCTCAACAAAGAGCTTGGTTTTGCTTGTACTGTATATAGAAGGTGGAAAGTATGGAAGAAACCTTAATACAGTGTAATATCCATTTGTTACTGCTTAAACACTGTAGACATAGATGCGGAAGCATAAGCTCTTAGGAATGCCTTTTAATAATATCAAGCTACATTGTTTAATATAGGCAGATTTATTATTCTTATCTGATACCACACTCCTCTGATAACTGGGCGCGATTTGCAGGGCAAAGCGGAGCACGGTGCCAAAGCTTTGGGTGCAGTAACGCTCTGCAGTGAGGTTGGCAGCACCTTAGACTTCCCAGTTTTTGCATGAACGCTTACGTAGCTTGTCAGCGCCGTAAGCCTGGAGCAACCACCCATTCTGCAGTGTGGATGGTCACAGATGTTATAACTAGGGCACCGGTTGAGCTCGGAGATGGGGGGTTTGGGTTGGGCACTGCGGAAGTCTCCTTCCCCGGAAGAGAGCAGCACCGGGACAGGTCCCCAGAGATGGAGGATCTCTATCCTTGAGGTTTCCAACCCTGGTTACAAATAGCTGATGTCCCTGCCTCTAGCAGCAAAAGGCTGAACATCCCTCCTTGTAAACCAGGGGGTAAAGAGTCCTGGAAGCAGCTCTGAAAAACTGCTTGGGATGGTCTGATACACGGTCTGCCTGAGACAAGGCTGGTGGGGATTTCTCACCATAGTTGTTACTTCTAGAGCTGGCTGAGTGCTGCAGGTACCTGTGGGCCTTGCCATGCCAGCCAGAGGGCAGCTGTGCTGCAGTTTCAGGCTGATGCACCCAGGGCTGCAGGTGGGACAAAGCAAAATCAAGCTACAGTGATGCCTGTCCCATGCACAAAACTGGGTTTGGCACTTGACTCATTATAAGAACCAGATGGACAAGTGATGCTCCCAGTTGGCGACCTCTTGTGTTTTCAGGAATTCTGCAACTTTTAAAAATTGAAGGGATTTGGAGATCTGGTGGTATGATAAAGCCTTAGTTGAAGTGAGAAGTGGAACAACTGCTCTCAGCGGGGCGGTGGCCAGCCCCTCTGCAGAGGGAGGATGGATGTCATCTGGAAGCCCGATGAGGATGGACAGGGTGTAAGCAGCAGCTCCGACACCTGCTGGGTCATCCCCAGAGGCTGTTGCTGAATGAAAACTCAGCCCCCGAAGCAAATTTGGGATGGAAGGTCATGCATGCTGGAGGGAATCGTATGAAAAACTGATACATTAGGAGAGAAGCTCCTTTGCTTGAGAAGTTTCATCCCAAAGAGTCCTGTCATCAGGCAAAAGGATTTAGTTGATGGCCACCTGGCCTGGTAGAAAGGCAAGGGACTGGACAGTGCAAAGCACAGAGTCCTGCACCGGGGACTGCAAACACTCTTGTGAACTGGGGACTGGTCAGCAGAGCTCATAGGAGCAACATCTGGATCTGCTGATTGATCGAGGGGAAAACTGTGGATGCTGGAGGACATCTCAGACCTGACAGTCTGTGGCAGATGAAGGACTCCCCCCCCGGGGCTCAGCTGCTCCTTCCCATTTTGGTTTTATCTGTTAAAAACTGCAGTTCTGGGCTTTCTTTTTCTCCATGTGAAGGTCCACAGCTCTTGTGTTTTGATAGTGGCTCGCGCTAACAGCATCCCGGGGCTTGGAGCTCCACGGTGAAGTTACGCGGTGGGTGCACAAACTATTTCCTGCGGTCAGCGCGGCATGTGCCGCGGCCGTGGTGCACAGAGCGGCTCTTTGTTCGGGCGAGAGGAGGCTGCAGAGCGCTCGCCAACCCTCTTCCCCCCGCCGCTCCTTCCCTCCTGCACTTTCTGTGCTCGCTGTGTCCTGTGACCCGCTTTTGGTGCATCCAGCTGGATACATTTCCTAAGGCTGCCTTGAGGAAGGTTCTTCTGCAGATGTTTCACTCAGAATCTCAGCTGCATTTTGCTTAAGTTATGCTTAACATTTTCTTTTTTTTTTTTTCACTAGCTGTTTCATTATGTATTTGCAATGAAGAAGGCAACCATCAACCATACTGTGGGGATGCAGCATGATCTGATGGCTGCAAAAAGCTGGCCAGGTTGTCCTGCCTGGGGACTTGCGGCAAAACCCTAGGCCGGTTCCTCAGTTTCGCCTTGCAGTCATGAGCTGTGCCAGGATTTATTTCGGATCACCAATAATGCTGGATAAAATGAGGCTGAGGAGCACTCGCTGCTGTCTGCCAGCTTGTGTCAGCTGGGGTTAATCCTGTGTGATCGACACCTTATTGATGGGGAAACAGCACTCGTTTTAATGAGTGTGATCTGCAGGGCCAACTCCAGCGCCTTAGTGTCCAAGTGTGTTATGTCAACCGAGTTACCTTATAAAGTGTAATAACTTTGTCAAGAAATGATAAGATAGGGCAGCTGGCTGGCGTGGAAGAGTTGTGCTGATGCGAGAACCAAGGTGCTAGGGCCACCAGCGAAACCCTTGGGCAACTGCGCCAACCGCAGGGGAGGGTTTGGGGCAGGGGCTGCAGCCAGGTCGGGGGTTTGGGTTAGACCGGCTCTTTGGGCTGGAAAACTTGAGCAGGTTTTGGGACATGTGAACCACAGAGGAACCCGTAGCAGGTTCGGGCAAGGGGACTATGGGCCTGAATGCTCTGGCCCGGCCTTTTTATGAAGGCTCCAGGTGTGGAGAGTCTTTGCTCAGCTGCCTGCTCAGTGCCCTGGGGCAAAATAAAATCAGCACTCGGTAGAAAACAGAGTTTTATGGTTTTATGGGCTCTTCCTTGATCTGTCTCCCTTTTATATTCCCTTTTTGGTTCATGCTCCCATTTTTATTGCTGTCATCAAATGCATTTGTGCTTCTGTGCCTGCGCAAAAGTGCGGTAAGGGTCACTCCAGGGAGCCGGTGTGGCTGTGGGAGCTGCCCTATGCAGTACAATTTTAATGCTATTTTTATGCTATTTTAGCCTCCGACAAGAGAAGAGGAGAAAAAACCAATAACCCGCGGATTTTCCTCGGCCCGAGCGCAGCTCCCGCTCCCAGCGCCCGCCCCGCCCGCTGCACCTGCCCGCGCCGCAGC
>VWPW01032555.1:313395-389148 GCA_013389825.1 Crypturellus undulatus
GGGGCGCGGGCCCGGGCGCCCCGCACCTGTTGCTCGGGGCGGGCGGCACCGCGGCCGGGCGGGGGCGGCCGCTCTTGGGGCCCTCGGGGCGAAGCCATTTTGAGGGGGGGCGGCGGCGCCGCGGGACGTTCCCCCCCCCTCCACCGCGTCTCCCTTTGCGGCCTCCCCGGGGCTGCCGCGGCCGTCCCTGCATCTATTTATTTTTATTTCTCCGTCCATTTATTTATCTAATTTACCTAATCTCGGCGCTCTGCCCCGGGCTGCGGGCGGCGAGGCTGGCGCGGGCTGCGACCTGGAAGGTGACTGCGTCGGTGGCGCCTCCCCGGCTCTGCCTTGCCTGCCCACCCCGTGATCCCAGCCCGCTTGTCCCTCTAGCAGAAGCCAACTCCTATTTTAATCTATATATGCATCTTCCTCGCTGCTCCCCTCCCCCTTTCTGAAAATGCAGCATGGGTGCCGTTTGCTCCCTATGCTGGAAAAGACAGGGGTACGTGTTTGGAAAGCCGAACTTTCAAACCAGGGTGCCGTGGCGAAGCGCTGCTTGACCTCGAAGCATCTCCCTTCCGCGCTCAGCTGGACCGTGCTGCAGCCCTCTGTGCTCGCCATCTGTTGCCTTGGCCTGCGCTCGGGCTAGGTTGGCCGATGCCTCGTGTGGGGTGTTGGGTTCGAGACGCGTTTAAACAAAACCGTGCTCGCAATCCCGGTTATTGTGCAATAACTCTCCACGGGCTTAATAGTTTTTAAGGCGCCTCCAGGGAGCGCAGGGCTGTGCATGGGAAGGGTGGGAAGGTGGCGGCCGCCCTGGTCCGGCTGCTCTTTCTGCCTGTGTATTCGCCCGTTGTCCCCTCAAGCTCCGGGCGAGGGAGACGCTGGTGGCCCTTGGCTGCGCGGGAGCTCGCAAAGCCGCTGGGACTCCGGGCTCAACCTTGTGTAGCCACAAAATAGCCTGGAGTTACACGGCTAAGAGCAGTGAGGCCGGTCTTTAAAAGCAAGTATGTTTTACCTGTGCTTTTGTTTAGTTCTTAAACTGGTTCTTTTATGCCTTCTTGCACGAGCCTAACCCTTTCTTTTCCCTTAGTAGGTCCTTTCAAGCAGCAACTAGCTTCCACAGTGTTCCTACGTTTTGCCATGCTGGATTTGAGCCACTAGCTTGAATTCCCTGTCAAATCACGGGGCTGAGTTCAAATGCTTCTACTTTGCCACTATTTTCACCGCTTCCATTTCTGTCTTCTTCTCAAGGGTGAAATAGAGCCTCCTGGGTTGTTTCCTAGCCTCAGCAAGAGTGCAGCGTTGTATTTTGCTATGTGAAAGCTGTGGCGAGCTTGCCATGCCGTTGGACCCGTACGGACCCGCTGCTCGTTATGGGAGTTGCCTGTCACTGTGGCGAAAGCATTGGGCAAGTGAAGTTGTAGCATCTTCTTGAGGGCTTCTACGCTTGAGAGTGGCAGCAAGCCAACTTGCAGAGTGCAGAAGATGTTTAGAATAATTAGTGATGGAATACCCTTTTAAAATAATTGTTTGGGTTTATCTAGCACTCAATTGTAGTGATATCTACCTCTAAAAATAGGCAGGCCTCCTGTGTAATGAGTCTCACAGTATAAACAGTCACGTTGTGAATGACTGTTGTTACTCTTAGGATGTCTAAGATGCATGTGTTTGGGGGGTTTGCCAAATCCTCTGAGTCTGTTCAACTTTTTTTTGTAGCAAACGCTGAGGCCTTGGCCCCTCCTGGGTGTAGTCCTGTGGGATCCGATGGGAAAAGCTCGGCCACCCTCGCAGTTTGGGGGTAGCAGAACAGAATGGAAATTTTCCCACCGCTCCTGTGGCAGCCCAGAGGTTGAGCAGTGCCACCGTTTCCTGTAAACGAATGTTAGTCGCACTACAGCATTCCCAGAAACGTGCCTGGCAGCTTGGTGCTGCGACTGCGCCTCGTTTGTGCTCCGAGCCCTTAACCTCCGTTAGGGAGGCGCAAGGCCCTTGGGCCCATGTGAACAGACCGTTGGACCTGTGTAAGTCGCTACTGCTGTTGGCCCGGCTGGGCACAGTCGGGGCCGCAGAGCTGGGCCCTTTGTCGTGGCTCCGTGTCCGTCTCGCTGCGGCCGCGCACGCGGCTCCTGCTCTCGCCAGCTCGCGAATGGGGGTTGTGCCAGGGCGTTTCTCACGGGTTGCCACGCGGTTTATCAGAGCGTGACAGATGGGCTGCGTCCCCGCGCCGTGGCGCGCGCGGGCTTTGTCTGCCGCGCTCGGTGCGGCGGCTCCGTGGCGGCACCAGTGCCGAAGGCTGCGCTCCGCGGCCTGGGGACCGCGGCTCAGGCCTTTGTGCCTCTGCGTCTGATTCGTTCTCCAGCGGGTGGCCCAAGCGGCCGCTGCCGCATTTAATCATGTCCTGCTATTACCCAAAGATGATCTGCTCTTTCAGCAGGAGGAGCGTTTGATTTATCAAGGCTTGCCTCCTGAGAAGGTTCTTTTAAGGGCGTTACGTTAGTGCGTGCAGGGGATGTCTCAGAGCTCTGCTCCCGCTGTGCTCGTGAGCCTCTGTCTTCTTTTTGCTTTATGCTTACCCCTGCTTATTCAGGATTATTTGTCCTAATGGAAGTTTAGTGCCCCTGTGTGTCCCGCATTTGGTTTGTGAACAGCAGTGCGGTGTCACGCTGGAGGCCTCTCTCTTGCTAAGAGCCAGGCACAGAACTCCTCCAGAGTACATTCACCTTGTCACTTTATTACAAGAGTAAGGGTCTCTTCTTCTCCTTTAAAAGCCTGCTGTGTGTTTTTTTTGGCTGAAGTAGGTAAAGCCTGAATGGCTGGGCTTATTAGCTGACACTCAGCATCATCTGATGTGATCACAGGTCTGGGACTGGAACCAGATTGGCCCCTAAAACCTTAAGTGAGGATCTACATTTGGTCCTCTAAGAAAGTGGTCTGATAATCGAACTTGCTGTTTCTGCCGCTTCTGAAGCCAGTAAGTGCTTGGCCCCTTCAAAACTCAGGCCACCCAGCTGCCCTAGTATGGATTTCAGTTTAAGCTCAAGTACCGAAGATTAAACCTGCGGCTTTGGAATTTAACAGGAGAGACTGTTATTTATGCAGTTTGGCTTTTGAATGAAATAACTATATAATACAAACATTGTGTGAGAAAAAGATGCTTAACAAATTGATTATGTGAGCAAATTATTTTTCTTTTCAAGCAAGTTTTTCCTGTCTGCATATGGTGTGGCTGTTTCTTGCTCTCTCCTACTGTTTTAACAAATGAGTACATTTTTTCCATCTTTGTAGTAAATATTGTTTGTATCTTGTGCATTTAATGAAATGTTGCAAATGTATTTGGATACTAAGCCTCCTGGAGGCTTTAAAAATATTTATTTTTGCAACTAATTTTAATCCCTGAAGAGACTGTCCACATGCTTGTGGGAGTCTCTTGTGAGCATTAGGGTTTGCAGCTGACCAAAGCAATAGCACATCTGTGCATTAAAAAAAAAAAAAAAGGGGGGGGGGGAAACAAAGTGGGGAGATCCCAAATTGTCTTTAGTTGTTGTTACTTGTCATCTTATTGCAAGAAAATTACAGAAAGAAGTTGTAGGCAGAAGTCCTCTTGAGACTATTTGGCTGCAAAAGGCATTTGGATCTTCACACTGGCGGTCTTTGAGTCAGCTGTGATGTTTGTCAGGTGAGAAGAATTCAGGCTGTCCCCAAAAGATGAAAGAAGTTTCACCTTGAGCCCTTGCTGAAACAGCCAGCGGCGCATGTTGTTGGCTGGAGCTGCAGACTTTGAAGCTCAGGGGCGAGTGGGGCCTGGCTGCTGAGCACTGTGACTCAGTGCCTTCCCTTTAGATGGATATGCAGCTCTGTGCCAATAAATCTAAGGGAATAATCTGACTGCAGAAGTGTCCTCTGTGAGTGTCTGCTGGTCGGAGGCAGCTGAAAATGATGAGCTGCTTTGGATAATTACAGGTTGGTTGGGTGAAGTTGGTAATTACTGAGATTTCTTATATGTGATGGAGAACACCTGTGAAAGTGGTAGAAGCTCAGAAGTGGTAGAAGCTCAGAAGTGACCAGATACTGAGGCCTGGAGGTTGTTTTTTGTTTTGTTTTGTTTTCCGTTTGTGCTTGATGGCTTGATCATGGTGTCATAATCTTATCCCTTTATTATTTTTCTTTCCCACTGATATGCTTGAACAAGAACGGTGACACATTTTAATTACTTTCAATAATACATGAATTATACTAGGGGGAGATGTATTCCATGATGCTACAAGGTTAGGTCTCTTCCCACTTCTGTCTCCTGCATTGAGGATGTGGTTCAGGCTTTTAAATGTGATGGCCCTGTTGTTGGTCTTGCCAGGCAACCCCAGCACCCCGTGTGCTGCTTCACTGGGTTTCCTGAGCATGGAGCTGATGCGATCATATCACCACGGCCCTGGGAAACTGGTCAATGAATGGAAAAGTCCATGACATTTCATAGTGGGTCAGAATGTCAATGTGAAGTTGCCTGGGAGTTGTGTGAGGACAAGCATCCAAATGGAGGAAGGTCTCAGGTTAGTGCTCTAGCTGAAGGAAAAGCTGTTGCCTGAGTGCAGATGCATTCTTAGACATCAGAGGAGCTTCTTGATAGGACAAACACAAAATCGAGTTGCACAAGTAGTTCCAGTTGAAGCAGAATTTTTCTATTTGCCTTCATGAACGTGGTGAGCAGTGATTAGCCCTAAAATCTTGCAGTGTCATAGGTGATGCTTAACCCACCTGTAGGTACTGTTATTTTTCTTTTGCTGCATGTCCTGCCCCTTGGGCAGAAGTGAGGGGAAGTTGGGGGTGAATCTGTATGCAACTGTGAGATGAACGAAGATTTCAGTTTTGTTTTAAAGATCTTTACAGTTATCCAGGAAAATGTCCTGTATAGTGCTTCATAGCTACTTGGATCAGGGTTTTTGTGCTGAGTACTTTTGGCAAGGATGCAGAAGGAAAGTCTGTACTGGGGATTGAAGAGTATAGTTATTTTTCTTTTTTTTTCCTGTTTGCGCCAAGATAGCTCTAAGATATTTATACTGATGTTCTTTCCACTTGGTTTCTGGGGCTTTTCCTTTTTGAGGTGTACTGAAATAGGAAAATCAACTTTTCATTTCCTTTCCCCGACGGCCCCAGGATTCAAACAGAATAAAGCTCTCGGAGCTGATACTTTGAGGCATCCTAGGGGTAAGATGCTGAATATCTACAATATTTTCATTCAGGGAAAGGGTGGGAAGAATATGCTAGATTTTGAATTCAGAGGGATATATAAAAGTTTTCTCATTAGTTGGCAAACTAGAATTTGGAGATGCAAGTTGGGGTATACTGTGTAACAGATTATCTTGCTGCCTGTTTTTGTTGTTTTTGTTTTAGAATATTTATATAGACAATTTTGTGAAAGGCTCTTGGGTATGTTGGGCTTTGGGGCTTGCACTGATATCAATTTAGCATCATCCCAAATGCCCTGTATACCAGCACTCTTCCTTCCCTCCCTCCTTTTGCTATTACCTTTCTCATTTCAACCCTGGGAAAAGACAAACTGCTTAAAATTTGATCAAAAAGAAAACAAGCAGGTAGGGAAAATTTCTCTTTCTTTAATATGTCAGTTGTAGCCTATGAAAATGAGACTTTTATGTCGGAGTTGCGAGGCAACCTCAATTAGAAGTATTTTTTCATGTTTAAGGTTTCAATATTTGCAGGGATAATTGGCATTCACCTCTTGTATTCTGCAGGACTTCCCCAAAAAAACATTCAGTCTGTCTACAAGGAGGCTGGTTTTATTTGTGTTCATTTTTTCAGCTCCTCATCTTTATTAGCAAATCCATTTTTAAGTTTGAACTTTCACTGCCTTTTCACTAGTTAAATGTACTGTAATATTTGGGTGCGGTCTACTGGGATCTGTTTGGAGGTGAAGAAAAACACTTCGAATTCTTTTTCATTGCAAGTTTTATAAAACTTTGTTTGCAGAGTCTGTTTTTAATCTAAATGAGTTCTGAATTTTCACCTCAAGTATTGAGCATGGATGCTACTTAAACCCAACAAACAAAACTTTTTAGATGAATGCCAGTAAGAACAGAATAGGATCAGCCCTATCATCTCGAGAAACTGAGCATGCAGGCTAGCAGGAACATAAAATGTTGACAGCTGTAGCAGAAGAGTTCACCTGTGGGTACTGAATACACCAAAATACTATCTGTAAATCGGGAATTGACCTTGTTGGAAATTATTAGAGACTGGGAGAACATTTAGGGAAAATGCCTGTGCAGGCCTGCCCTGTTCTTGCAGCAGCTGGAAGAATGGGCTAGAGAGACCCTTGGTGTGGCCTGCTGTGGACGCTGCTATGATGATAATAAGAGGAAAAAAATGTGTACTGCTGCAGTAAAGGATCAGAAACAGACTAAGATAACATATTTCTACTCTGCTTTTGTCCTTAGACATGCCATCTTTTTCAAATCTAAAGATAGAGGATCAGTAGTGGTATATTTAGGTATCTGAGAAATGAGAAGAATGAATATAAGCAGTTGGTGTTAGACAGTTGGACTGTGTTTCATTTGTAAAAAGTTTCTAATAATGCTTAATAGGGGAACCTCATTTAAAACCTCCCCTCACCAACCCCGGATTCAAAACCTACCCTTGCTGCCCACAGCAGTCTGCAGAAGGAGGAGTTACTTGACCTCTGTTTTTGTGAGGTATTTACCTGTTTTTGCTGATCCTGGTCATTCTTGGTCACTTTTATCCTGTGAAAAGAGCTCAAGGAGGAGTGAGGGGAGACATATATGCAGTTTCCAGCCTTTTGCACAGTGGAATTTAGCAACGTGTTTTATATAAGAGGAAACTTCTTTTACTTACTAATCTACAAAAGCAATAGCATTTGTTCAGTTAAATTTTCTTAGCTTTAGCAACTGAAACATCATCTGGTTGAATGTTCCTTTTGGGTGCACTGACTTCGTGTATGTTTTTAACTCTGTGGGCCTCTGGTTTCTGCAGAGGCAGGTGCTCCGTGGACGGTGGTGGTTCCTGAGGTCCACGCCAGGCTCCACTCCCGGATATTCACGTCCTGGAGACGCAGAGGAGAGGAGCTGTGAATCTGCCATGTTACCATCAAACAAAGAGTTTAGTCTGAAACAGTTAGTCTAAAACTCAGTCCGCTTTTATCCCTAAGGTTTGTTTTGGAAGAGCAGTGTGATACTACACTTCCATTTTCTCAGTCAGCTTGGATGTCTTGTCCTGAATTTCAGCCCCTCTGTTGGTTACAAGGATTCTTATGGCCAGTGAAGTCATCATTCAAGTGCTGAGAGCAGATGTACTTTCCTGGGATTTAATATGTATTATAGGGACATTCTTGCAGTAGTATTTTTACAGATGCTTTTTATCTTTTGCCACTCATCAGTGCCAAGCAATCTTCTTTCACTTGATGTAGCATGATATTATTTTGATAAAAAGTGGAACTGGAAATGAATCCTTAACTAGAACCAGTGATTCTGGCAAGGGAGTGGGGTGTATCTACCTTAGTATTTTAATTTGAATCAGGACTGTGCTTTTTGCAGCGAATCTCCTGGTGGTCTCCCCTTCGCTGTGTTACAGTTTGCATTGCAGCACAATCTGGGAGCACGGGCCTGATTCCCATTTGGACGAAATGAAACATGAATATGAGCGCTAGGAGTGCATCTGCCACCCGTGAGCTGAAGAGTGGATTGTGCCTCCATGACTGATGAGTATTCAGCCTTTGATGAACCAGAAGCTAAATGGGACCTTTGACGGTGTCAGCAGCCTTGAGGAATGTGAAATGGAAAAATACAGCTGGCTTGAACAGAAGGATGATGGTCTAGCTCAAGAGCTAGTGTGTCTTTGCTTCCAAAAAATTCAGATGGCCAGAGTCTTTCAGACTAGAGAGCCATCCAGAAAGTGGAGAAAATCCTTTCCTAGATCTGTAGCGTGCCTTTGATGCCGGGACTAACGGCAGTGTGAGCACAGCAGTCTCCTCTGATGTTTTGAGAAGACTACCGAGTCCTCCTGGCTAACTTAATGAAGAGTCAAAATCTCTGTATGAAATCCGCTTTTCGTGTGTTTGAATTCCTTTGACGAGAAACAAGGAAATTACGTTAGATCCAATTCTGCTGTTTATCATTACGATAAAAAGCTGGAAATACCATGCTTCCTTCTGAAACATATTGCTGTATTTGCACAAAAGAAGCATTAGATGAAAGCTTTTGGGTAGTTTATCCCTCTTGATGCTTTTATATCAAAGTTAATTTCCATAGGCTTCAGGACTGATGTGTGTGGATAGTGGGGTATAATGAGTTTTACTATAGCTGCACCTGGGTGTCTGGTGCTGCCTGGTTTCTCTTATCTGTTGAAGGCTATTTTTAGCAAGTGGTTGCTTTTTTAAATTACGTGGTGGAAGTGAGTGAATAATCAGTATTTCATTCACTGTCCTTACATATGCTTAAAAATAGTATTAACATAATCTTCTTATATACTTTTCCTTCTGTTACTCCTGAGTTCACGAAAGAAATCGAGTTCACTGTTAATAGGATCTGTGAATGAAGTTTCCTTGAAGTAAAGGAGTTCTTTTGGATTTTGGTTGTATTTATTACTAAAACAATCATTTTTGTATCTTTTTGAAAGACAGTGTAATTTTCAGGCATAAAATCTTTTTCCCTACCTTTATCCCCATTTGTTTTGAAATCGCTTGTTGTATGATGTCAAGAATTTTGTGTAGTTTTTGTGCTTAGATACAGTCCTGGAAATATATATGTATTTTACTTGGAAAGGAAAAGGAACATCTTGAAGCAAACGTCATGATTTGCATTTTAAGAGGGCTCATCAGCTTGAAAAGTTGAAGATGGTGATTGACCTATGCCTGCCCCCTAAGTCAGGAGATCAGTGTGGATCCTCTGCTATCTGTGACAGGAAAGGAAAGGTCACTTTTCACCTTTCTTGGTGCCGCTCGAGATGGATGGGGGGAGCCCCTGCAGAACTGGACTCTGCTGCAGATAATGTCCAAAGGGGCCTTGGTGGCACTTGATCCCTTGCGTTAAACACTGGCGACGATCACGGCAATGAAGCCAGCAACAAGGCTGTCCTTGGTGTGCTGGTGATGTGCATGCGTTGCCTTGCCTGGGCCAGGTGTAGGGTGTTGGTGGGCACTGAGGATTGAGGAATTGCTGTGTTCCTCCTTCATGTTATTTCTCCAGAGGGGACAGGTGTTGGTTTTGGCCTATAACTCCAGGGATTTTCAGGGTTGCTTGAAATTCCTGGGGTGACACGGACCGAAGTGAAATGGAGCTGGTCAGGAGACCTGTTGGAATAGGGAGAGAGGCCCGCTGAGAGCTTCTCCCGCCATCATGAGTTGGATCTGGTTTGGGAACAGATCTCTAACGCGGTGCTCTTGATTCTGGAGCAGCGCCACAGACGTAATGTCTGGTGACCGCTGTGCGAAGCGCTCCGCGCGCGGCGTCAGTCACGGGGTACGGCACCCGCTGACTGCGCCCCGCGGGGCGCCACGCGGCCGGCTCCTCGGGTGCGGGTGCTGCTCAGCGGGAAAGCACATGGGGAAGCCGGGAGACGTTGGCAGTCGCAGCAGGGGAGTGGGCTGCGGTGCGGGGNGCGCGCGGCATCAGTCACGGGGTACGGCACCCGCTGCCTGCGCCCCGTGGGGCGCCACGCGGCCGGTGCGGGTGCTGTTCAGCAGGAAAGCACATGGGGAAGCCGGGAGACGTTGGCAGTCGCAGCAGGGGAGTGGGCTGCGGTGCGGGGGGCCGGGAGCTCTCCATGGTAGTGGGGGGCCGGCGGCACCGCTCACGGCCACCCTGGAAGCCGAGCGGCAGTGAAGCTGCCTGAGTCATTCTGGCCTGTTCGCCCTCATCAGCTGGTGGCCGCGGGATGCCACAAGCTCCTGGAAGCAGGATGGTCTGCGCAGATGATCTTGGAGCGGCCCTGGAGGGGTAATGCTTTGTATTAGGCTAAAGGATTTGGCTCTGAGAAAATTGATGAGCTTTCAAGATTAGACTGGAGGGCTGCTGATTCAGAGGCTTGCTAGATTGCCTCTTGCTTTAACGGTAGTCTAGGTAATTGTGCAGAAGTGGCAGAGATTGAAGGACAAAAAATTGTCACGTGTTCCTGAATAGCTGCCTGCACAGAGATTTTTAGTCCACTGTTTTGATTTTACCATATCCCAAGCTGTATGTCGGAGTTACACCCTCCTGAGGAGAGCGGAACTCATCTGGTTTTGGGAGGCACTTTGAGAATTTAGTAGTTTCCTCAAAATACAAAAGTTCTGTGATCACTGTTACACTAATACACTCCTCGGTTTGCTGAGAGGCTTCAATACGCTACAAATTTAAATTGTGAACTTTAGCCCATGGTAACATTTCCTGGAGACTGAGTACACGTGCTCTTAAATAAACAGAGCCAACGTTTATATAACCCCCTTCAGAGTCACGGAATGGTTGAAATTGGATGGGCCCTTTGGAGATGATCTAGTTCAGGCTGACCCTGCTTTTGAATATCTCCAAGGATGGAGACTCCACAGCCTCTCTGGGCAGCCTGAGACGCATAGAACAACCAAAGCAACTGGAAGAAAATCATATTTTTCCCTGGGAAAAGGTAGCAAGTACTAGTGTTGTTTAGCTGCAGACTTGCTGTGATCAGGGAACAACGAAGAATAACTGAACTATGAACCGTCCTGACAAAATGAGCGTGGATTCCTGAAAGGGGGGGTGCAGTCACTGCTCTTATTGCTGCCAAATCACAGTCATCATTTTGTGTAAATTTAAACTATACCCACAATCAGCTTTTTGCCTGGGGAGTATTGGGTCAAGTTGATGATGATGGTTGTGAGATGAGTCACATTATTTCATGACACGGGGGTATGTTGGTTGTTCCAAAAAAGAAACGTGTAAAACAGCACAGCCCTCTCAGTTTTCTGAAAACAGTAGCATTTCCCAGGTGCGGAGGAGTCTGGGAAAATGAATATGAATATATATTTTTATATCCACTGCTGCTCAAAAAGCACATGAACTTCTGGTACCTCGCAGTTTGTCAGACCTCTGTTTCGTTGCTCGGGTAGCGTTGGTGGTGAGTACATGTGCAGCGGGATAGTTTGGAATAAATGGCTTTTGGCTCAGCTGTTCAAGGCCTTATTGGAGGCTTTCACCTCTCAGATTTAAATCCTGCCTTTTTGCTTAGTGAACGTTGACATGCAGGTTTAGGTTATCCTGCAGAGAGCAATTTCTGAATGAATTGCTTCCTTTCTGCTTCAAAGAAAATGTATGCAGCCTCTGTCTCTATAGATGTAGGCATGCATAGAATTTTTTATGTTCATTTCCATGAGCAGAATCAGAATTTCCGTCTAAATATAGCCCATATACAGTATTTCACCCTGTTCCAGCCGCAGCGGTGGTGGAGTCAGGACAGAAAGCAGCGCTCGCGCTGCAGGAAATTCACTGCCACGTTTCCATGCCTGGGACCACAAGATGGGGAATCTTGATGCACCTTCCGCGTGGGCGAGGAGCACGGCAGAGCCAGAGGAGGAGTGTTGTCCCAGTATGTGGGACAAGGTCATGGGAAGGAGGATGGCAGAACTGCCTCCTGTCATTGCAGGCACAGCGCCGTGCCAGTGGTTTTTCCTTGGGTGTGGAATCAAGCAGGACCAAGGAGGAGCTCCTCCGGCTTTCGGAAGAATGGCCACCAGGTGCCCCTGTGTGCCCTGACTGAAGGCCGGTCTCTGCGACCTTCTCCTGCGATGGGAGCTCACTGCGATGCTGCAGGCTGCCCACGGCCTGGTGTGCCGGACCCCGGAGTCCGGACAGCTGCTGCCCTCCAGCGGGCACCGGGGACACGGGCCGCTCTCCACGGCCTTGAGTTGCCCTCGGTTGTAAATTTGGGGATGGCTATAGGGGAGTAAGCCCGCTCTAAGGAGATTTGGGGCTTTTGCAGTATGTAACAATCTGACCTGGAAGATGTTGGTTGTTTCGTGCCTTCGTGCAGGCGACCTCGTGTGGTTGCGAACTGCTCGGGCTCTTGGGACGGATGGCTGTTTCTGTACGCTCCCTCCGCCCCGTCCCTGGCACAGTCCTGTTCTCTCTGTGCTCTGAGACTGAACAGGCCAAGCTCCTGTCTCACCCAGCTGGCAGCGTGTGGCAAAGGTCTGGTGTTCCGTGCTCCAGAGTCATCAGAGAAGGCGTCATTTCGGGAAGAATCTCTGGAGACCTTCAGTCCACCCTCTGGCTTAAAGCAGGCATAATGTCCAAATTGGATCACACTGCCCAGGGCCTTTCCCCTTTGACTTTGGAAACTCTCCAGTCTGAGAAACCGTATTAGTAAACTTTCTCCAGACAAAAAAAAAAAAGCCTTTTGGCACGACTCAGTGTCCTTTCTCTTTTAAGCCCGGCAGTCTAGAAATCCTCCTCATCTCTGGCAGAACTAAGAATTTATTCGGGCATTCTATCATATCCACACTGATTTATTTTTATTGATATGAAAGTGTTAACAACTGTGACTGTCGCCTCCCATTTGTTTGATGATAGTATTAAAAAATGCAGAGTTTCTTGAGAGATGGACGGTGTCAAAAGCCTTTTGAAAATCCAGATTAGGTCAGTGTGGCTGCTTCTAACCTGTATTTTTTAATCCAACTGGAGATTTCTCGTAAACTAATAGTGCACTTTTTTTTTCCCCTTTGAGGCTATCATGGTCATTTGCTTTATGAAATGATGATGCAGGTTGTCTTCATGTATTTATTGTTCAACCAGTTGGCAGGTAAACACAGGTTCAACATGATATAGAAGAAACACAGCCCTGTCCTCCTTAGGCTGTTGGCAGACTGGACAACTTAGCCTTTTTGTTGAGAATTGTCATCTTGAATTTCTCTAGACCCCAGGCATTGCAAGCGCATCTTTAGAAGTGGTGAACCTCAATCCTCCAATGTTATCCCAGTTCCCAGAAATCTCCTGATATTCCATTATTGTTCAGCCTACTCCTTGTAGGGTTGCTGTGGTAAAGGGGCCCTTCTGTTGCTGCTTTGCAAGGATTTCTTTTTGGCCATGCTTAGCAGTCAGATCAACTGAAATACTGCAACTGTTACCACTCTTGGTGCAAGATGGAAATTAAATCTCTTCTTGATGAGACTCTAATGAAGCAGACTGGTTCTGGATCTCCCACTCTACTGCAAAGTGGTTTTCATTTCTCTTCATTCTCTTCATTTCTCTTCATTTTTTTTCTTGGTAATTGAGAACAATAACTTACAGCTCAGCATATATTTCAGTGTATTTTATTTTGAAGGAATTAATATCTATTTAAAGTGCTTTTTATCTCCAAAATCTTTGAATTAGTTGGAATCTTTGTATCTTCCACCATTAATATTTGCCCAGCTTTCCCAGTTACTGCAGTTATAGTCCCAAAGTTCCCATGAGGTTTTAGTAGACTGATCTTTGAGAGAAGCAAGGGAGCAATACTAATGTTCATGTCCTGCCATTCCTTAGTTTTGGTGCTGGGATGATTTGAATCCTCTATTCAGAGCTTTTGCTGAGCAAATACCTTTCAGACAAAAATGAGCCTACTAGCCATGAATTGTAACTGCAACTTCAGCACATGCCATATATTAAGTTTCCTGTAACTGAAACTCTCACAAGTGCCCAACAGATTAAATCTCTTCCCTGAAGTGTTGTTTTTTCCTTTTTTCTCTCTCCTATTTGCCTTTCTTAGAGCTTCTTTGGGGCCACTTTGCATAATTTAGTTAATTGGTAAAGTAGACCTAAATACTCCAGCTCCCATTAGCGCTGCAGTTCCCCTTGTTAAGTTTAAGCAGCTTAAGCAATTGTTTGGAGGGAGCAACTAGGAGCATTTTTTTATATATTCAACGAGTGGTTTGTTCTGTGCAGACTATTGCGACTTTCACCTGTGTCACACGGTCTTTCTCCCTCTTTCTCTCCTTCTGCCATCCTATCCAAGCTGTCTCAGATGTCCCCCTTGCTGATTTTTGTCAAACTCACTGAGCAGTGTTACTATTTCTTGAGTAAGAAAATATGTGGAGTATGGCTTCTGCACAACACAGGCGTAAAAAGTTCTGTAGGTGCAACATTATGGCATCCTCTCTGCCTGCAAAACAAAATGGTGTATATGGCAGCCATACAGATATTTAATATAGAGAAGTATGAGGGGCTACGTTAGAAAAGAGTTTGAGTCATTTTTGTACTGAAGAGATCCCATATCACCCATTGCAACTGCCCCATCGTGAAGGCCACAGACTTAAACAACTAGAAGTTGAGCCTCCTTGAAAGCGAGCTTGTTCTTCTTCAGGTTTCCTCCTATATGTAGTGGGGGGAGGGAAAAATAGAAATACGGTTTTAGAAGGGAGAGATGGCACTTTCTTATTCTTAGAAACCAGCAGCTGGTTCTTGCAAAAATATTTCAGGGATGACACACACACACACACACACACGCATCCAGAAAGCTGCCAGCATGAAAATACACGACTGGCAGCAAGACTTTCCTCGGAAACATTAGCTGTCTCGATGTTGCTGGATGAGCTTGCCGTGGGGCAATTCCATGGAATGCTGGGGTGGCCTGGGCTCAGACCTCTGAGGAGGAGCAAACCCCAATTAAAGTCTGAGTGTTGCTTCCTCGGACTCCAGCTACATGGGGCCGCTCAGGAGATATCTCTTGTCGTGATGCTGTAGTACAGCTTGTATAGGACAGGGAAGGGCCACAAAGCACCCGCAGGCGGGTCAGAGTCCTTGCTCACCTTCCAGCCCCAAGGCATCTCCTGGGAATACAACAGAGGCTGGGGCTGGGAGGGCAGCGGAGATGCTGCGGCCGGGCATCCCGGTGCACGACACTCGGTGTTTTGGGTTCATCCTGTTAATCTGCCTTCCTGGGGATCCGTGTGAAACGGGCATGTTCTTCCTGCCGCTTCTGGCAGCGGTCGCAGTTGTCGGCTCGCTGCAGGTAACGGAGAAGGATCGGTGTTGTGATTCCTCTCGGGAGGTTAAGCCTGAAATGTGCAGAAGCAGCGTCGATGTTGAGCCTTATTTCTGACCCGTGCGTTTTGTCTTGGTGTTCTGCTTTCACTGAAGCCGTGGGACTCTCTTCTGTTACTTTATCCTCACAAAGGTACTAAACTTCAATCAAGTTGCCTTCTAATCTTCTTGCTGATAAGATTAATGAAATTCCTTGTCTGCGCTGCACAAGGTGTAACGCCCCTCTTGCTGTTTCTGTGTGAGCAGAATAGGTTTGCCTGCTTGGATCTCATGGACAGGGTTTTTTCTCCCTATCCTCTACCTCCTCAGGTGTAGGCGGGTAAGCCTATTTCCACTTTATATTCTGCTTTTAAATTGAGCAGTAAATAGCGGATGTTCTCGTGAGACAGTTGGTCTTGCTTCCAGGAGCTGCTTGAAGCTGTGCAGCTTCATCCTACCTTGTGAATCAGTCGTCCATCCCTGGCTTCATCAGAAATTATTCGGTCTGCAGCATGGCTTAAAGCAGCGCTGGAGGGACGGTGACGTTGGAAGCAGCTGACAGCAGTGGATTGTGTTTCGTGCTGACAGTGCAGATCTGCTGTGGACCCGTGGCGGGCCTGGAGCGACCCGCGGAGCATCCGCCTTGGGAGAGAGTGGCCTGCTCAGAAAGGCCCTCGCTGCTCCTTCCCTTGTGGGTATGAGGAGCCTCGGTCACGACTTGAATCAGAAGGGAGAACGAGATACAGTCCAAAGTCATATTTTTAGCTGGTGTTTTGTAAATGATTAATTTTTCCGTTGTCTCAAAGGCCTGATCTCAAAGTGTCACCTCCCTTTCGGGCCAGCAAAGGGCCACCGCACTCTGTGTTTCACAACAGAGGTCTGTGAATAAGAGGTGGTTTCAGCAACCCGGAAAGAGCAGCAATGCAGTGGATGGGAGAAATAGTGAGTAGAAAAATTTACTGAGCAGGCACAGGGGTTTGACTTGCGTTTGTAGCTTCCTAATAAATTTTTAATGCAGGATATAATCTAGTGTTTTCAAACAGTGATAAGCTGAATGATAAATGTTTTACCTCTTTTCACTAAACATTGATTTCCGAAACATTTTCACAGAATCTAATGTTGGGGTACAAAGTGCCCGTTTAGGCTGTGTTAAGTTTCCCTCTGCCTTGTGGAGCAAATGAGATATTCTCATGTTTTCATGACAACAGAGGAATCCAAATAATAGACTGGATCCTGCAGTCACCCCCATGGTAGTAGAGACAGCAGTTTCCAGTATCTTTCCCTGTAAACTCAGGAGTTTTTACATCTTTATGGAGCATCTTCCAGTGCCAGAGCTGGTCAGGGAGCTGGAGCAGGTGGGTCATCCATCCCCACCAGAGCAGCCTCTTTCCCTGGGCAGATGCTCCCCTGCATGGGCTGGGAACTGTCATGCGATGGTAGAGCAGAGCACCTGCTTGGCATTGTTTTCTTAAGCGTAATGACTTTGTAATTCAAAATTTGCTGCTTCACCTCAAGATTGTTATCCTACTATCTCAGTTTTACTTATATTTAAAGTAGTTAAATGAATAATGGAAAGTTTAAACATTAGCTGCGGTGGAACTGCAACAACTAAAGTTAAGGCCTGGATTCCCTAAAAGACCTTTATGTTAATTGTACCTACAATAATATTTCCTTTGACGTCAATAACGTTCTGTTCTTAGGTGACTTTTTTACAGAGTGCGTATTGTGATTTGTGTAAATAGAAAGTGACATCAAAGTCTTTGAATTTTTCAATAATGTTGCTTCAATATTGAAATTTTATATTTAATAAATCTTTCAGCTATCATAAATTGATGCATTAACATAGTTTTCAAAAAGTCAAACAAAAGTGATATTGACTGATCTTGTATGAATATGATGCCAAACCGTTTTTAATGATGGAATATTTTAGAAAAAAAATAAAATTTTAAAATTTTAAAATGTTCCCAGTTTTGAATCCTTGACTATGCCAGAATAAGAGCTGGATGTAATCCTATTTGATACTTGCAGCAAAGGCAATAGCAGTTGAAAGCTTAACTGTAATTTCACTAAGTGGCAGCTGTGTTGTTCTGCTCTTGGTGAGGAGCTGCTCGATTGCCATTTTGAAATGTCAGTGAACTTGGTTTCAGTTTATTGTCCACAATTTCTTTCTGTAAATACATTAAAAAGTAAAAGGAAGATTTTATGATGAGGAATGGAAATTCAGTTGAAAGAAATGCTATATATAAAGGACATGCTGTTAAAGCTAGATAAAAATAGCTTAAGGCACCTGAGGACACTGTAATCTTTATTTCAGGTTTGTATGGAGCATAAACTGCACTTAGTGTCTTTATCAATCTCAATATATATGTTCATTTTTTCACTAAGCAATACATATGTTTTGTTATGACAATCGTCTGCTCCTGATTTTTAAAATAATTGTCAAATATGCAACTCAAAAAGGATACTTAGGTTGTGGTTTTGATTTGCAGTATTATTTCAGTGCCATAAGGAAGGTATATAGGTAGAAATTGTTTCTTCATTTCTAGATGTAAAGACTCTTTCCAGAGGGAAACCCAGTTTAAAGTAGCAATTTAACCACTTTTTATTGGGAGAACTGCCTCTTGTCTTCTGTGACAGGCTTATTTTGTTTTATGAGCAGCTTGTCTTGAGCTGGGGGCAGGCTCAGCTACTGGTCACTTTGGAAAGTGCTGAGGGCACCTGGAGGCAGGAAGGATTCACAGTCGAAAGAGAAGATGGTGCAGAGAACCATGCAGAACACACACATTCTAAAAATTAAAAGCAACCAAACAAAAATCCTTATCAGTTGAATTTACTAAGCCACTGGGGTGCTTGCATTCAGTAGTGACCAGACATAGGAATGCACGCATGGCTTAGGTTGTAGGAAAGGGCTCTTTCAGTTATTTGCCTTCGTCTGGAACTGCATTATTTAAAAGAAAACTACAAAACAAGCAGACCATAGCAAGGAAACGTCAGGTAAAGATTAGGTCATGTTATGTATTTTTAGAATAGTTGCTTTGTCCCTGTGATTCATCGGTGTATAATTAGATTGAGTGAAAATTTGCACAATTACAACATAGTTCTTTTTAATGTAATCTCAATTAGATTTTTCTGTTGTGGAGGAACATGAAGTCTGTTCTTTCTTGGTCAAAATATTGAATCAATTTGGCATGGTGCTAAATTGCTTAACGCCTATTTGGAATATGTTTATACGTGGCTTTGCCTAAAAATTCTTTGTTTTTATGTATGTAATGCAAATACATTCTGCTATTTTTGTCAACCTGTGAAAGTGAAAATCTGTTTTTAAATGCCATCTTCCAGATTAGATACTGCACCAAAGTGAAGTCTCCTGTAGTAATATAGTAAAACTGGTTTGATATTTGACTTTCAGCTGAGGGTTTCATCTTTCTGCTCCCCAACTTTGGACCTCTACACTGCAAGCCATTTTTCTCTACCAGGAGATTCAACCTTTTGGCACTGCTGATTTTACTGGATATATCAGTAGCTATTGGTAGTAGTATTGAATTAAAATAATGTAATATAGTCTTAATGCTTTTTTTTCATGCCTGATTAAGATGGGGCCTATTTTCTACCTAATGGACAGGGCTCTCAGTCCTGGTTTCACTGATCATGATGGTAGTGCAAGAAAAAAAACAAGTTCTGCGAGCAGTGGAGTTGTTAAATATAGGAGAGCAGCATGCTTTTAAGGATGGAGATCTTCACCGGTTAAGGAAGTCCTACAGTCTTCCTCCTTTCCCCGAGACTTTTAGGACTGCTCACTGAGCAGTGGAGATCTCGAGTCTTACTCGGGGATGTTTTTTGGTACTTCTCTCCTAAGGAGGTAGTAAAAGGGCTGGGGTTGAACTGTGTGAGAGACGAGCGTTGGTTGATAAGGCGTGAGAGGCAGTCCATGGCGCGCAGCGACCGCTATCGCGTCTCTGATGAAATTCCCGTTGTCTGGCTAAAGGCTTGAAGCCTTTTCAGTTTTCAGCATTTTAAAAAGTTAATATTTTTAGAAACCCGTAAAGAAATCTTCATTAGCTTCCACCTGACAGCATGTTCATCAGAGGGGTGGCAAGTACCCTTTGCTGCACTGGGAGAAATCATTCTGGGTATGTTTCCTTTTTTTCTTTTTTTCCCCCCCCTCTAGTCTTTAGTACAGAAATTGATGTTTTTTCCTCACCAGTGTGATCACTGCTGGGTATGACTAGTGCTCTGGCAGACAAATAGAGGGCTATGGTGAATGCTGCCTAACTGCTCTATCTAGCATTGCTTGTATTAGTTATTTCTTATTTGTATGTCTTTTTTTTTTTTTTTATTTCCTTTTTAGTGGTTATGCCAAACCTGAGATAAAGAGGAAGAGCCCTTCTTGGCTTGGTTTTTTTTTAAGCTTTTATTTTAGTGTTGTTGGTCATACTAAAATTATATTAAACCAATAATCATATTTTCAGAGGAAGCAAATGCCAATAAAGTGGAGGTGTACGTGCATATTTGAGACCTGTGCTGGAGGAGATGCTTAAGGGGCTGAGGATTTGTGGACTGCCTTCTGCATAGCCATGCGGTGCTGCCGTTGCATGGTGCTGAGCTGCTCAGAGGAGTTGGTTCTGGCACTCAAATGCCAGTTTCTCTTCCAGAAAAAGTGCCCAAGAGGCATGTTATTCCTTCAGTTAAATGCTGCACTATCAGAGTGCCACCAGACAGAGACAAGCAGGAAATGTGGAAGATTAGAGGTTTGTGCCAGGCATATATCTATGCTGTTGCCATGTCCACATCGCAATATTTTCCTTTCGTTCCTCCTTAGTGCCCGTCCGAAGACATAAACCAAAATTCCCCTAGAGACTTTAAGTTTCAAAGTCATTTGAAATTTAATCTGTATAGGGCCAGCAATGGTTCTGGAAAACTGTTGTCATAAAAGCTAAAACCCCCTCTAATTAGTGATACTGAAGGTCTGTGGACCTGTCTCTGACAGTACCAAAAATGGATGATTAGAGATGAGCACAGGAACAGGACAGCCATGTGGCAAGTTCTCTGAAACATGTGGCTTGGGGCCTTCCTGAGCTAGGGGGTTGCAGTGGAATTAAGGAGATTTTTTTTTTTTTTTTGCTGTTTGCTACTGTAGTTCTTGCATTGGAAGAGACATGACTGCTGGCCTGTATTGACCCTTTGGAATAGCTTGATTGCACTCCCTTAAAGGAAGACTGAGGATTTAAAAGGGCTCATGATTATCTGTGTAGCCCACTGCTCCTGTTTTAGCCTAATACTTTCAGGCAGGATATTAGGAGCAGGATGAATCTGCTGTGACTTGCACGCACATCCCTCCTCCTCCTGCCTGTGGAGCTGGGAGTGCTGCGAGTTCGACTGTTTCCTCGTGGGCAGCAGTGGTGGCCCAAGTCACCTGCTGGAGTCATCAGGAGGCTTGTGCCCAAGATCAAAACCTGAGAGACACCCCTGATGGGATGCTCAGGTAATACTGACTAGACCCACAAGTAGAGGTGGCAAATGCCAGTCAACCAGCCCCCTCGTGCACTGGTAATAACTGTTTTGGCCTCTAGCACTCCTTTTCTTGTGTTTTGTCAAAGACTTTGTTGGCAAGTGTGGAAGTTTTTTTTAGATTCCTTTCTAACCCCAGGTTTCCCAACACTGGGACCCCATGAAGTTTGGGAAACATTTCAGTTCTGTTTAGTCAAGACATAAGAGGGTGAGAACTTGTTACTTGAAACCCTGCTTGACAAAATAATTATAAATAAACCACATTCTGCGCAGGCCTCCAACACAATGGGGTCTTGCCACACATGTCCCGGATAGTTAGTTTCTGCACAGCAGGCTCTGTTGACATGCAGAATCACTTGGTTTAATGGTTTCAGCTCATCATGAAGTACTACATGTATTGAGAGAATCCACAGCCTGCCTCAGGGTCTCTGTGTATGAATGGGTGGGATGGAAAAGCCGGGTTTTCATTTAGAGAAGCACTGTTATTGCCTGCGACTGCCAGGGCAAGTGAGGTGAAGTATGAGCAACCTAGAAAATGAATATTGGCACAGCTTCAAGTCTGCATCTGGGTTTAATTGATGAAAAAATGAGATTACAGATTTAGTGGTATTTGAGTCCTCTTTCTTTTGCATGCCTGTTGTTAGTTTTAATAGACATTCAGGTTTCCTTTCAGGAGTTTGCACCGGAGGTTGACTTGCACGCAGCCTTTTCTCTGCTGCTTTGAGTATATGTTTCTACCAGGTACAAAATAAACAGTGTGTCTTGCACATCTCTGCAACCACAGGCGTGGGTTAATATTTTCTTAGTTGGGTTCTAAAACAACTCTAGTTTAAAATAATATAAAAATTTGATCCTTATTTAAAAATTGCTACCAGTGTGTTGTCTCAGGATTGATTATAAATTTGATTAAGGCAAAAATAGTATGGTTGTGTTTTTATGGATTATTGGTGTCATTGGAAAATGCTACCATGAAGTGTTGGGAAATTTTGGGAGAAAAAAATCAATAATATTTTAGTATACTACTTCATTGTATTAGATTTCTTGTCTAGCTTGACCAGAATATTTTCATGTGTGATACTTGTGTTCATGAGCTGGTCTGGTCCATGGCTATGCCGTGCACACTGTACAGCCTGAGTGTAATGTGTCAGTGAATGTTTTTGTAGTGAACCAGCTCCCTCTTATGGGCAGCATAACGTTAGAGAATTTTGTCTTCCAGGATGCAGGGATCAAAATCCTTTAGAGTACTGGGTATATTTTGGAAAGCAAATGTAAAGACAGTGTTCACCCATGTGTATTTTGGTAGAATGTAGTAAAAAAAGGCCATTCTTTTAACAAGACAGCAGCAGTGCAGGTTACATGTGTTTGTGGAAATAAAAAATAAAATAATTTCTCAGTAAATTAGCCCTTCTCACTATCTTGATCTCTCTTACCCCAAATCTGCTGTTTGTTTCTCCTCTCCACTGCCAGCAGCCAAAGCAATTTGCAATACTGTAGGCACTTGTAGAGAACTCAAGATGATTTTAGTAGTATCAGGAAATTACCATTTTAAATGGGAGTTGTAAAATGAGGCATTGATTACGCAGGTTAAGCTATATCAACCACTGTAAATGAAATTTAAGACTTAGAAAAAGAAAAGAAATCTGACAAGATGTTAACTCTAGATTTGCTTTCAGAATATGTGATAACTTTAGATTACTTGAGATTTGAGCCACTATTGGCCAAATTTCCTGCTGACCTTTCTGCTAGAAGTAGCAAAGTTTGTAGGCGAGGTTTTGTTAAATAACTGCATATACCTCTTTTATGCTTATTACTGACCACAGTGCTAAGCATCCTCAAGCTTTATTTTTGGAGATAGGAATGTCCTGAATTTTGTTTCTCCCCTTCCTTTGCTCGGGTTGCAGGGTTGCTGGCTCCATGACTGATAGATGTGCAGTATGTGGTGTGCATTCTCATAAAACCGGAAATTTCTCTCTTGGAAGGTCAGAAGTTGTCAGTTGTAATGCATTAAAAAGAGTACTAACTGTTTCCTCTCTTTTTTTTCTTTTTTTTCAGGTTGCAGAATCAGCATGTGTTTCTAATAGTTAAAAAGGTAAGCAGGCCATGTTTACAAACATGTAGCGATCCCCTTTTTTTGATGTGTGTTGCAATTGCAAGCAGGAGGAAAGAAAATTTCCGTATGTGCAGAGAAAATTCCTCTTAACTTTTAAGGAGTCAAATATTTAAACACTTATGTTTGTACAAAAAACTTTCCCAAGAAGTTTGAATCAAAACAGTCTAAAAATCCAGAGCGTAGGGCGTTGAAATACCTGCAAAAGCTTACAGGGCATTTTGACTGCAAATCATTATTTATTTATAATTTGTTTTAATACATTGAATATGAAAAACTGGCTTACAAGACCTGAGGGAATAAAGTCTGGTCTTGGAGCCTTATGTATTGCAGTATGTCATACTGGGGTAGTTATTACTGGAGATTTTGAAATGTTTAACAAAATGTCAGAAAGTGCTGGTCCCTGATGTGCCTGTTAAATAGGGTTGCAAAGTTTCCTAAGGCTTTTCAGATTAAATTTCTGTATCTGTCTATTGCTGAAAATATATTTTTTTCATTCAATGTTTGAGCCAAGCTTGGTAACTCAGCCATGGGAAAGCAGGAAATACTTGATATTTATAAGACTACTCTACCAGCCTGACTCTTTCTGATATTTTTTCCAAGGAAACCACTTAACCACTCTTCTCTTTTGCACTACTGGGTAGCTGTAACCATCATATTTTAAATCATGATAAAAATATTCCTGTTGCTTGGAGATCTAGGCTGCTCTGTTTTCCTCTCTGAACTGCTACCACGTTTTCCTCAGCATCTTAAACATTAACCAGAAAAGTCATTGGTAGCCAAAGCAAAACTTCTTAATCAATTTATCTTTAAAAATGGCTTGTTGTCAAATCAATCCAAATTATTTCCAATTCTGAGCCAGGCTCTCATCTTTTTTTGTGTCATTCAGTGGAATGTTGGGTTTAAAGTCGGTCATTTCTGTAGCGTGACAGTAGATGGTGCTGATGGAGTGTATTTAAGTCACCTGAGGGTTGTCATCTGCTTTAGGAGCTACTTGGGCTTCTGGGGTGCAGACAGGAGCTGGGCACATGCTGGGAGCATTGGCAAATGTGCAGGCTGTAATTAGTCTCAAGCAAATTCTAGCAGTTACTGCTAATTTATTCATATTCAGTCATGCTGCAGTGCAGAACTGCAAGAAACCTTGCTGCTGACCTGCAGTATGATGCTAGTGCTTGGAAACAATATGAATTGCATGGGTGGAAAAATCACTAAGGGATTAAAAAATATCGTGTCCAAATCCTTCTTGAAAGAGCCTTTAAAGTAGATTGGTAATAGTCTCCAGATACGTAAGTCAGTGAGACTTGTAAGGTTATTTTAACTGGGACATGGAGACTTTTCAGGTAATATGTGACAAATACGAAGTGAGAATCTTCTTTGCTCTGTGATCACACTGTTTCAGTTCTCTTTCCTCTTTCCCAAGCAGCTTTCCAACCTGTCTTCTGATGTGAAGCAAATCTGATGCATAGGCAAAATACTTTGAAAGTGCTTTGATTGACAGAAAGGGCTACAGCATGATCCTGAAGTATCTAGACGGGAGGAGACTTTATAAGTGCCACTGCTCTAGTAACTTCAATTTAAACTTGCAATTTAGCCATAAAACTGTCTAGCAGAAGCCACAAATGTACAAGAAGCAAGGCTGGCTTCATTCCTGTGCTCTGTGTTGTGGCAGAGAACGCAGAAGCTACTGAAGGTTTCCACTTGGTCATGCTGTTGAGCTCCTCTTCTTCCTTGGACTGGTTTGTCTTTGTGACTGTGAGCTAGGAGCTCAGCTGTGAGCTGCTTCGTGTCTCTGTATTCCTAATTTAGTGATCCTGATGAGATGGAAGTATTCAAGATGAGTCATTGTGCAAGAGAACTCCCTCCTGCAGATTGCTTGTTCATTGGAGTAAAAGCAGTCCTGTCCCCCTTTGTGGGTACCACTTCCATGAAATACAGAGATTTTAGAGGATTTCATGTTCCCAAGATATACATTAAAACTGCATGCTGCATTTTTCCTCTAGTTTGTAGTGTCTGCTTCCTTTTGTCCAGCACTGAACCTGCTTGTGTTCAATTGTGTACTATTTGCAATATATGTACTATTTTATGAGTATTTAATCTTCTGCCTACTAAAGGCTGTATGTTTTTATAGCTTAGAACTGTTTTGATAATATGCCATCTGCAAATGGATGTAGTAGGTCACTTAAGTTTCTCTCCCAAGTGCACTCTGTCCTTTCTGTCCTTTTCTTACTCAGTATTCAGATCTTAGAGACTCTGTTCACCTATTTAAATCTGTCATCCTTCAGTGATTTGGCTAAAATTATCTCAGATTTGCTTCCTGAATCTGATATCCTGGAGTCCCCTTGTTGTTTTAAGGAGCCATAGTCAACAGATTAGGTGCTGCTTTGGAGAGGAGAGCTTAAACAGTCCTGCAGCGGTCAGCAGGAGAAACATTTTTTCAGCCTTTACAGGTGAAAGGAGGCAAATTAATTCTGTTAAGTCAAAATCACTTTCAAATGTTCAATACCTAATGTGGCAGTTGTGCCCTGGAAAGGAAACAGAAAGATGATATCCCTTTCATTTAAAATTTTTCTGGTGTCAGAAGGAATACAACTGCAATGGAGAAGCCTACGCCAGTTTGCGCTGACAGCATGTCAGCCATCCCTGCTTAATAGCTATACCTTAGCTTTGCTTGTTAGTTGTGGCGATGTTCTGGGTACTTCCCATTCTGAGTGCTTTCGATGCTTAAATACTGCTACATCCTGAGGCTTCCTAATACCCGTGCCCTGCATGCACACACCTGTGGTGAGGAGGAGTTGGAGAATGTTTCAGCCCCTGGAAGAATTGCAGTAAAGGCATTTGGAAGGAGCCAGAGTATTTAAGACTCACCTATCTGTTGACAGCAATGTTCTCAGTTATAGCTGGCAAACAGCTGTTGGATTGTGGCCTGTGTTGATCTCAAAGTTACGTGCTTACACCCATTTTCATACTTACACATGATTTTCAAGGTCTGTTGTCAGCAGAAATTGGCTTGTTGCTCTGACCGTCTGCTGGCAGGACGTGGCAGGAAGCTTCCTTTGGTTGTTTGTAGGTCAGTATATAGATTTTCTGTCAGGGGGACACTTGGCCAAAGCATTTGCAAGTTATTTGTAGAATTGCATGAAAAGAATCTGACCTTTTAGTCCACCACAACTTTTCCCAAATAAGGGAAATTTAAAAGTTTATTTTATCAGTCTTTTCAGGGGCATTCTAACCTTCTAATACTGCTAACTCAGAGGGCTTTCTGGATCTAGCAGGGCTTTTTATTAGACAGTATTACATTTTAGCTACTTGAAAGAGATTACTACCATTATAGAATAAACATAGGATGTGTGAACTAATAAGTCTCACCTTAGCTTTCTCCACAACAGAATTTAATTTAAAATTCTCTCTCTCCAGTGGCTGTTATTGATGCTATATTATTTTTTATGGTAACTCAAACTTCCGTATCTCCACATTTTTCTTTCTTGAATGTGTAGTGGTGAGGCCGAGGTGTGTGCAGCTCAAGCTGTTTCACTGATGTAGCAGCAGGAGTGCTGCAAAAGACTGTATTGAAGGGAGCTGGCTGATCTCCAGCTCAAAACAGGGGGCGGATGAGATTAAATATAGGAACTAGCAAGGAGAACAGGGTGCTTGAGCAGACTAAGAAAATGCCTGGGTTTCAGGGGTGGAGGTGTTAGCTGAGTTCTCACTCCACATTTATGTTTTTAAACTTTAGTTGAGGAAAGTGAGTCTTTTTATTTTTTTATTTCTGTACTTTGTAAAGTACGCTGTTTGCTCAAAGGAGCCAACAGATTACCATTGTCCAAAGGGGTGTTTTACTTCTTCTGTCTTTCTCTGTGTATCAGTGGCGTTTCTCCCAAGGCCATGTGGGTTGTAGTCACCTTGCCCTCCTTGTCTGTTCCCCATCATGTGCAGCTAAATGTGAGCTGAAATGTCAAACTTTGCCCAAGGCCATTATTCAGTGAGGAGGAGAATGGCTTCACACTGGGGTAAATTAGATGTGGTGAGGGGGGAAAACGCCGGGCCTAAGCACAGCTTGTGCTCTGTGCTGATGCTAGAAGTGTTAGGCTGCATGGAGGTTTTATTGATTTTCTGCCTTCATCTTATAAGGATCTTGTAGACCCTATGGGACTATCACATCACAGGGCCTGATGTTGCACTACAACTGCCTTTAAATTAGGTGGTTTCTGGTTTTGACTGGTTTGGGAAGCTGGTCTCGCTTGATGATGGGACTAATGTCCTCCTGGACATCTTGAACAGTGGGGAATGTGTGGGAGCCGGGCATTGGCCCAGGTATTGGCTGCTCTTCCACCATACTTCATTTTATAAATGGTGCAGACTGAGCACGAATACTCCTTTCAGTATTTCTGCACCCTCAGTGAATTGGGGCTCATTAACGCAGAACCTGAGTAGGATTTTAACTCCTGCAGATGGGGAACTTTGCATTTCTTAGAATTACCATTTTAGGCTACTTAGGACTCTGATTTGGAGATACAGTAGCTGTGGAGGAAATGGATAGGAGAGGAGCAGGCCACCTTGTTAGCAGGGCAGCTCAACCCCTGTGTGAGCTTCACTTTTGCTTCTTTTTAGTGGTATTCTGCAGGTGGGGGTGATGATAAGGGAAATCAACATACTCTAGTTCTGTGCTGAAGAAATCTATATAGCCCCTGGTTAGGTTATCTGTTCCCATTGCAATTCACAGGGGCCCCATCTCCTGCAAGGTTTTAGCTGTGAACAGGATTAAAAGATAGCTGCCACTGTTAATCCGTGTTGTTGATCCAGAGGAGCCATATTTACATTTCCATGGATGGATGACTGGGAAACATGGTAGTATCGCATTGCCCCGTGTGAGGTTTTTCTGTTGATAAAAAGGCTAGAAAATGCCGCTGTTGCTGTTGACTTTGGGAAGGCTAGTAGCAAAACTTGGCGTGCATACCCACGTAAATGTGGGACTAAAACATTATTTTTTGAGATTTGCATATCTGTGTAGATGTACTATACTCAAGTATATTCAGTGTGTGTTTCTATGTATTATGCAAAATGCATTAACTATGAGAAATGATTATAAAGCACACTGGAGGAACCTTGGAGCTAGGATATATAATGTATTCCTCCTATATGGCTTATATTTCTATGGAAAGTAAAAGGCTGATGCCAAGCCAAAGAGTTTCCCTCTTCTTTTGTATATTTAGAAAGAGAATTTGCCTTTCCAGGTCTGGTAGTGATGATAAATGGCAAGTGAGGATGTCTTTGCTATTGCCATTTGAGGGAAAACTGTCCTTCCTTGCTCGCTTTACTTCCAAAGAGATACCAAAGGGTTAATTGTCACATGGGCCTCTTGCGGATGGTAGGACTCAATGCAGTGTTTGTTGTGCCCTGCGTGGATCCTGCAGTTTGAATGGACCTTGACTAGGTGAAGAGAGCTGGTAGTGAGGATGTAGCACAGGGTTAACTCCTCTTGCTGCTGTGGCTTGCTGGAATAAATTGCTGTGTCTTTGTGCTGAGCTATGAAGAGAGACAGAGGGAGATCTAGTGCCCTGGGGACCTGACCTGGCTGTGGACTGGGGCTTGGGCGGATGGCGTCTCTGCTGACTGCCACTTCCAGCATGGGGACCTTCTTCAGCGATGTCAGGCGTCGCTATAAACGGAGGCGTAAGAGGCGTTCGGAGAGAAAAGGTAGTGTGCGTGTGTGCGTGTATATATATTTTAATTGCTATTCTGTGAAAACAAAGTGTCAAGATTTCATAAATGCGTTGACATAAAGATTTTCAGGAGAAGTTTGAGCCTTAGCTGCTAAATGTAACTTCAGTGTTTTCTGCTTGGATTTATAAAATTCAAGAAACATTTTGAATTGAGTCTTTCAGAAAATATAGGAAACTTCTGAGCTGCAGCTTTCTGTTGTTTTGTTTTTTAATATCATCTTTGCAATGATATTAGTTTCATCTGTCAGGTTACGTTTTTTATACGACATTTAACAGCTGTAGATGCTGTTATGTGTTAACATATAGCACTGGATAGTACCTAAGCATACAGCACTTTCCATATAACTTTCTTCAATGATAAGTATTGTCCAAGGTAGCTATTAAAAGGGCCCTTTACAACTTCTTTTTCTTTCATATGGTGATAATACAAAATATTCAAATGAACAAAGCATGAATTATAGCTATTTAGAATTATGTTTGTGCTCGTGCAGTGATTCTTTGTTCTTTTAAACATTTGGTTAAAAATAATTGAAGGGATAACTCAGGGAAATAAGTAACTTGGGGAAACAAATCCAAATGCTGATGAGTTGGCTGATACATTTGGTACCTCTAGTGTTTTCATGCCTTTAGAAATACTCTAAGGGGAACAGAGAGCTTCAGAAAATATTTGAAAATGTATTATTGCTGTATTTAAATTGGGAAACAATATACTTTTAGATGCAACTTTTTTCATATTAGGCATGCCTGGTGTGTAATGCCTTTAGAAAAGGAAGAAATTGGGATTTTTACCTTTTTTTTTTTTTTCTGATACTGCTTTTATTCTAAGTATTACAGGATGTCTTGCTCTACAAATCACTTAGATGCGGTAATTGTATTTAGCTAACAGATGAATTTTATTTGTCGCATTTTGTTTCAAAATCAAAAAATCCCTTTTACTACACCAGTAGAGTGACAGCCTGTATTTATTTCACCAGCATATCTGAGAAAAGGGAGGGGTTTTTTTGTTCATTCCAAGTACCTGACTTTTTCAAAAATTCTTTCTTTTTTTTTTTTTTCCCCTAAAAAATGTTCATTTATATGCACTAACTGTCTGGACCCAAATTAGTTAAGTAACTGAGTAATTAATATTTATGTCTGTTGTTTGCTATTGCTGCTCTTTTCAAAGCTTGGTAAACTCTGAGCAACAATTAACCTTTTTTTCCATTATTCTCATCTCTTATTCCAAAATGAAAGTTTTTCAAGTACTATCAAAGACCGTTATTCCAGTTGTCAATGGATTTTAGAACAAATTATTAGGAATAAAACTGGGGATTTGGATCATATCCCCTGTTTGATGCAAATACACGGTGTCCTTAGAGGCATTTATAAAAGTTGTCATTGGTCAGATGTCCCTAAAAATTACTGAGTGCTAATTCTCAATCAGTGAAAAGATTTTTATACCTGCAGGATCTGAGAGGTTTCTGAACATCTGCAACTATATAGGTTATTCATGGGCAATAAGTAAGTTTTTATCTATCTTTACAGTTTTACTGCTTTATAAAATCTGCTGTAATACAAGTTTGGAAGGTCAAAGGAGTCAGAAACACCACTCCTCCCAGGTGAAATCAGAACTGGGTTGTTAATGATTTTGGGACCGATCAAGCATGGGTGGGCAGGGGGCAAAACTGTTTGAGTGAGAAGTTGAAGTTTAGATTCCTCTTTCTGAAATCACTAATCCTCATTTCTCAAAGCAGACGATAGTGCTGTTCTTAGTGCAGCCTGTCCTGTACAGAAGAGCATTTTAAAATCTTTCTTTATAGCCCGAAATGACTACACAAACCAAGGGGAAAAATGCCATGGTGTTCAGTGGGTAAAGATTTATCTTTTAAATAAATGTGCACAAGAAGTGCCGGGACACCTCTCGGGAGAGGCGACTCCTTTCTGAATTCTGTAGCTGAGACTGGAGCAGTCTCACGCTTGGGTCTCTGCCCCTTCAGAGGGCAGCGCTGCAGCAGAGAGCGCAAGAGGCTTCTGGCCATCCGGTCCTCCTCCCACCCAGCATGGGCGTGGGCACGCACATGTTATTGGAAAACAGTCCTCTCCAGTCTCTAGGCATTTCCTTTAACTGCTTCTGGTAAACTGTTCTGTTCCTTTGCTAGTTCTTTCATTCATTCCTTGTTCCGAGGTAGTATTTTGTTAATTTTGTTATTGCTGTAATACTTCATGTTGGTTGAGAGCCCTGGAGTCATCTACCTTCTCCACTTCATGGATTCCGCCTCCTTGACAGGTTTTCCTTGTTGTCCAAACGCTCTTCATCTCACATGTCATTTTGTATTGCTGTCATGGTCAAGAGCCCAGCAGTGACAGGAGCCTTTGCACGAGGTGCTGTGGAGTAAGAGAGCAAAGAACAGGCTCCTCGCTCTGGCGAGATAAGGACTTGGTGCCAAATTCAGACGAGCAGCAGGTAGGGGTGAACAGGGAGGTTGTGATGTGTCCCAAGTCCCCTGCCCAGCTGTTCTGGACAGTAGGATCAGTGCCTTCCTATACCAAAAGTAGCTCTAAGAATGTGTGATACTGAAAAGAAAGGAGGAGGAAAAATAGACACCATTAAAGTATATTGAAATTTGTCATTTCTTTTGTACTCATCTGTAAAAAGGCTGATGCCTCTTTCAGTATTAAGCAGCAGAGATGGTGCCACCATCCCATTTAATGCAGGATTTTTTTCAGTATGTGGACATAACTCAAAAGCTTTTGAAGGCATAAATAAATAGAACTGTGATCAGCTTCCATTTGTATGGTTTGAAAGGCTTTTTTGATTCCTAAACTTTATTTAAATGCCAGCTCTCTTGAGGCTATTATTTCTATGTTTAAAATAATAATTCCCTTGGTTGTCTCTGCTCAGTAGAACATGTTTAATTGTGGCAACTTCACTTACCTGTTTTTCCCATCTTCAAGTTGCACCAGGATGGAAGTGATCATGCAACAGGGACTCAGCTAGCCAACATGAAACTAATGAAACAGAGCACGGACCTGAATGGTCATTAACATTTTACATTGCTGATAGGAAATTTAAGATAATTGCAATCTCCCAACATCCATGCATGTGAGTTTTATTATTGAACCACCGTGTGAAATGGTGACAAACATAAGGCATATTTTTCTTTCTCATGCACTTAAAGGCATAGTAATAATTAGTCTAATGATGGCTAAGTAGGCATTTTGCTGTTTTCATGCCTACTGTGAAAAGTTAACCAAAAAGATTGCAAATAGCAGTTTGCTTGCTGAGGATTTGTTTGGTTGGGGATATAGCGGTTTAAAATGTTTTTAATTACGGAATGACAATATTTGACTTAGCATAGGTGTTAACATGGCAAATACACTGTATTTTTATTGACTTTTTTATTCACTTTATCAGTACCTGATACTCCTTTCTGAGTCACAAGTTTGTAAATGTTTGACCTGCACATTTAATTTTGCATTTTAATCGCATGTGACATTGGCTATGATTTTACAAAATCTGTTTCTTAAAGTGCCCATTTGACTGCACAAGTCTTGCAGTTCTCCTGTCTGTCACAAACTCCTCTCCGGGAGATCAGGGATGATGTTTGGGGGTTTATCTATAGACACATGCCTCAACACAGTTGACTATAGAGGTGACTAGTGATGCTTCTGTAGATGAAATGCTGCAGGAGGACTTGATGTCTGCCATCCCAGTGGGATGTACAACTACTTGGTCAGATACGTTATTTGTTTCAGCATACATACTATGATCCCTGCATATTGTCTTTCATTCTTGGATGCAAGTCTTTTTGTTTTCATCAGTAGTTTTCTTTTCTCCATGTTAGCGAAGTTTTGTTTTTGTGTTTTTGTTTGTTTTTAGCAGAACAATTCAATGTATGGGCCCAGTATTTGCTGTGCTTTGCATGAAGTGTCAGCATAAAGCGTCAACTAAAATACTGAAGTGAGCGGTATGCCTAGCTACTTCTGGCAGTCCATGACTGAAGAACAGCTTGAATGCCAAGTTCTGCATTTCTTTGTAACCAGCTAAAGCTCAGTAGTGTTTTAATTGTAATATTATTTCCCACTGAGAGTGGGAAAGAACCTACTGCAGAGTGTAGTGATCAGAGCTGTTGTGCGGCAGATATCATGATACAGCTTGAAGCCCATCCTTGCAGGAGTGATCAAAGTCCTCCCCAAATCCACTCCAGTGGCGCCTGTTTTCAAAGAAAAGATCTACGTAGAAATGGGGAGATTAGCTGTGGGGGTGCTAGGAGAGTAGGATCTTTGCAGGTGATGTGTACAGAGGACCACAGAGTGATTAAATAGCAGCAACGGGATTTGAGTAGTCTTCAAAATACTGAAGATGCTGCCAGAATGATAGTGTTGCTCAAGAAAATAAATGTGTCTTAAAAAGAGGAATAATGTAATGCAGAGTGTAGGATTTACCTACTATGTGCTTTAGGGATGCTGAGAGGCAGATGCATAACAAATTCAAAGGACTGGCAAATACAAAAGGAGTGACAGTTTCCCATGGTTTGTTCCACTATTTAATACTGCTAAGATGTTGATCCTCTACATTCCTTTCCTTACTGTTAGACCAAATCTTTTGGTGGGAGTGTGCGTGTCTGCATCTTTCATGCATGGTTCTGCCTTAGGTGTTCCCTGTTTTTGTCCTTGATTCATTTTCTAGAGGGGAAAAAAAAGAAAAAAGCCCCCTACCAACACAGAGCAGGCCAAGCCAAAAACAGATGTTCATCAGAATGGTGCTGGATAAATGAACTGCATCCTCAGTGTATCAACTACTGAAACTGTTTTTTATCGTGCAGTGTGAGTTTGACATTGGCTTTACCTTGAGGTGTCCCGCTGCTTCACTGCGGGAAGAGCATTTCTTCGTTTCACCAGGTGTAAAGCTGCTGTCAGGCAAATTGCTGACTCTAGAAGTTATCTGCAATAGTTGTTAAAGAGAAGTTGTTGTTGCAGAGAGATAATGCGGTTTCTATACGGCTCTACTTCTGAAATGTGGCTGCATATATGCTTTCAGATAAAAAATACTGTGGTCTGCCATAGCAAAAAGCAAAAATGCTTGCAGAAATCACAGAATTTGCAGTTCTGCAGACTGCATCTCAGCTGAGAAATATGAACACGCAGAAATATGGAAGAGGCTCTGCAAAAAATGAGCTGTTTGTGGTCACTCGGGGAAAGCATATGGGCAGCAAAGGCAGTGCCCAGGCCTGCAGATGCTAAAGGAGATTGATCACTTGAGCTTGTATGTTGGCACGTGAAAGCTTAAAACCCCACTGCTCTATTTTCCAGACAGAATCAGTCTCCGCCAGCCAAGAAACCAGCAAAAGTATTTCACCATGGATGTAGACGACGAAGAAAACATGAGTAAGATGTGCTTATTTACACAGTAATAAATTATGTAATCGTTTCTGAAGGTGATTTTCTCTCACTAGCGCAGCAGCTGCCTATGAAGAAATTTTGTAAGCACAGAGTACATCGTTTTCCTTGAATTTTTGAATATGTTACAGGAGAATGAATCAGAGCCTTTGCACTTAAAAAAAAAAAAAAAAAAAAACTTTTAAATACATATGTTCATATGCTACTCTAGTTACCCTACATATATTTCCTATTTCTCTTCCAACACTTGGCTAATCATGCAAAATATTTATATTTCAAAATACTCTTTAGTTCCACAACATGACTCATTCTGCTTTAAACCTGCAAGAAAGTAATGGTGACAGTTTTTTCACATTGGTTAGACCGTTTGGTGTACGGGATAGAAATCCAACCTATAGGACTGATGCATCCCACTGCATTAGGACAGGTAGCACAGAAAACACTTTCTGTTCCCAGTGTACTGTCTCCCACAGTCCTCTGGCTGCTGTACTATATATTCCTCACCTCCCGTAAGACCTCAAATAGGACTGCAGGTCAGCCTGTCCTTTAACCAGGTGGGATTCATTTAAAAGGAGATTTTGTGCAAGCTTTCCTATTAAGATCAGAGCCTTTTGTGCAGTTTTCATAGGTTAGCGTAAGGCTTGATGCAAATAAAGATTACGATTATGTGAGACAAAGAGGCTAATTTGAAAGGGCAAAAGCCTGCCCCAAGTCTGTACAGTGCATCAAGCAAATTTGTTGACAATTTCAGACAGGGTAATTCCTGTAGTCCACAGTGCACAAACCATGCTAATGGTAGCCAGTGTCATTCTGGGCTTGCTGTTTTTTTTTTTCACCCCTACTGACTGTGCTGTTTGTGGTTTGCCTTTCTGCTGGTGGTGATAATTATGCAGTGAAAGATATCAGCGTTCTGCCGGCACAGCGCTCAGTGGCAGAGCGATAGGATCAGGCCACTGGAAGAAGGTCAGGAAAAGGGAGAAATCCTGGCAGTGCAGATGAGGAGGGTGAGGATCCATTTAAGAGATCAGGATGGGGTAGGTCACAGGCAGAAGGGAGAAATGAAGAAGGCAAAGTACCTAAAATAAGTGGGAGAAAGCAACAGTAGAAGGAAAGAAAAGCAAAAGTAGGAGCTAAAAAAATCACAGTGCTCAGCTCACTGCATACCTTGGACATCAGATGATTCTCACGAGAGCTAATTGTTCCAGACAGCTAATTATTCCAATTGTGGCCTAGTGAATTGTTTAAATATATGTTTAAGCACAGAAATAGTCAAATGTAGTGACTGTCTTAATTGAACACATTGATGAAGTGCTGTGAGTCTGCTAACACTGTAGTAGAATTTAAAATCCAATAACTTGTGGAGAAAAGTGTCCTCACTAAAACATTATTAATATATCTTAAAGATTTAAAGATTTTAAAATATTTTTCAATTTTTTTTATATGTGCACAAATGAGAGAAATGTTTTGTTGTGCTGTGCTTGTGTGCTACACTTGACTAATTTATAATCAAAAATAGAATAACAAGTATGTGCTTGTTCCCTCTGAATGGCAATGGCAAAATGCCACATCTCAAAGGTTTCTGAAGCCCAGCAGTGCAGGAGGCTTTAAAATAGAACAGTTGAAATTAAGTTTGAAGAAGTTGCAGCACTTTTTTTATTGTGTAATGTTGGATTATTGTATACAAAAGCCTAAAAAACTTTTGTTGTTTTAGAATGCATCATCAGCTCAATGAGTGAACTTGCTTGCAATATGTCTGATATTCCTTTCTTTCTGGTATAAAACAAATTGGTTTAAGTGGAACAAATTACTGTTTATGGAAGTGGCCTCCCTAACGAGGAGTCCAGAGAAGTAAGAGATGTAATTGGATAATTCACATAATTTGAAAAACTTTCAAACTTTGATAAAACTTTCTGTATCCCAGTAAGGAGTAAATCTAAGCATGAATAAGAGGTTCCTCACTGAGCTGAAGAAAATACAATCTCTTCAACAGTGACATTCTGTAAATGTCTTCTTAAAAATATTTAGTTTGTATCTGCCTCTTTTTTTTTCTTGTTGGGTTTTTTTTTTGTTATACATTAAGAGAAGGAACTGTTTGAATTCATGTTCTCAGCTCAGTAAATATCTTGAAACAAAATGTTTGGTGGCAGAATTGATTTCTTTCACTGGAGGTGTTGGCATATGATACTGTCAGAAATGTTTTTTGCCTAAGCAGCTTCCATAGACATCAGTGAAACCTCTGGTTCAAACCACCAATGATTTTATTTGGAGAATAAACAATTCTTATAAAGAATGTCATAAGTTAAAGGTAGTATTAGCATTTAAAAAGCTGAATTCTGTTCTCAAGGGTTTATATCTTTATTTACACCACTTGGAAATGGAAGATGTACAGCAGCTGTAATTGATGTCAAATGATTCTCCAGTTTTTATTACTTTTAAAGATTTGAATAGATATTTTATAACTTGTATTAGCCTTTTTTAATTCTTTTTTTTAATTCTTGATTTCTGAGTTTGTTTCCTCAGTTTTTTGTTACTTAAAGCTGTATGACCTAACATAGGAAAGACATATGAAGATAACAACTTGTAAGCCCCAATAAAAACTTGAAAAAGTATCCATTACAGAATGCAAATTTATATATATATACATATATACAGTTCAGATTGTAAATTTTTCTCTTACCAGCTCTCTTCTATGTAATGTAATGTTTTGTTTGCTTGCAATGTCTTAGCATTTATCATTCTAAGGGTTTTTTTGCCTTATTTTACATCTTACTTTGTTGAAAGCTATAATACTAGCAGCAAAAGCCTTAATACTGGCCTTTTAAAAGATCGCAGGTGGCTTTTAAGACATGCATGGAGCAGTCTTCATCTTCCATGAGTTCTGCTTTGGAGCAATGACATTTTAATCTCTTTGAGTACCACTGTTCCTAACAAGAGTTATGATGGGGTCCTGAATCAGCAAGAGCTTTCAGGGATGAGCTCTAAAACAACATTACCAAACCCTAAAAATAATTGAAAGAAGGGTACAGCCACAGTGTGGGGCTGCTTCTCCCATGTCAAGAAGCACACAGTGTAAATAAAGGGATACTGTGAGAACAGCTAAAGGGAGAACAGAGTGAAAGAAGGTAGAGCGCTTCAGTACGCAAGGAGGCAACGATGTTGCTGTGCTACAGAGATCATGAGCAGCATGAGGTGCTCATCTAAAACTAATGCAGCAGATGGTGAGTTCAGAACAGGCTCCGGGAGATGTTTTCATGCAACCTGTTGTGAAACCGAGAAACTCATTGCCCTAGACTTTGTGGATGCTAAAGTAACTTAAATGGTCTTGAAAAATTATAAGAAAAAATAAAAGCTGCAACTCACTACAGGCTGAGAGATTGTTCTGGAGAAGTATCACTATGTTCTTGCTCTGCTTTCATGCCCTTTTCTTGGCATCTGCATTTGGCCCATGTCAGACAGAGGATGTTGGACTGAGTGGCTGTGAGCTAGCCAGGCCATTCTTCAGTGTTGTGCTGGGTTGAGAGACCTTGAAAAGAGAGAGCTATTTCTGAATGGTGGGGAGGCATTATTAGACATTAGAATATGGAAAATGATTGAACAAGATGACTTCTCTCTGACTTTCTCCTTAACAGGTGGTGGTAGTGAGTCTTAATTTTTGACTATAGCCTGTCAGCTGTTCTGCAGTTCTAGGATAATTAGGGGAACTCACAGCTGCTGGGCACGACAGGCTAAGGAGAAGGACTGAAAACAAATCCTCACCCTCCTCCTGGAAAGCAGCTGTCCTTTCTTCTACTCCCATGATTTTGGGTTTGAAAGAGATCAGAGTCTCTTCTGATTTTCAGCAAAAGTTTTGTCCTTTTCATCATGTCTGGGTCTTGGATTTGGATCTCCTCTGTGTTGTACGGGCTTGCTTACTCATAGGCCTCCAGTTTTGCTTTGGGCTGCTAGCTCCCTGCTTGCCTTCTCTTTCCTGGTTTCTTCCACCGTGCAGGTTCTCCAAATCTCAGGGCAAGGAGTAGTTTTCTTCCCTTTCCTTAATTTTTTTTCCCAAGACAAGGTAAGCTTGCAAAATTCATTCCTGCTTCTCCAGTTCACCTCTTTGACAGCATATATTTTCCCTTGCATATGTAAAGGAGATTTATTAGTTCCTCCAACTGCTGTAGTCCATGCAGATTTCTGTTTATATCTTGGCATATATTCAGTGTACATCTTCCTTTTCTGTTTTCCATAGATATTGGCCCTATTGTTAGTTGCCTTAATTAAAAAAGAAAGATACAAATGAAATACTATTGGAGACTACTATGTAGTGTTAATTAAATGACTTCCATTTTAGCAAATAAGTTATATTGTTTGAAAGCAAACTCCTGATGCCACTAATGAGAATAATGTTACCAAAATGTTTTTAGATAAAATGTATTTTTTTAGAGATTACGGCTTCAAGGGAGTCACCCACTGTAAGCAAAGTGTTAATGTTTCGTTTTATTTTACTTAAATTCCTTGAATATAGTGCAATAAAGAATATTCATGTATGAACACTATGTACTGACTGTTGTGGTCCTGTAGTATTTATTTGTTGGACCACATAACATCCATTTGTGATTGAACAATACAAATGATTATTAAATTAAGGATATTTCTGTTGATGAAGCACTTTGAAGTATTTAGTGTTTGACTATTATATTGTTTTGTGTTAAATACTCAATGTTAATATTCAGTATTGAATTTAGTATGTATAATTATTTATCATGATGTAACAAAATGTGTTCCTTTTTTTTCCCCTCTCTTTCTCTCTGAGCACCGAAAGGAGTAACCTATCGAGCTTTTGCTGGAGGATGTTATAAATGAAAATTTAGTAACCATTCCATCAGCTTTGTAACTTGGGCAAAGTGGTGTGTGCACTTCAGTTATTCGTAGGGAAGTTTATAGTACATTGGAAACTCATCAATGTGAAAAAGGATTTCCACCTTGGCTTGCTCTAAACTTGGTTAATATTTATCCCCTGTTACCTGAGTGGATGTATTATAGCACTCCTCTTGGAACAGAGGAGTTGGAAACACTCAACCTACTAAATTTGCCTTTTTCAGTTTTGTTTAGTTTTTTTTTCTTTTACAGGGTAAAACAGGTCTTTGCAATTGTAACAAAAACAGTTCTTAGAATATCCATGTGACATTATTGCTCAAACTTTCTACTTTAGTAAGTCATTTATATAACAATGTCACATTACTTAAAGATATCATCGTTGTGCTTATGCAGCATTTGTCACTTCTTGTGCTCTATATAGCCTTAATAAGCAATCTTTATCATTATGATCTCTGCTTTTATCACTCAGGAATACCAATTGCATTTTACATTGCCAGGAATTGCAAAGTTGCATGTTGGGGAAAACAAACAAACAAAAAAGTACAATGTTTCTCAATAGTCGGGCTTGTGCAGGCATATACAAACTTGTGGCACAGCCAGATTTAAGCACAGAGTAGTTTGCAGATATTTTTCTGGGAAAAGATGGAATATATCTGTGGCAAATTTTAGTTCAGAATCGAAGACAGTGTATCGAGAGAGAAGCCAAAGCTATATTTAGCACGCTGTGCTCTGCATTGCACTGCCTCCTTACAGCCTTAATCAAAAGCCTTTTTGAGGCACAGAGGGGATGAGTTCAGTACAAATCAAAGTGTTTGGGTTCAATGAAAATCAGCTCGAGCTCTTTAAAGGTCAGGTCTGTTGGGAGAAGAGTTCTTCTCTGTTGTGCATTCTCCCAAAACCGTTTGCAGGGCCAGAAATCAGTGGCTACCGAGAAAGTGGGCAGCCCTGAGCAAATTATGGGGCAGCTGAACATTGGGGAAGACTATTGAAAAGAACTGAATGCAGGATCTGTAGTAGCTAAAGAGACATATAATAACATTAATGCTCCTTTTGGTCTTGGTGCCTACAAAAGCACTTAACTCTTCCTGATGGAGATTTTATTCATACCATTTCTCAATTTGAGCAAATAAAATCACTGAAGAAAAGCCACAATGAAATAGAAGAATTAACTATAAATTTCTTAGTATTAGTCTTCAGCATCTGTTTACATTTGTGGTATTTTTTTGGTTTATTAGTTGTATGTTGCAAATAGTATAAACTATATTTCTGGTCAGAAGCCTTTTTCAGGCCAGACATAATTTATGAGCAGAAGTTTTGTACCTGTGTGAGTTGAATGCAGAATAAAAGCTTTTGTGTCTTATTGCTGTAGGAATGTATCAAACACACATTCAGAAGTTACTCTTGAATGTGTTATTGCTTGAATTATCAGGATATGTAGTTTGTACTGCAGTAACTTTAGCTTGTGAGCACACATCACTTAACCAGTTACAAAGATAGATAAAGGAATCTATAAATTTTGCATTTACAAGATCCTGCACCGAAGGCATTGTAAGTTACTCTTTCTGGGCACCGCAGGTTCGAGCAGCACCGATGTTAAAGAAAACCGCAACATGGACAACGTTCCCCCTAAGGATGGCAGTGTGCAAGGCCCCGGGGAGGGGACTCAGCTCTCCAATGGTGGTAGCAGCAGCAGCCGAAAGCGTCCTTTGGAGGAGGGCAACAATGGCCACTCCAAATTTCGTCTGAAGAAGAGGAAGAAAACACCGGGGCCTGTTTTGCCAAAGAACGCTCTGATGCAACTCAATGAGATAAAGCCTGGTTTACAGTACAAACTTCTGTCCCAGACAGGTCCGGTTCATGCCCCCATGTTTGTGATGGCGGTTGAGGTCAACGGGCAGGTATTTGAGGGGTCTGGCCCTACAAAAAAGAAAGCAAAACTCCATGCTGCTGAGAAGGCCCTGCGGTCTTTTGTGCAGTTTCCCAACGCTTCTGAAGCCCATCTAGCGATGGGCAGGACTCTGTCTGTGAACACAGACTTTACGTCTGACCAAGCAGACTTTCCAGACACACTTTTCAATGGATTTGAAACTCCAGTTCCTTCCGATGCTTCCTTTTATTTGGGGTCCAATGGAGATGGATCCTTTAGCTCTAGTGGGGACTATGGTTTGTCGACATCTACTGTAAGTAGTAGTCTTATGCAGTCACCTCTCCCTGCACCATCACCATATCCATCCACAAGTGGGAAGAACCCCGTAATGATCTTGAACGAGCTGCGGCCAGGTTTGAAGTATGAGTTTCTCTCAGAAAGCGGGGAAAGCCATGCTAAAAACTTTGTCATGGCAGTGGCGGTGGATGGTCAAACTTTTGAAGGATCAGGAAGGAATAAAAAGCTCGCCAAAGCTCGGGCTGCTCAGTCAGCTCTGGCATCCTTATTTAACATGCAGCTGGACCAGACTCCATCACGACAACCCATTCCCAGTGAGGGGCTCCAATTACACCTACCACAGGTGAGAAACCCATTTGCTTTTTGCTCGTATATTTCAGTGATTACCAAGAACATCCAAATCCTTTGTGCTGAATTCACTTAAAGAACATTTCCACTGTTAGTCCAGCTCGCGCATCTCGTTAGGTGATTTTTTTTTTTTTCACTTATGGCTTCTGACAACAACAGGAAATGGTTGTTCTCTGGAATGCTGTTATTCTGTTGGACAGCAAAGAGCTTCCTCTCAGCCTTGTTGATCTTTTCAGACTTTATCATGTCATGTAAGGGAATGCAAAGCATAGCTTGGTGCCCACTTAGATTACAGTTTTTATTAGGAAAAACAACCTTTCTTATGACTTTCTCATGTTAAGCAGCTGCTTGCATAGATGGAGTTCAAGTCATGATTTTCCTGCTTTAAATAATTTGATTATGTGATACAGCCGTTGTTTTACTAGAAAGAAAATCGTTCTCTCCTGCAAATTGAAATTGTTGGCATGAGCGGTGCTGAATAGTGAATGTCAAGGGCAGGTTAAGTGAGGCTAGTGCAGCAGTCCCTTGTAGTCAGTATTTTGAATAAAAGTCACACCTTTAGTGCATGTATCCAAGAAATGTTGAATAATTTTAAATAACTGTAATCTAAAGGATGGTGTGCCGATTAAATCTGTTAATAGAAATCGACAGTTATTTTAGTTGACAAAAAAATGAAATTTAGTTTGGCAACCAAATCTGCTAAGAAAATGGTTTAAATCAAGTAATAGATGAATAAGGCAACATATTGAACATACCAGAAAGACAAGAAATGTAAAGTAGCTAGAACGGAGTAATTTTTTAATGAAGAAAAATTCTCCCTTATTTACCTACTTGTGTTTTTCCCTAGTCGGACACCAGTAATGATTTTTCAAGTGACCCCTTACTACTATATCCATTGGGCATTCTGAAAGATATTACATATGTTTATCTCAATTCAAATACTTGAGTATTATTTTCTTGCACCTTTGTTTTTTATAAGAGTTTCAAGGCTTTGACCTTAACTCTAAGGATATTTTTAGAAATTGTTAAAAATATAAAATATTGTCTGAATCGATGCATCACTCAAGAAAGTGGAATTAAAGAACCTAATTTGATGTTTTGAATGTTTTAGGTACAATGTTCCCTCAAAATGCTTGAACAATTTACATAATTTAGAATTTCATTTGTACTGTTCTTTTATATTGTATAATTATTGCATAATTTGTTGAATGTTTCGTGCATTTTCAGGTATAGGATTATGGTATATCATGTAGTTTTTTCTGTTTCAGTTACAGACCACATTCTCTGTGGAACTTTTTAAAATGCCTGTGGCACCAGACACTAAGTAGTTCACTGCCTTTGATTTACATACTATTAATTCTTTACGTACTAATAGTTCTTTAAGTACTATTAGAACTTAAATCAGTAAAATGGTCAAAATTGGAACCCCAAAAAGATGTGAGAAAAAAACTATTCCGAGTAACTTTGGGTAGTTTTTAATCTTGATTTCTGGCTTTGTGAATTTCTATTAACTGTCTTAGCATACTGCACTGTAAAACTAGCTTTTGATATAAGTACACTTGCCCTTATATAGGAGATAGCCAGGACATTCAAGTCTAGGACTATGTTTTTATATGACAAAACAGCAACACGTGCAGTATTTTTTTGCAGATAAATATAAGAAAGTCTTATAATAGAGAATTAGAAAATAACTACCCTGTTTTATTAGCGTAGATATGTTTGCACCTTCTCTGAGTTGCATATGCTGATCACTGTCAGAGGAGAGATAATGGGCCAGGCTGACCCCGATTTTGCCTGCTGTGGACACTGCCAGTGCTCATCAGCTTGTGAGAAAGTTCATATAAGCTCTAAACCGTTAAGGTAAGAAGAAATAAATTTGAGGGAGAATATTGGTTCTCACTAGGAAGAGGAAAGATCACTAGAGCTCCAAAGAGTGCCCAAGATTTTGGGAAGTCTTGGGTCAGTTCCCCAGTCAGATCCAAGAGTGCTGTCAGCCCATGGAGTGCCCTTGGTCCATCCCCACTTCAGCATTTATCTAGCTGGAACACCGTTTCTTGGTAGGAATGATCTCCTGCTGAGATCTCCCTTCAGTGTGAGACAGTCCTAAACACTTTAAGGTTCCCAATATATTAAAACATGGATTTGAAAAAAAATTTTGAGCACACATTGCCTTTATTGGCTTACTGTGTCATAGCAAAGTCCCATGAAATGCATAACTATCTAGGCACAAGTACTCTCAAAGAATCTACTGTTTTAACAGACTGTTTGAGATAAAAGGATAATTCACATCTAATTCTTTGTAGTTTCAAACCTAATGAAGATCAAGATCTTAACAACTTACTCTGCAGGCATTTAGTAGTATTTATTGTTCACCATGAACTTGGAGAGCATATCAAAAGCATCTCTAATATATTATTCTGTATCTATGAGTAAAAGCTGTTTTTTTTTTTTTCCTTCCCCTACAGTTTCTTGTGTATTGCTTGCATCTCTAGCGGACACTTTTTGTTCAGCTTGACTTCTGCTTAGTTCTTCTTATCAACACCCTGCAGGGTTTTATTTTATAATTTGTTCAAGCATTTTTAGGTTTATTTGCCTGTAGCTTAGTACCACATTGTTTGAGGTGCAGTCCCATGCTTCCGTGTAGGCTTACCTACTTGCATTTGTACACTAACACTGCAGTTTTATCTACTTTGCCAATTATGTAAGAAATAATCTCTTCAGAAAAAGATATGTAAAAATAGTGCTAGATAGGAGACAGTTTGGAGTCCAGGATCAGAAATGCTTTATTTCAATTAGTGGGATAAGAGTTGTAGGCTCTTCATAGTTGGGCATCTTGAAAACTACAAATTGTGTGATGCAAAACACTGACGGAAGCATTGTGCAAGAGCAGCCTCGGTCACCACTGACTGCTAGTCTCTGCTAGTCACTAGATTCTGGAAAAAGCACTGAACATTATGACACATAAGCTGTAGTTATTACTTCCTTGGCTGCCAAAACTCTCCTAGAAGGAAGTTAACATTGAGAGTTCCTTTGCGTTGTTTCCAGGCTGTCAGCCCTTAAGGGCATCGTGAAGATGATGGTTGTGAATGGAACTGACAATCTTGCAACCCTCTGTTTTTATTGTGGGTTTTTTTTTTGTTTGTTTGTTTTTTGATTTTTGCCTTTTTTTTTTTTTTTTTTTTTTTTNTTTTTTTTTTTTTTTTTTTTTTGACCCTGACAATCTGTTTTTAGATATGCTTATGTTTAATTTGCGTATAGATTCAGCTGGATCCCTTCAAGGTCTGTGTACCCAGCAGCACTGCTGATAGGTCTTGTACCCTATCTGGGAGGGAGGAGGCTGGTGATTTTCTTCCATTACTGAAGGGGCCCAAATGTAGTTAGTAATTAAAATCGCCTCAACCTCAGGAGTCCTTTTGGGCACAGTTTACCTGCCCAGCCATGTGTTTAGCACCACATTAGACGCTCTTGGATACCAAAGACAGTGCTGGCAGATGCAACCTAGGACCTGCACTCTGCTAGAGCGTCATGGGCCAGGTGGTTGCTACAGAGCATCTTGGGCACCGCTGGGGACTGACATGTGGACACTGAAACCGAGTTCTTCATGCCTGAGGCTCCAGCAGCATCTCTGTAACCAGAGCTCAGCTAGCGGGTTGCGGCTGGACTCCCACCTTCAGGTTTCTGTGGTCTGGGAAGGGTTTGTTCCCTTCCCAGCTCCTGGTTCTCCCTTTCTCTTTGGATCCTGATGCTGATTCCAGTGGGAGACAGGTGAGAATCAGCTGCCATGCCTGCCTTGCCAACTTTTGGCTTCTTTCTTTGTGCCTGGATGGTGTGATGGTGTCTGAAACAGACAGCCTTAAAGGGCCTGTCTTCATGAGCATTCCTACTTCCTCTAAATAACTATGCCTAAGAGGGCTTTTCTTTTTCTATACGTATCTAGATTTTGGACATTTCTTCTTGAACATGTACTTTGTCATACTTGACTATTTTCTTTGGAATAAATGGCTGTGCTGCCATGCATATTGCATGTGTCTTGTGCTTCATGGAGTACATGCGCCAAGTGCAGCCATTAACAGGATGGTTTTCCTGAAAGGCAGTGTTGTTGCACAATTTGCCCTGTTTTTTAATTTGTTTTCAGGTGAAAATTCAAACTCTTGATTTTTGACTCCTGTCCTCTAGCTCTTACCATTTCAGCCACCTTGAGAACATCAGGTGAGATTAGGTGCAATGTTGAACTGAATCATCAGCAGAGTTCAACAAAAACAGGACTGGTATTTTGAAATTTCCCTTTAATATTAGAAATTATTCACCCTTGCATATGACCTGTGTTGCTTGCCAACCCCGTAGGCAAATTATAAAGCTGTATCTATTATTCAAGTCTTCCTGAAGGTGAAAGAGATAAATCTTCCTAATTTTTGATGGCTTATTTTGGGTTATATGTTGACATTTTCCTCTCCTAAATTTGCATATGTATGACTTGTAAAAATAAAAATATAAATTTTATCTACTTTTATAACTGCATGATTAATTCCATTGTTATAAAAGGTCTATATGTTGATTTGAAGAGGCTGGGTTTTGCTCTTCAATCCTCTTGTCAGGTCTGATACTCAAGTATCCAGAAATGATGTGTTTTGAGGTTTGAGCATGCAAGTATTGACTCATCTGTCTATTCAGTTGTTCTCATAAGCCTCAAATGTTCATAACTACCATGAATGTTAGCTGCTTTGATTCTTGGCTTAGGGCTGTCTGACCCTATTTTTATAGATGCAGAGCTTCACTTTAGCATACAGAGAACTATGAGAGTTGGTTTACCTGAAAATTGGACCCTAGATAGGTCACTGACACAGCAGATGCTTGAAAAAAATCTTTTAAAATTAGTCCAAATTCTTTATTATGTCAAATCATTAAAAGTTCAAATGTTTATAACCTAATGGTGTGGTAACGTTTTGTTATTTAATAGCATAATATGCATTTCTGTGGTTTACAGGTTTTAGCCGATGCTGTTGCACGCTTGGTTGTAGATAAATTCAGTGATTTGACAGAAAATTTCACATCTCCACATGCGCGTAGAAAAGTTCTTGCTGGAATTGTCATGACAACAGGTAAAATAAGATTTTTTTTTTTTTTTTAAGTATGTATATATATATATATATATACACAAACTACCAGAATATACCAGCATTCTGTATTTTAAGAAATTGCATCTTCTGCCATCAGCCAAGCACTATTTAAAATATATTACTATTTAATCTTCCAAGTGCTTTAAATACAACATTTGAATCTTGGCTAAATGTGATTACAGTAAATTTATGCCTGCAAATATTTCTATTAAGTTGATATATTCTGCACATATAGCAATGTCTGTCTATTCTGAGATAAATCATATTCTATAAAGCACATGTATCTTTTGAAATGAATTACTTTTCTTGGAAATAAATGTAAGCATAACATTTACCACCTTAGCCACATAGACACTATTCCTTTGTTTTGATATATAATGCTATAAATCATGCTTGCTTTCCTTGCAACTCTGCATTTTATTTAGTTATTCTTGCCATATTTCTTTCTTGGTGTTTAGTGTCTCAGTCGTTTTAGTAAAAATATGTGAAGAAAGTAGCTTCTCTTTCAGCAGCTGACCTTAGTGGGCATGTACAACCATCAAGACTGTACTTCTGTGATCATTCACATGAAATCTTTTCTGTGCCAGATCACTTGGACCAAAAGTGCAATTCCCCCATAAGCCTTCTGCATCCATGGTGATGCTGAGTTTTCCTTAGGTTAAGATTCATCTTTGCCTATAATCCAGTTGGTCACTTGATTGGAGTAAAGGTCATTTTGGACCTGTCTTGAAATACCCCATTAGCTGTACCAGTCAGAGGAAGGTCAGAGCTGAGTGCGCAGCCGTGTTTCTGTTGAACAGTCTTTATGTGGTAGGTGCTGGGGACACTTTTTCTGCTATTTCCCCTTGATAGTAGGTTGCTTTTGCTTTTCATAGAATCATAGAATCATAGAATGCCTAAGGTTGGAAGGGACCTCTAGAGGTCATCTAGTCCACCCCCCCTGCACACGCAGGGCCACCTAGAGCACGTGGCACAGGGCTGCATCCAAGCGGGTCTTGAAGATCTCCAGAGAAGGAGACTCCACAACCTCTCTGGGCAGCCTGTGCCAGTGCTCTGTCACCCTCACCGTCAAGAAGTTCTTCCTTAAGTTCCCTTGGAACTTTTTATGCTTCAATTTATGGCCATTTCCTCTGGTTCTGTCAGTGGCCACCAGTGAAAAGAGGCCAGCCCCATCCTCCTCATTGCCTCCCTTGAGTCACTTATAGACACAGATCAGGTACCCTCTCAGCCTTCTCTTCTCCAGGCTGAACAGCTATGAACACATTTCGGCTCAATGCAGCCCTTTCCCACTATGGAAATGCTTGTAAAAACTTCCCCCACTGAGCAAGCATTTTGTTACTAAGATTCAAGGGTGCTGTTTGGGATAGGCAATATCGTACGCTTGAGGGACAGGAGAGTAGGACTACAGGGTGCTTGGCCCAAGCTCTGTCCCAGCAGTCCAGACGAGGCAGGGTGACAGTGACAGATGATACTGCTTTGGTGACCACTCTGGTTATTTGCAAGCACCTTCAGAGGGACACTAGGACACTGTTGTGTGTTACCAGAAGCATTTCTTCACCCAAGCCCAGTATATTCTTCTGCAGCTACTGTGCTTTCCAGGGCAGTCTGGGATGTAGCAGGTGTAACAGACTGGCTTCAGGATATGTGCAGCAGTATTAGGTATGTAGCAATACTAAAGAGTGAAAGAGAGAGCGCCAACAGCTCTTGAGGCAACCTTGGTCGAGAGCTCTTTGCAGGGAATCTTCTGGGTGCCTCTGATTCAGAGATCCTGGTTTCTACAAGCCTCCTCTCTTGCAGAGTTTGAGTTGCCATTTTTATTCTCCTCCTTCTTTGAAGAAGTGAGATAGCTTTGAAACACAGACGGCTTAACAAAATTTTTGAAGTGTCCGGGAGCTTTGCCCATATCTCAAGTTAGGATGTACAAAGACTTCTTGCAGTCGGGGCAGTTCATTGGTGATTATTCTCATCCTCTAGGCTCGTCATGGTCTTTTTCAGGTCTCCGAGATTTACACTTGTGTGTGTTCAGAAAAGGCAGCAATTCTTGGGCTTTCAGTGCCAACCCTTTGTATCTGGGGGAAGGAAACTTTATGTTTTTGAAGGTTTTTAAAATTCATTTAAAAATATTATTTTACTGCCAAAAGAGATCATTCTGCCCTAGTCTTTATGATGTCACCAATTCTCATCAATATTACATGATCCATAAAGTAAGCAGTTTGGTTTGAGCACAGGTGCTTCAACATAAGCTCATCCAAGATCTCTTCCACACACATGCTTTTTGCTCAAAAAAATACGATGTATAAGTGGGGTAAAAGTGTTCCCCAAAGCCTTCCCAGTGGGACATTGCTGGTGCCTCATCCTGATGATCTGTCAGTGAAGAACATACTGTAGTTTTATTTTAGAGTATTGCATAATGTTGGGAAAGTGGTTACCGTAATTATAACTCTATGTCCAAAATTCCCAGAGGAGCCCAAAGAATCAAAAGCCTTAATTAAATGGAATACCTTTTGATTAACCAAAGAAATAACTTTTCACATTATTAGAAAATGGCTTTGTGTAGGTATGTTAAGTGTCTGAGGAATCCCTGGAATTAGGTGACTCCAATGCCCAGCCTTAAAGAGGAGCTTCTTCTGACATGAGACCCTGAATACCTCAAACAGGAGCACTGTTGGCTTGTAGCAGGGGAACCTGTGTCAGCTTCTGCTGCTAGGGCCAACAGGACAATTACTGAAGGTCTTGTAAATTCTCTATTCTCCCTTTGTAAATGTCTGTCTATACATGATGTTATACCTCAGAGAAATGCTAGGAAATTTCTGCACAAATTCAAGATTTTCAAATTAAAAATAGCCTCTATATAGCCATAGTAAATACACAAATAGGAGAGATAGCTGTGACATCAAGATGACATGGGCTGAAGACTTTGAAGCCTTTCATTTCACTCGGCCACTTTCTTTTCTTTTAGAAGTGCCAATGTTTTGATCTGCTGTGTGCTTAAATTGAACATTTGTTCTCTTGGCTGTTTGGTAAATACCAAAAAAGGAAATTCTATCAAAATGCCGGCTTATGGAACTGAGCTTTGAGCTAATGCATTTCTCTACTTGGTGACTCTAGTAAGAGTCAGAAAGGTCAGTTTGGGCAAAAAATATATGCTTAGAAAATTCAAATCCTGTCTGCTTCACTACAATTACCAGGGCCAGACTCTTCCATTACAGCCAATGGATATAATGGAGGAGACTCACCAGGGAGCTGACTATGGCTTCTTGGTTCTCAAATGTCAAACCCTGTCCCCTTTCGCACATTAAGGTTTATTTCTAATGATTTTGAGGTGGTGAAGCACCTACCCACCTTTCCTTGTTCATTTGTTCTTTTTTTTTTTTTTTTTTTCCTAAACCCTGGGTGCCCAAACTTAAAATGAATCTATTTGGAGGTGGCTTTTCGTTACTGTTTACTGTGATAACTATTCTGTGACAGGAAAATACAGAGGGCATTTGGCAAGGATCGCCACTTTCTGCCTGTGCTGATCAAGTGTTGTGAACTTGGACGAAATAGCGTGTGGCTTGTTGGGTCTTTTTGCTTTTGCTAGAGGGATGTAACATTTTGGTCCTGCCTTTCTGAATTTTTCATGCAGCTGACCTTTATTTTTTATGATAGAGGCTGTTTTCTGTGTATGCACAAAATATTTTTCAAGATTTCAAATCCCATTATTTTGTGCAGAAGTATTTAATATCAAGGAATATGTCTCTTGTACTGCTTTGCAAGGGTTTAAGCATTTAATCCTTCTTCCTACTCTAGTTCAACCTTTCCTATTGATGGCTTAATATCCAATCATAATAAATCGGTACCTTTTTAATAAATTTACTTTTTAATAAATCAGTACCTTTTAATAAGACAGATTTCTAAAGTCTTGGTCATATGCAGATATATAGCCACAAGGTGCATGCTGGAAGCTAGCATCCTGACCATATTTCAGAAAAAAAGCAATCTGTGGAATTCAGGGTTTATTATCTCTTCCTGAAGCAGCAATATTTTCCTTTCGAGTTTTCAATTTCAAGCTAGTCTGAACTCTGGAATGAAGAACTCATATGAACCATAGATCATCCTGGTTTAGGGATAATAGGTCTGAGTGAAGATTTTGCTGTAAAGTAAGTATTGGAAAAAGAACCCATTTCTTTGAAAGGGAAATGCAGAAAGAAGCAGCATAGTGCAAAAATAGTGGGAAGAAATCTCTTGTTAGAATGACTGTCATTTTAAATTGCTGAAATTAAAATTTTGATTTTTTTTTTTGCAGGCACAGATGTTAAAGATGCCCTAGTAATAAGTGTTTCTACGGGAACAAAGTGCATCAATGGTGAATACATGAGTGATCGTGGTCTTGCATTAAATGATTGCCATGCAGAAATTGTATCTCGACGGTGCCTGCTTAAATTTCTATATACACAACTTGAGCTTTATCTAAGGTAAGCTGGTGAGAAACAGAAGATAACAGAAGGTGAACTGACCCCACAGGACTGAAAAGCTGTCTTAGACACATTTATTTGGATGTGAAACATTTGTCCTGAAACACCTTGCTGAAGCAAGCTGGTGTGTGAAGCAATATCTCTTACATTAGGATATGTAACTGAGCACTTAAGCTATTTCCCATGAAGTCTGACTTTAGCAAAATGTGCATTCAATTAGGTGTGAGTCTTGGGAGGGGAGCGTGGAAAAAGGTGTTTGGGAAATTATAAACAAATAAATCAAAATAATCTGGGATAGTAAATACGTGATGTTTTCTTTCCTGATAAGTTTCTGAAAGTTCACTGTGAATGTCAAGGGCTCTTTTTTCTTGTCTCTAGTGTCTTCTTTTGTTGTTGTTGTTGTTTGTAATTACCGTTAGAGTTACAGAATAAACATGTCTAGACAATACCCATTTTAATATCTATTAAGACTGAGCAATTTACACTGTGCGTTTTTGTTTCAGTTTTCACTCTAGCTTTCTTCTCTATTTCAGCAATAAAGAAGATCAGCAAAAATCCATTTTTATCAAATCTGAACGTGGCGGGTTTAAGCTGAAGGAGAATGTGCAGTTTCATCTCTATATCAGTACCTCCCCTTGTGGTGATGCTCGGATTTTCTCACCACATGAAGCAGCACAAGAGGGTATGACAGCAATCTTATGAAAGCTATGAAGCCTAAAGCATATTTGATCACACACAAATATGTGTGGCACAGTTAGAATTCAAGTGGTTTTTTTCCTTCTTGTATAGGTGTGTATTAGAGAAAGGTCCTCTGCTACAGTTAGAAAAAGCACTTCCTGGTACACATTAATTGTTCCTTTGTGGCAAGCTTGGTTTTATTGCAAATGTGTTTTAGGAGATGCTATGTACAAGAGGCATGTTTGATGCTGTAGCTAAACTGAAAGGAGGGATAGAAATTGTTATGCAAGCTACCAATTGTCTCCAGCTGACTTCTTATTTTAATGTCATATGTAAGTATGTGAGTATGCGGAGAGTATTTCTGAGTTGGTGGTAAGCAGTGTTTCTCGTGTAGATCAAGGGGACAGACATCCGAACCGCAAAGCAAGAGGACAGCTACGGACAAAGATCGAATCTGGGGAAGGGACGATTCCGGTGAGATCGACTACCACTATCCAGACGTGGGATGGAGTGTTGCAAGGAGAAAGGCTGCTTACTATGTCATGCAGCGATAAGATAGCCAGGTGAGATACCAGTAGTTTGTTTCTGTAGTATTGTTTTCTACAGCTGAATACAAAAGGCAGGTGTGCATGACGTGTACTGAATGTGCAGGTCGTCAGTTGGTTTCCTGGTTAGTGTAGTGTGAGGGGGGGCTGATACTATTAATAAAACACCTGCAAGCGGTGTCTTATGCTGCCTTCATAGGTGAGGTGGAAGTGATCTGTCATGCCAGTCAGGACTTCATATTTATATCACTGGAAAATATCAGAGGATTTTTATGTATTTATTTTTATTATTTTTTGCCTAGTGTTACAGTGCATATTACACAAGTCATCATGAATAACTTCCTCTGATGTATTGATATCCTCGTACGTTAGTGATACATGTCTGTTCCATGAATGGATTTAAAATTACATGGTTTCATACAGGGAGAAAGTATTTCAGATATAAAAACTGATAACTGAGGGACACTCTTAAATTTTATTTTGAAATTATTTAAATTTTACTTGAAACTTTTTTTAGTTAAGAGGTTGAACTATAATTAATATAATGTTTTCTAACATTACTTCTTTTATTTACATTGATCTGTTTATTCTTTATTATTTTTTCTTTAAGATTTTCTTTTTAATTTGGCATAGATTAAAGTGTCACCTAAAATTTAGCAAGTGTCTTTTAAATAGCACGAGAGGTATGGGAGAATTTCTAGAAAATTGTAACATGACTTTTCAAAATGAGCCTGTGCATTTTCAGCCTCTCTATGCTTTCACAAAATATGTAAGAGAAATGCCAAGTTTTTCAGCTGATGACTTTTTTTTTAAACTTATTTTTAATTAAAATAGCTAACTATTATTGTCAAGTCGCAGTTTTCTTGATTCAAACTTTATTAAGCACATTTTAACACAGAAAGTATCAGCTTATATTTGCCAGAATTTATTTGCTGTACTCAGTGTATCCCAAATAAAGGACATACAGTGATAGTTATGTAATTGTTTATTCCCATAGTTTTGTCTCAAGTAATCGGCATCTCTCCTGAATGAATACATTTTATTTTCTTGTTTTTAAATCTGTCTAACATAAACAGCCAGGGCCTTTCTGAATTTAGAACAATTGCTTGTTGAAAAGCAATTCTATAAAAACAGTATTTAAGTTTCCTCTAGAATATTATCAATAATTCACCAAGCAGATTTGTCAGCTTCACGTCTGTGACTTTTTAGCTGTCCAATATGGTAATCGTGCTGTATTCATTTGACTTCTTTTATCACATCATCTTTGCTATGAGTAAAAATAAAAATAAATGAAGCAAGGTACTGAGCTAGAACCCATTTGACTATTTTGTTGATTTTGTGTGATGCAGAGCAGAATCCATCTCACGCTTGCCTAGCTAGCTGTCACCTCTCCTTGGGGCTAATGGGAATAATTTTGTTTGTGCCAGTGAAGGAAGCAAATAGAATCCCTTGACACAGAGCAAAGACTATATGACGGGTAAGGAGGCCCAAATTTTCATATTCTTTTTTTCTTTTTTTTTTCTTTTTTACATCTCCTCCTCTTCTTTTATTTTCCCTGACACGTATGATCATGTTTTGTCCATTTAAATCTGAAAGAATGCATTGCTATATAGTTTCCAATATTCAGTGCTGCAGAACAACTTAGCCCTTTCAGAGGTCACTAAATTTTCCATCAGACTAACTTGCTCCTATGGCACAGAAATAATTTATTTAACAAAACCTATTAAGAACCTCTTAATTAAAACCAAAGCTTTATTTCACTAAATTCTTATTTCTTTGCACAATGAAATCTTCCAAACTGGATAATATGTGGGTAAATTCTCTGTGTGCAGGATTACATGGGGAATCTGGTTATTAAAATCATTGATTTCTCAACAGCTCCCCTGTATAATCCAAGCTATTACTTAACCCTCCAAGTACTTAGTTGCAACCTGTTGTCTAGCCCATCCTGAGCTGTTTAGGAACGTCTAAGGAACTTGCAACCTTTCTGTTGTACTTCTCCACTCCAGTGCAGAATTGCTGACAAGTGCAGGCTCTCCAGTGGCTGCTTTCCACTGTGGTGGAGTTCCAAGGCCACCAGCAGTAAGGGGATGAGCTCTGGTGCTCATCTGTGGGCTTCCTCTGCTCTCTAGGTGCTGCTTGCATGTTGGCAAACTGTGGGCCTGTTTGTGCTGTGGCTTATGACGGGAGTGCACTGAGCCTAGAGATTCAATTAATCTTGTACACAAGAAAGCAAAGAGAAAATCAGGAACTTAGATTTGACCAAAAGAGAAATGATGATCGTGAAATCTGGAGGCTGTTCCTGTCCATGAAAGTGAAGTTCAGCTAGTTGGGTGCTCACAGCAAGCAGATCATGACCTAGACAGTGTAAGTCTGGGTTTGACTTGAACAGCAGGAGCATCCCTGCACCTGAATGATGAACCACAGTGGGTGGCAACCACGTCCCTTGTGGTAAAGCAACAAATGAGCTCACTAAGAGCTAAAAGCTGGGATACAGGATTTCCCTTTCAATAAGATACACTTCAGAGATACAGAGGTGAAAACCAACACAGAGGGTTCTGCAGGCACCTCTAGGGATGATGCTAGCTTTAAACCTGGCAGGCTAGTCCTAGCAGTCACAGGAAGTAGAAACGAGCAGAAGAAGTCATCAATAGAGCTGGTGCAAGGATGGGCTCCTTGTGTTCAGAGATAGCTAGAAACGATGAATCTTGAGGTTCCAAAACTTGCAGGGCAAGTCCTATGATATCTCGGATGCAGGATCATCAAGAAGGGCTCTTGGTGCACAGGATGGTTCAGAAGGCCTTGAAATCTTGTTGGCATCACGGTAGGCAAAGCCTGCCTGTGAGGCTGCTGCCCAACACGACTGGCATCTAACCTGCAAGCCTTTGTCGGGGAGGAGGGTACAAGATTAGTGTGACAAGAGAAACCACTTCCAGGATGGTCTGACATCCCCTCCTACCTTGCAGCTTGCCCCAACCCCTTCCAGAGAGGAGTGTCCCAGAAAATACAATGTTTGCTGTTTGTTTGTTTGTTTGTTTTTTAAGAAAGGAGATCTGAGTGGGTCCTGTGAAAACAGAAATTAAATTGCGCAAAAACATAGTTGTTACTTTGCATTTATATAAGGTTTCCATCATTAGTCTCTTGCCTTTGGGTGCAAGAAAAACTTGACATAAAGTATCTACTAATTAATTTTCCTTTTTTTTTTTCATATTTATTGCTGGTTATAAATGATATTAATAAGAGTAGCTCTTTGAAGCGTAACTTTTTTTCTTCCCTCGGGATTTACAGTGTAATAAGTGTAATTTCACTTTTCAACAGACAATTCATTTTGGTAGTTGCAGAGGATTCAGTATTCATTTTCTTGGGATGAGTTCTGACACCAATTCTATATGCACCATTTAAAAGGCAATGAGTAGTGACTCAGATCTTGCATACTTCTGCTTCATAAATGAGTGGTGCTGAGACATCTGATATTAGCACCATGCTTTATAACTCACTGCTATTAGATTCCCTTCACTTCTGTGCTTTCTCTAGAACAGTATAAATAGCAGAATTGGAAGGCAGTTTGGGTTTGGAAAGCTCAGAGGTAATGAAGTACACTCTGTGTTTTCAACCTGCTTTTTTCAGCAAGAAGTGCACTAGCCGAGTCTGTGCTAAGGTATTGCTGCAGAGTTAAATCTTTCTTTTTTTGTGTGTGTATTCAGAGTTGTAAAAGGAGTTATATGTCATGAAGATATTAACAAACTTAACAGTTGTCATTGTAGGTATTTGCTGTAGATGTACTCTCATTGGTGGCTAAAGGATGTCCTTAAAGGTGGAGAGATGTAGCAACAGGGGAAAAAAAAATTCTCTGGACCTTTGAACACAAGATGTAATCATATATGATCCCTTCTTCATAGCAAACAGTGACTGTGAATTTATAACGTAATCATAATCAAGATTCTAGAGATAATAATGGGGTTGATAAAAAGAATGCATTTTATACATGAATCAGATCAGATCTAATTTGTTCCTTCTCCTTCCGTTTGCTCCCTCCTACCTCATTTTGTTCAGCTGCATGGTTGCACTGAGCTCAATGAAATTCTGAATGAGAAAAAAATCACTTTTTCACTGCTTATTTCATAAAGTAAACAGTGAAAAAAGCAGGATAACTTCACGCTGAGTTGGCAAATGTGTTTCCAGTAGTTTATTCCCTGATAGCAGAATAGTTGTAGGCGGCTGCTGTCCCCCCTGCCCAGTTGCTGCCTGCACGCTGCAGTTCTGCCTCTCAGCTGCGACCGTGCAGCTGCCTGGGGAGCTGCTACCTAGTGTGGACAAGCGAAATTTAAGTTACAAAACCTTGGAGGTTTCACAGATGTTATTTGAAGCACAGCTAGAGTAAGCAAGCATGTAGAGCCTGATGGTGCTTTTTATATCATGGTATTTCCAGCAGAAAGCATCTCCCCCTCCTTGCCCACTCCCTCCTTTTTTTAATTTGGATCATTTCAGTGTTTTAACCTTACAGAAAGCCATACAAGCAACTGAATTAATGGGCTGAATTAATGATCGGGCTGAATTAATGATTGGGTCTAGGCGCTGAACTCCCGCAGGGACCTGTATGTAAGGGTTGACAGTCTGGAACGAGCCTCTGTCCTTAGTATCACCATGAAAGGTTGTATTTAAAGTTTTTCTGTATGCAGTCCTGAAAGGAAATCACTTGATTCTTGTACGCAATTTAAAACCCAAACACTGAGAATAATTCAGACAGTGATAGGAGGCATCAATTTCATTCTCTGCAAGACTAGTGTGTTACTTTTTTCCTGGTGAAAAGGCTCACATTGAAGGATTTCTCCCTACCTGTTGAGGTTTGGCTCTCCTTTTCAGCAAATTCTTGGCTCTCCTCTTCAGCAAGTTCTTGACTCCGTGCCTTACTTCAGGCATTTGAATAGTCCCATTGATGGGAGTGTGCTGGTCCTGTGCTCTGCTTAAGCTTGTGATATAATGCCTTCCACTGATGAAATCTCAGTGCCATTTTCTGATTTTGATGGTGTGAAAAGGTACTGTGCAGGTTCAGTCTTTTGGTGGATTTGCTGGGCTGCCTGTTGTGGTTGGACCTGCCATCATGTCCTGCATGAGAGTTCTGAACTTCTGCCCGTGCCAGGGGTGTAAGATTTTAATTACTAATTTGGAGATGACTGAGGCAACTTGCATTATAACTTTGTTGAGATTACAAGTGCTCTGAAACAGCTTTTACACCTTGGCCAGAGTCTGCACACTGTGCTACAGTGTGACAGTGGGAAGGTTCATTTCTCTGTTATAAACGCAGTCTAAGAATTGGAAGATTGGAATTTGCACTAGATGTAAGTCCCTTCAGTTACTTAACCCTTTCTGCTATTATTTTATGTATTAAGAAAAAAAAGCTTTTACTCTGTTATTTCCACTGGCTTGACTCAAGTGGCAGTACTGACTAGATTAAAAATTCTTGGAATAAATTTTACTCTTCCTGCCCTGCATCTCAGTTTGTATCAAACCTTTGCAGAACTTGGCCTATTAACTTCAAAAATAGGTTGTGATCTCACCAAACAACATTTGTGGCCTTTTGAAAATGGATGTGTGGTATTAATATAGGGAGGTTTTCGGTTTATATCCAACAGCCTCATTTCTAGTCTACATGCTAATGGAAGTGAGAAGCTAGGAGGAAGTATAGAAAGGAACAAGAAAAATCTTTGTACAATCCTGCCTTTTGAATTCCTTTCCAATCTACCGTTCTTTATTTGGGTTTCATTTTTCTCAGTTACTGCCAAACATTTTGATGCAAAACTACTTACCCACTTTGCAATTTGTCTGCGGGTGATTTCTGATATAGAAGCTACCTGGTATAGGTATATACCAGATATAAAACATATTCAGATATAGGTATAAATTCCTATGGATAACTATATGTACTCTTATGGTAGCATTTGAAAATTAAACCTGATTTTAAAAACCTTAATGACCATCCAACCCTGCCTGCGTGCTTTTAAGAGCATAAGGGTTTGGTCATGCCAATAGGTTCTGCAAACATTGTGCTTGCAGCAAGCCAACTGCTCCATATCCAGTGTCCCTGAGCATGCACTTAAAATAGTAAATGTGGTACAAGTGTCCTCAGCAAAACCAAGAGGCATGTGGGCAGTTGCTGCAGGGTAGTAATATTGTAATGCAATCAGTACAGTTTGTCCTGCAGAGGTTTGTTTAGGTACAAGCTCTTCTTTTTGATTTAATCAAAATAATTTTGCTAGAACAACTTTTTTTTTTTTTTTTTTTTTTGGTGCCAGGGAAGGGCACCAAGTCTGGGAGGTGGGAGGAAAAACTGCAAAACACAAGCTCTAGAAATACTGAAATTGCTAACAACAAAAAAGCCCATGGGAGGCTTGCAAAGGTTTTTTGGGGGGAAACTAGGGGTTGCTGGAGGAACACTTTGCCCTTCTATAAAAGATCTGTCCATCAATCAAGTGCTGCTCCTGAAAAATAAAATGCAGTAGGCTTAACTTGAGGAAGCTTAATTTGTGCATCTGCAACTTTCAGGTACAGTTGTAAGACCACAATGTGCAATGCTTAGACTTGAATTCTTTCCAGATGTTTCTTCCATAATATTATTTGTATCTGTAGTAGTCCATATGCTTCTCTATTCTTGATGTAGGTAATACTGCAAATAACAAGAAAATGCCATTGAGATTTATTTGGCACTTGAAATGCGTGACTGTGCTTACAAAATTCTAGTCATGATAAAGTCCTTAGAGAGGCATCTAGGCCCTGGTAAGCAATAATTTTTCACCTGATACCTTTAATCTGATGGCTTTTTTTATTGTTTGGCTGTTGATTGCTTTTTCAGTTTTATACAAAATATGCCTTTATTCAGTGTAAAGTATGCCTTAAATTTTATAAGTATAGTGTTTCTGCTCTTTCATTAAAACCAAGTTTTTTGTAATGACAGGTGAGTAAGTCTATGCACATTGCCTGTGTTTTCATAATCAGTTAAGGTTTGCAAATAAGTTGTTTAATTGGGCTGTGATTTTTCTTTTTTTTTAATTTTTTCAAATCTAGTAGCCAAAGTGTGTAGTCTAGTTTCTAGCAATACTTACACAGATGTGCTACAGTTTCTAGCCCAAGCTGCTGGTGATGTGGAGCTGTGTTATCCCAACCCAAGCTCCGAGAAACACTGCTACTAAGCATCAGATTTCCCTGTTTTTGTAGACCTTTGCAACCCATATTAGGATGGGACTTTTACTAACAGTGACCACTCCATATAAGAGCTTCCATTGTGTTATTTTTACTTTTCCAAGTGTTTGTTTTACCAAAAGAAATTTTTCTACTGCTTGTGCACCCAGTTGTCTGAGTGTTACAGTTAAATGTGCTGAGTTAATTGTGCAAAATTGCTCGCATATACTTCAAAAATGGGACAGTGTAAATACGCAGCTATAAGCTTTGAAGTTCAGCAAAAGTTTTCATGATTGTCATGTACAGATTAAGAGCTGAAACTTGATTAAGTGAACATAGCTACTAACACCATTCAGTATGGTGTTACTGGTTGCTCTAGTAGATGCTAGGTGCCTATACCAAACATCTACGAGTGTAGACTGTAATGGGGCAGGCAGGGGTTTATGGTTGAAATTTATGAAATGGCTAAAATGAGAAAAGAATATATGCAGCTGGATTTGTGGAGATTCAATTTTCTCTTTGCTTTTGGATATTGTGAGCAATAACAAATACCCTTTTTGGCAGTGGACAGCTTTTCTAGAATGTATAGGAAAAACAGCCTCTTGTGAGGATAAGGTCATCCAGATCCAGTTCTCCTCATGTGCTGGGAAAGACAGTTTGCTGACTGCCGGGTACGTTTTGGAGACATTAGCTGCTGTTTCTGATCCTTGCTTGTCAAGGATCTTACCATTTGATTCTTTCTCTGACCAAGTGGTCCTGTCTATATTTGACACTAGGAGGCTGCAAAAATGCATCACCAGATACGTTAGTGGGGAAGCGAGGTTAAGGAGGCTACTACCGACATTGATACTGACTGTTGTAGACCTGTTGGTAAGGGTCAGGACATCACGGAGCATCCCATAAGCTGGTATCTCAAATGCCCTCAGGTGTCACAGCTATGCTACCATAATCACGCTGTAGTCATGAGGAAGAGTTTGAAGTCTAGTCCATGATGATTGACTGCTATTATGTCTGGCAGATGTTACTTGTTCCATTAAAAAGAAAGTGTTTTTTTGTTTTGTTTTTGTTTTGTTTCTCCCTCCCTCTTAGGTGGAACGTATTGGGTATTCAAGGAGCCTTACTTAGCCTCTTTGTGGAGCCAATTTACTTCTCTAGCATCATCTTGGGGAGTTTATATCATGGGGATCATCTATCCAGAGCCGTATACCAGAGGATAGCAGAGATAGAAGATCTACCACCTCTTTATACACTCAACAGACCTTTACTTAGTGGCAAGTATCTAATGGAGAAGGCCGTACGGGTAACTAAGTGTTCCAGTAGCATTGTGATTTTCTTAAAAACCTTACAAATTATGTACTGTGAGTAAATTGCTTTGTGGTTACAACACAGAAGCTACGGTCTAAACTTAAATCAGACATTCAGTCAGAAGCATGAGAGGGCAAAGAGTCTTCATGAGTTAGGAGGTCCCAGAAAGAGCTGGGGTGTCATCCTTTTTACGTGGTTTCTCTTAATTGCTGTCTGGAATGTGTGCTAGTGATACATGAGGCAGCTTGAAAGCCTGGGCTTAGAAAAATCACCTCCCTGCCACAAAACAGCCTTAGATCTCACCATTTCTTCTCTTGCCATTGCGGATATTTGTTGAATGGCCACATCATTTAGTAGTGCACCAAGATACATACGTTTGAGTCACAATTTCTAGCTCAATAGCCAATTGAAAACAGATGGAGAGAACTTCTCAGCTGTAGTAGGTTGTATTGCCTTTCTGTCCTCAGTTTCTGTTGGATGCAGCATTGGCTTTAAATTAGCATGGCACCCAACTTGTTTGCATAACCCTTTCATTTCTACTTTGTAGTTTGATGCTGCCTTCAGAGATGGGTGGCACATCCTTTAGGAAGGTTTTCATAGAGCATTGAATATCTCTGACGACAGCAGTGCAGCAATCCCCTGCAGGCGTCTGCGCTGCTATGGAATCTTTAAGTTCTCTAGTTTTGTGATGATTTTGGAAACCAGTGGGACTAAGAGGAAAGGCAGCATTTGAATTGGCAGATCTTCTCTTCCAGTTGAGCCATGACCTAAAGGAAAGCTCTTAAAAAATAAAAATTAAAAAAAAAAAAAAGAAACTGCTAGTTAATGTGGAAGTTTTAAAACCCAGTTCCCTTCTCCTTATTGTTTGTGCCCCACTTTGGGGCACAGAGCTTGGCTTCTGGCGTGGATCTGTTTATTTTTCAGGGGGATAAAGACAGTATTTTAAAGCATGTATAAAGTATGGCATGAATTTTACAAATAGATGCAGGGAGTGGGGAGAAGGTGTATCAAACAGCCAGCAATTCTTTAGAAGAAAGTTAGTATAATAAGGATGCCCTGAACGCAGGACATGCTAAAATGTTAAGTTATGGATCTGTCTGTGTATTAATATGTAAGAAAGTTACAGTACTTGTAATTCCACATGTACAACTTGTTTATGAGCATAGCAGCAGATTAGTAGCCTAGTTGGGGGAATTTTTTATCAATTCTCCAAAACAGCAGCTTGCATGGGACAGTTTTTATGTTGTTATTTTCAGAACCTTTGACAGCACCTTGACTTCTTAATAGTCAAAGCTCATAAAATGTCTTCATCTATTTGATGTGAAATAGTATCGTCTGTTTTAAAAGTTTGGTGTTTTTTTTTTTTTTTTTTTTTTTTTTTNTAGTCTTTAAAGCCTGTATTCTTATCCCTGCTAGTGGATTCAGCTGAGGAACTTCTGTTGCTACAGATTTACTCTGTCCTTCACACCTTGTACAGGAGGTTCCTATTTGGAAATACTGTTGAAGCACCAATTCTACGTTCCTCCTGATCCTACATATGCAATTCTATAATAAATGCTCATTTCTAACAGGGATATGAAAAAACATCTGTTTAGTTATGCTATTTTGCCTTTCCCCACTGTCTTACCTATTTATTAGAGAAACCACTAAAGGCTGAGATTTTTTTTTCCTCTTCTAAGATGATTTTTATGTCTGCAGGGACAGTTGCACTGAGTTAAAGTCAGACTGAGTTATTGTTATCTATTGTACTGTTAAATATTGGCTTTGCATCAAATATTCTTTCCTTCTCCATAAAGGTTTTTCTGCCTATACTTCCTTTTTTTATTTTTTTTAAGCAAGTTCATATGCACATGGATATCAGAGCGACTGTATAAATCAGCAGATAGCCAAATGCCAGCGTGCAAGACATTCTGCACAGATTCTTTTGGGAGTCATTGGTGGAGATCAGCACGAAGGTGTTTCTGAGCACAAAAAAAATACAGTAACAAAGCTTGGCAAATTTAGAAAATGAGTCCTGGAAAATCCGTGATAGAATAAGTCTTTAAATAAAAAAGGAAAGCTCTTCTTTAGCAGAGGCAGTAAGTATGAATAGAAGTTCATTAAATGCCTCTCTGATTGTTCCCGTTGCTGGTGTCCGTCATTCCCTTCTTTCTGTGAAGACTACTAAGCAGAATCAAGCAGCAGTCTCTGCTTTTGTGGACAGTGTATTTTTTCCTTAACTTTGAATAAAACATCACAGTCTATTTTTTCCCTTTTTTGAGGTCTCGTCAGTTCATAGAATTTCTTCATCTGCAGTGTCCTGTTTTTTACCAGTGTATTGTCAGAAATAAGGTTGTTGGGTCTTGTGACCAGTTCCCTCTGCTACTGGCATGGTTCTTCTTTGTTTTGTTTCCTGGATGAAATGTCCAGGAGCAACATCCTGAGGTCTCAGGGTGAGGTCTGTCTAGGCTAGTACTATTCTCCCCCAGTGAAAAGTAGGATAAGCCTATAGAGATGCTTCCAGAGAACAACAGGAGTAATATGGATCTTAATGGATCTTTCAGTTATGAACTCCTGTACATGCTTGTTGGACTGCTGTGAACTTTGTAGCACCAAGTGTCTTTACTGGGGCGCTCCATAGGATGTGTGAAGATGTGTGCAATAGAATTTATTTTTTGCTAATTCTTTGCTCAAAAGAGGCAATAAGCAGTTTTTCTATACCGTTCACATTATGTTGTTCAGTTTTGTAGACCTCTATGTTTTTTCCACTTTGTCCTCTTCCCCGCCCCCCCATAAAGTCTTCGTGCACTTTGTAGTGCACAAAGTGTTTTGTCTGGAAGCCATATCACATAAGAATAATCCTTTCCATTTTTCTGTAGTCTTTTTGAGTTAGAACAATGCAGCCCCTAAAAATCAACATAAGGCAACAGTATTGGTTTCTGTGGTGGCATTGTGATGTTCTCTTTTGTTCTATATTCCTTTAAATAATTCTTCCTAACATTTCCTTTATCTTTTTTTTATTCTTTTTTAAATACTGTAGATCATTAACCTGGCATTTTGACAGAACCGAGTACTAGAAACCAATATTTGATACCTAAACACTAATTAACAGCACCAAGTCCAGCACTTTTTATGTAAAATTGATGTTTTTTTCTTGCCTCATGTACTACCTTATATTTATCTACAATAAATTTCACCTGCTGTTTTATTGACCAGTCACCCAATCAGCTCAAAAATCTTGTAGAAACACTTTGTTGTACTCCAAAGTGTTTATGGGCTTAAATTTGGAAGGCAGGCTGTATTAACACATAGGATCCCAAAATGTGCAGGTGCCTTGTAGAGGTCTGACAGGACCTTTTTCCCTAATGTTTAGGGGAACTGAACATATCCTCGTTCTGCATTTGGTTCAGTGGCTTCACAAGGAAAGAGCCCTGTTGCCTCTTTGCTGAAGTCACTGTCACTTTGTATCTTGTATTTTGCTAGAAAAATGCACAGAAGAAGCATTTATTGTGGTGACTGACTGATGTGATTATAAATTATAATGGGAAAGGGTTTTCAGGCTGCAACTGGGACCTTGTGAACTGTAAGAAGCCACCTCCATCAGGTGGGGCAGGATGGGAAGTCAGGGCAGGGTGGTGCACAAGATATCAGGCATCAGTGTAGGACTTTGATAAAGACACCTAATGAACGTGCATCAACCCTCTTCTGAAGAACTGCTGTCTATGTTATCTTCTACTTTTTTTTTTTTTTTAATAGAAAAAAATATGTCTTTCAAGAGAGCCTTTGGTGATTTTGGCAGTTTCCTTGGTACCTAATCCTTCTGTTAGTATTTGTGTTTTTCAACCCTCTCTCTCCTTTCCAATGAAACTTGTCTGTGGGCTCTGTCCTCAAAGAGCTGTCGGCCTGGATTATTTATGTAAGCACTGGAACAAGGAAGCTGTGACCTTTGCTTTCATATGTTAGACCCGATTATAATAATATTCACAAGCAAATTCTGCGTGTTGTTCTTGAAATAGTGAAGTTATACCTGTTTTCAAATGAGAATAAAATATTTTCCTCTCTTTCCTGGTTTTTCCTTCCTTTACTAGTATCAGCTTCATGCTGTGATCACATTTAGATTTTTGAGGGAGAAGATATGATCCACCTTAAGTGTTATCAGATGCTTTTCTGTTGAGATGACCTTTATTCCCTGTTTGGGCTATCTCTGGGCTGCCTTTGGGCCTCTCTGCCTTCAGAGACTCCTCTGGCATCTCTCCAAGGTTTAGATATGTAACCAAGCAGTTGAACAAGGTGGTGTCATTTAAGCATATTTGAAATGAAGTCCATCTAAGCACTTTTTTTTTTAAGTTAAAAAGTTTAATTTACAGCAGAATAGCCTAAGGAATATGACTGTACAATTACCATGGAAATGTAACGGGTGCTTGAGTGTCCAGCTTCCTTGTCTTTGCTTGCAAATCCCATCTGTAGTGTTCACCATGTGAACAAACCCTGTACTAGGTGTAAACTATTGTTTACTGAAATAGATGCATTCACCAAAGAAAAAGCTTAAGGCAACCAATTTTCTGGAATGGAAGGAGTGGTCTTTAATGGGGAGGAAATAACTCTTTTGCAGTGCTTCATGAATGGTATCTGATCACTCTGCTGCTTGGGTAGTGTACAAAACCAAAGCTAAGGTAAGCACGGAGGGATTTTTAAGTTAAATAGAAAGCATGACCGACCCACTTGTGATACAGCGGCAATTTTTTAACCCCCTTGCTTCAGTAGTTTTGATAAGTTATGGATTAAGAGTATCATCACTCCAGCATCTTCAACCTTCATGGAAATTCTCTGTGCTTTTTGAGAGTCACCTGAAGAGGTCAGATTCCTGCTGTGAACGCCTACGATTTATAACTTGTTAGGGCTTCAGGGAGATATGTGGATGATGGCACATATCGGGATCCTTAGGAACAGTGTGGTGGCCACAACTGCCTTGCTTCTCCATAAAGTGCTCTATGAGAGGTGCTCTAAAATTTTGCATTGGAGCAAAGTAGCCTGGATTTTCTCTGAAAATTTGGGATCGGGAGATGAACATTTCTGAGCATTTTAGGCACGAGCGGGCAGAGCTTCACAGGGTGTGTTAATTGGGCAGATAATGGTAGCGTGGACAGGTTAACACTGGGAGATTCGAGCACCTGCTGGTTTTCCTTCTTTGCTCAAGCCACTCAGGTTGCAGTTCACTCTGCCCGACTTGGGCATCGCTGCCAGTCGGGTGCTCGTCCCCGTCAGCTGAGAAGCAGGAGGAGGTGCTTTAGCATGAACGAGACGTGGCCTGTGCTGAGGAATGGCCGAGTTGGTCAGATCCCCCAACGAGTGCCCCTCCTTTTACAGTCTGTAAGGAGAGATCAGAAATAAAGGAATAAAGATTTCAAGCCAGAGTCGGGCTTTGCTGGTTCCCCACTTGCCTTTTGGGCCCTGAGGCCCACATTATAGCTTGACAATTTACGGGTGTCTAGAGAAGCTGCCTGGCAAATCGATCACAAAAAGGCTGTAGCAGATTTGATGCAGAACCCACTCTGCAAGACCAGTCTGTCTTTGCCTCTTGATGAATGCTGAATGAGTTAGAAGTACTGTGAAGAAAATTAGCCTGTAGTAATCACTGGGCACCTGAATGTCTGCAAACACAGGGGAAAGGAAGAAAGGGGTTTGTGAGTGAAATTTTTGTTTTCTTTTTCCACTTACTAGTTTTTACTTTTCTGTATTTGCAGTACTTTGAAGGCAGTCAGACTTTTATAGCAGTGGATGGGTGGCTTTTAATGAAATTCATTTAAGTCAGTGTCACTCTAAAGCAAATGAAATGTTGACATGCTCCTACCTTGAGTGGAAAGCAACAGGCCTCACTCCATTTTTTTATGAAGGAAAAAAATTGAAAAGCACTTTTTGAACACTTCTAAATACATATGACTTCTCCAATTAAAGCTAGAGTGGGAATTTGTTGTCCAAATTATAATTATGTATGTTGAAGCATTGCCAGGATTCATGTTTTTACACGATCTGTGATGGAGTCTTTGCTCATTTGGAATGAATTTAAGTACACACCTAAATTGTTACAACAGTGCAGGGAAAAGAAAAGGTTGAGAATGTTACAGCTGGCAAAACGTTGCTAAATCTGCTCTTTCCTCTATTTGGCTAGTGCCATTACCCAGTGACTGGTGCTTTCTTGGGCAGGAGCAGAGCAACCTGATCTCCTTTTCACACTTGGCTGCAGTTTGCTCACTGACTTATTTGTCCTATCAGCTACACCAGACCCTCCCGAGAGGCAGGTGGCAAGGCTCAGTTCTGCTTTCCGTGCAGATCTCCTTGCTACCCATCTCACCCTAATTTCTCCCTGTCGGGCCCAAGAGGAGGAGGATTTCGTGGAGCTCTGGTGATGCTCTGTTAGGAATTGCCGAATGAATAAGAGCATTCTGGTCCCACAAGAAGGCAGTTTGCATGGTGAAACCCTTGGCGTTCAGCTGAAATTCTGTAAGAGAGTGTTCTCATAATAACTAGGAGAAGGCTCTTGTAATAGAAGAATTGCTTCTAAGATTGCCTAGCAACAAGCTTCCAATAACACTGCTGTTTGACTTATTCCCTGTTAAAAAGAGCAGTCAGGAGTTAATATATATTGTTGTCATCAAATAATTCTTTTCTTTCAGGTATTAGCAATGCAGAAGCCCGTCAGCCAGGGAAAGCACCAAACTTCAGTGTAAACTGGACAGTAGGAGACACTGGCCTGGAAGTTATTAATGCCACAACCGGCAAAGATGAGCTGGGTCGTGCATCTCGCCTTTGCAAGCACGCTCTGTACAGCCGCTGGATGCGCGTTCACACAAAGGTACTCAAAAGGACTGGATTTTCTACTTCAGTTTTATTTGTAACAAAATACCATTGCATGAGCTGCTTTCTGTGCTCATAAAGCACTTTCTGAGCCTGTTACAAGCTTGGGGTTATCTGGTGTTAGATGTCAGGCCGTGTAGCAGTGGGAAAAGACAATGTCTTTGACTGGCTTATTCTTTAATCTTAAAATATTCAGTCCCAAATGTATGCAAGTATCTAAAAGTTCCTGTTAATAGTAAGCAAGCAAAGCTTGTTAGCTCATTTGCACATCATTTTAATTTATTTGGGAGGATGATCTCAATATGTTCTATTTTAGTGGGATATCATTCTGTCCTTTCTTAGGAAGGCAAGATACCTGGAAGAATCAGGTGTCAGGTGCTTTATCAATGTCTAGATTTCTTCTACCAAAGCAAGCCGATCATCCAGGGAACAAAAAGGAGGAATTCTCTCTCACGTTATTTTGTTTCTTCATCCCTGCAGCTTTCCTCCAGCTTACGCTCAAAGATCCCCAAGCCCAACCTGTACCATGACACGAAACAAGGAGCTGCTGAGTACCAAACTGCCAAAGAGTGCTTGTTCAAGGCGTTCCTCAAGGCAGGACTCGGAGCCTGGGTGGAGAAACCTATAGAGCAGGATCAATTTTCTCTTACTGTCTAATTCACAGACTGCACATCACTTTGAAAAGGAGGTTGTTCCGGAAATTCTGGTGTCCGGCATCACTTTCTGGCCATCTTTACAGCAGACAAAACATCTTTTTACTGTTTTCTTTTTTTTTTTTTAATTATTCTGTTTCTTTCTCTCTCTCTCTTTTTTTTTTTTTTTTTTTAAACTTGTAGATAGTTCTGTTTTGCCTAAGTATTGAAACCTGATGATGATCTGATACATGATTCTATATTTTGTTATGGGAGAGTCATTTTTGGTTTATTTCAAGAAATATTTTATTGTACAAAATTGGTGGTAAGGCTGTCCTATTGTACATGATGACTGATTTTTTTTTTCTGGGTTAAATTAATAATTTCCTTTTTTAATTCAGTGTCACCAAGTGCATGCAAAAAAAAAGTTGCATTTGCATTAGGTTTTACACCATACTTACAGGAAGTAGCTTAATTTTTTAAACGAAAATAGGTGACAAGGTTAATTCTGCTCCTCTCTTAACTTATTTTTGAACTGCAGATATTTCTACCATATAGACCATGAAGCCAGAATGGAACCTGGACAGCTAGCTTTTCCCCACTTCCTTGCTCTTTAAAACCAGCTGCTGAAAATTTCATGTCTTTGATGTATGTATTTATTAGTCTGTGACCCAATTTTTAACATGCAGCTTTTTATTCTGTTTTTAAAAATACATTTACCTCCCATTTACACACATTGTGAAGTCTTTGTTTTTTTACCATTGTAAACTGGAAACAACCCGACACTTGTTTGTAAGTTAGGAAGTTTAGTCTCCAGTGTGCAGAAATCTGTGTAGCACTAGGCGATATGTTTGCCCCAGGAATTCACCAGAACATGATCCTAACTGTAACAGTAAAGTGGAAACTTCCCAAAGATTTATTATTTTTATCATCATTTAAAGGGCACGAAACCTGAATTGCCAAAATCAATCCACTCTGAGTATTAATTGCTCTCTTCTCAAGGAAATGAAAAGTTCTTTTATGGACAAAAAAAAAGTGGTTAAATCTTCTGTCTAGCGAGTTGTATCTCTTTGCGTTAGTTTCCTTCTGATTCTTCGTTGCCTTTGGCCTTTACTTATGTGGTGGTCTTGAAGAAGCTAAGTTGCTCTCAAATATGCTTTTATTTGCTCTGTTATTTAGGAAATTGTGTGATTCTGTGGAGTGTATTTTTTTTTTTGGTTGGTTGCTTTTTTCCCCCCCACAAACGTGAAGACATTTTCACATCTGCTTTACATAAAAATGGAAGATAGGAAGAAAACAGTGCAAGATTTATTTGATCAACTGGTCTATTGTCGGCACTTTTAAAAACACTTTTTGCTGAGTGCTATCTAGGAGTGGATTAGAGGCTACCCAGTGTGGTTTCCCTGCTTATGTAGCATGTGTCCAAAACATCACGTGCTTCATGTCTATCCTAATGTCGTGTACATGTTCCAAAAAGCCTTTCAAAGACCCTCTTTAGGGAGCCGTTAAGGTGGCGTTTCATGGTACAGGAGTGGGAGTGACAACCCCAAATCAGTGCATTGCTGCACCTTGCTCCTGGGTCCTGTCTCTCCATCCCATTTCACCCCCACTCACCTGTGCCACGTCCTCAGGCTGGCCTATGGCTTCAAATAAACGTAAGGGGTTTTGTTTAGGCCCACGTTGGTTCGGAGAGCTGGTTTAGTGTCGTGCTGGCACCTGAGGAGGGCGCGAGCTGGAGCACGGGCTGCCCTGCACTTCCACTGCCAAGTCTGCACGTTGTGAAACTCAAGTCCGAGTGCTCATACCTCAAATCAGGGGTCTTGGAGGAATTAGCAACTCCTTGGGGCATTGCAGACTTCAGTCTAAAACCACTCCTGGCCAGTGACAAATGCCTGAGAAAGGTGCTGCCCTGTCTTTGCTCAAGTAGGGACCCAAAAAAAAAAAAAAAAAAAAAAAAACTTTTGACTGAAAAAAAGATTGAGCCTGAAAATCACTTGATCATTAGTTTAAACTTCTGGGTTAGTGTCTTGGAAGTAACGCATTGAGGCCCCCATTTTTTTGTGTGATTAGGGACAAGAGCGAGCGCTGCTGCAGGAGGCAAGTCCGGTATCGAGGGACTCCCTCGGAGAAAAATGACTGCGGGGGTTCCAGAAGTTACTGCCCTTCCGAGATGCCTTGTGTTGGACCAGAGAGCAAATTTAGCAAGCTGCTGTCAGGCAGACCCTGTTGGATGAGCTGCTGTGGGACCTCAAGCCAAGCCGCCTGCTTCTGTGTTAAAGCTGGGAGTGCTCCCAGGGTCTCTGCAGCCGCCAGAGCAGAAGGGCAGTTCCTTTCGCTTGCAAATGCGTCTTTTGCTCTCACCGTCTGACAGAGGCTTAGGCTGGCTGCAGCCCTAGTTTAACTACAGTTTAATTTGGACGGATATTGCAAGCACTCGCATATTTGCCTTTAAGGCCAGCCCTGCGAACGATGTCGTTAATGTTGCTGAAAAGTTCTGGGGCTTCTCTTTGAACGTAGGCATACATGGTTGCAGGGTGCAGGGAAAGCTGCTCGCACTTTAGTGTAGATTTTCTTGGGATTATTATTGTTTTTAAAGAGACGCATTTTTAAGGGACTCAGTCTATTGATAAATGAAGCCTTTTGATAATTTAAAGCAGATTAGTTTGACCCATCCTTCTGAAGTTCTCAATCAAGAGTTGATGTCTATCTGGATTTTTCTGAAGACTTAGGAAAGTGTTAACTCAAGCTATTTTTTTTATGGAGTCACAAATATGAGCAATATATTTGAGTATTATAGACATAGTTTTATAAGCTGCTGAAATGAACTATTACAATTAAACTGTAAAGGAAATCTGTTCCATGCCAAAATCTTTTGATGAAGGAGTGGTTTCAGGTTACTTACGAGGAATGAGTTCTCTTGTTTATAATGCCAGGATTTTAACGAGGAAGATGTTTTCCAGAGTCATATGCAATCCATATCTGTCTTCTTGGGAGTTAATAAAGCACTACCTCGCTTCCCTTGCTTGCTTGTTCCCTTTGTGCAGCGAAAAGAGGTTGCAAGAAGAGTCCTCCCTCCTCCTGAGGATGCGGCGTGGCGCACCTGCGCCAGCCCCACTCATGTCCCCTGCCCGCTTAACTGCACAGCGCAGCCGATGGTGCCGTGCCCCTTGCGAGTCCCCGTCTCGCTGTGTGTGAATGAGTGTCAGTGTGTTCAATTCTGGGTGGCTGCCATGGGGAAGACGCTTTAGCTACCAGCAGCTGCTGGGTTTGGTGGCTGGTCCTTGTGTTCAAGGCGCGCTGTGGGGAGGCCTGAGCCGTCTTGCTGGAAACTCTTGTCCCTGCCTGGGCTGAGCTGCTGGACACTGACCCAAGCAGAAGAACAGAAATCCCAGTGCTATTCAGTGGGCTGGTTTGGCTCTTTTCGTTTCCTCTCTTGCATCAATACAAGTGTTTGTCTCAGGATCTTCCAAGAATTTAAATAATAAGTGACAACTTTAATGAATACTTGAAATTAAAGTTTGGGTTTTTTTCCTTTCTCTCCAGGTGACATTCTAGCTATAATACAGTTTGTAGGTTAGTAAAATAGAACGTTTTAAACATAGATATTTGAGATATATAAGGATGCATATATATATATATATTCTGTAGGATCACCTAAGAAAATTTGGGCCTAAAGGTAACACTTGAAATACTGGTTACGGCTGTATACTCAGGACCTGATAGTAACTCTAGAATATTTCCTGTTGTTAGTGTGGGAAGTGAACTGACTGTAGGAGTTGGTTAGCAGTGGCTGTCTCATAATGGTCTCAATGTCCACGTGCTTCTCGTGCTCACAGCCCCGCTCGCTTTCATGTTGTTAGTGATGATGGTAGCTCGTATGTGTACGTGCGGCTTAGAAACGTGCAGCAAGGCGCTCTCTATACTCTTAGCAAGTCTGTCGTGCTAGAGAAATCATTTCAGGAACGATTGTCACACAGGAAGCTCAGATGTTTCCACGTTGTTACTCTATATGTCCTCATGGAATGCTGAAATAATTCACTGCTGAAATTCAAGGGACCTAGGGCTGGGTCACTGGTGCTTTATTTTATCAGATCAAATCTGTGATTTTGCAGTATGCCATTTAGCCAAGTAAAAGAAACAAGAAAAATCTGATCCATGAAAATTTATGCTGATTATTGATTAAAGCCAATAATAGAGAACATGCATCTTGGCTCACAAAAAGCAGTGCGGGTGCTTAATGGAAAAGTAGTGTCACGCATTGAAACCAAGCTATGTTTTCAAAAAAAAAAAAAAAAAAAGCATCTTCCTAAGAATTGTTGAATTTTGGTCAACATGTAATTAAAGTGTGTGTGTGGGGGGGGAGGTCTGTTTTTGTTTGTTTGTTTTCTTTGTTGGTCATATTCTCAATAGCCGGGGGGGAAAAAAAATGTTGTTAATTAGCTCTTATGCTTTGGAAGGCTTGCTCTTACAGAAGTGCCACGTTATTTATTTATTTATAAGCTATTATAAAATACCAGAAGATTTCAGTTGCTTTAAAATCCTTCATTTCCACTTGGTGCTTTCTGGGTTGAGCTGACACTTCTCCGAATGCTACCTAGAATTCCTGCAAAATCACATTTTTGGGGGAAGGGACATTGAAGGGATTTTAAAAGGGCTGTTACCTGTCACACTTCTGAGCCAGGTGCAACTCCAGGCATCTCTTACAACCCTGGCTCTGGGCAGCTTATACACCTGAAGCCTTTCATACGCTGGCCCTCTGCGAGGTGGCCTGCAGATTGTTGGGCTTCTAACAGGTGCAATTTGAGTGCCCGCTCTTGTCACGTGCTTGTGAAAATGGAAACTTTTGGAAACCTTCCAACTTGGTTGGGAATCTTTATTTTAATCTTCCGCACATCACTGGCTGAATTATTGCAGAGTCGCTGGTTGTTTGCCCCTTGTTGGCTTGGTCTGTTGTTGCTGCTTCAGATGTTGCTGAAGGAGGTCCTGACGGGAGCGGGAGAGCATTGCTGCTTTCTTTTCCTGAATGACTGCAGAGGATGGGGCTACCAGCTCAGCAGCAGCTCCCCAGGGCTCTCTGCCCTCAGGGGCTCTGTGGACGAGAGCCCGGGCCAGTGGGTTGAGGGAATTATCACTCAACAGCAGATGTCTGCTGGCCACCAACCTTCTCTGGAGACTTCCCAGGTTAGGTGAGGGGTGGGCAGCACACGCAGGGGCTGGCCAGTGTGTCTGTGCGCCACAAAACTGGTGTTTTGGGGATGTGACGGCTTTGTGGCTGTTCATTTATGAAAGCAAACTGTGAGAAATGCAAGGAATAAGGTCATGGGGGCCTCTGGAGGCAGGTTGAGTACTGCAGCAGCAGGAGGTGCAATACATGGTTATTTGACAGGCGTTCTTGTCCCCCAAACATACCCTGCAGATAAAAGCCAGGGGTATGAAAATTAACACTGATTTTTCCACAAGCATTTTGACTAGAATGAGGTGCCTAAGCTGTTAAAGTGCTTTTGATCAACTTTTTCTTCCATTGGTTTTGTTGAATTGGTTGCCATAAGGACAGTGCAAATTTAGAGGGATTAAAAAAAATGAATTATGTTTGAAATCCCAGATCAGTTAAAGCTGACAGAGACCAAATAGGACTAGAGTTTCTCCTTGTGTCACGTAGACATATAGCATTTTTCAGAACCATTGCAATTAAATTTCTGTACTGTTGCCTAACTGATACCTGGACTTAATTGTGCCAATAGCATTTTCAAATGCCGAAAGTTTTTTGTGTGGCTGCTTTTTTTTTTTTTTTTTCTTTCTGCTAGTCCAGGAAAATGGATTTAAGAAGTATATTACTGTAAAGCCTAAGACCAGTTGACCTCAGTAGATGTGACATTTTAGAGAATTACTATTCTTTGAAGAGGAAGATCTACTGTCTAGGTCATCAGTGTTTTTTATGTTTTTAATATCTTTATTATCATACAAATACTATTTTTGTTTTAACTCAGCAGATACATCTTTAACAGACTCAAGATCAAATGTGTGTGAAGATATATATATATATTGCTGTACATTATTCACATTAAGCAGTTATTCTTCCCCCAATCTGTGTGATAGTGTGAAAACTTTAGCTTTTACTAAATGATGTAAGGATATTAAAGAACACTGTCAAATCCTTTCATTAATATATATTTTTATTTTCCGTTCCTTGTACTCCCTACTTCGAAGGTAAGGAGGCCTCAGTTTACCTCTCTGATGTTGTTTTCCTTACAGCCCCCGTGTACATAACCCTGTATCACTGCTGAAGCACAATCCATCAAGTGACTAATCTGAACGATGACTGTTTTGCATACTACCTGGCTTTGTTTAATTAATGTTTGTACAGAGATTTGAAAATATAAAAAGCTCTATATCATTGCTAAGTTTCATCATTATTTTTGTATATTGAGATGATCAGCGGCACCAGACTTGCACTTTTGGCACAAGCGCGGGGTTTCTGGTAGCCCAGCAAAGTGTGGCCTTGCCCAGTGTCATGATGTAGTCACCTGCACAAAGTAGCTCTATGCCCTTGTTTTGCAGGATCATGTGTCCTCGTTATTATTCCTTAAACATGTTGGTCCCTGTGGCTGCAGTTGGAGGGACAAGTCCAACTTGGGGCCAAGGGAAGGATTGGCCTTTCATGAGCTTGCGGCATGGGGATTGCACCGAGCTCGATGGTAGTCACTTGGCAGCAGGCAACGATCTTCAAGGACATGAGTTTTCCTTGTGCAATGAAATGAGCTGGTGGCAGATGGAAACATGGAGGATTGATGGAGGAGCCAATTCTTCCAAAGTTGAAGCTATTTTTACCCAGTTTCCTTGACTCAGAAATTGCTGCCCTGTGGCAATTAGTACATGAGGGTGATGGGAGAGGTAAGTTGGCAGCTTTTTATGCTCTGGTGCCTTACAGAAAGCATCTGGCTGTAGATACAGTGGGATATTGTGATGGGCTTTTCTTTCTACCTCCTCCTGCTTTGTCTTCTGCAAGGGGAGCGGGTGAGCCGCAGAAATGCTGACTATAGGGTGGGAGTAGGACCCCATTTGTGCTCCATTTGCTGAAATCACAGTGCCGGATACCAGCTCTTCCAAGCACCCGAGCGTGTCTGGCGTTCAACGATCAGTAACTGAAAAAGGCAGCCCCTGTGGCTGTGTGGCCCTTCGGACGCACAGTCGGCTGTCACCATCCTAGAAAAGTGTTGACTGCACAGGGACTGGGGAACCAGGGGCAAGAAAAAATCATTATAGCCCTTGAAGGCAACCACTGACTGTCAGGGTCATGCTCATCATATTTGAATATTACCATGTTTCTAGCGGAGTGTCTGGTTTTACAATTGGGCTTCACAGTTGGTTCATGTCAGCAAAAATGTGTTTTTTCATAAGTACAGTTAAGGGGTTTCAGGACTATCCTGCCAAATTTCATGGTCTAGCTAATACCCGTGCTACGCAATTAAGACAGGACTTTATAGCAACAGTGAAGAGTGGCAGTTGTTCCAGGGGACATGCAGGAATGGTTGCAGCCCCTTTTATGAATAACAACAAGCAAAAAAGTCTCCAATTCCAGGTATGAGAAACATGACCCAATGCTGGTCGCACCTACACACTAATGTTGTTTGTCCCCACTGGCCATATTTGACTGGATTATTGCTTTTTATTGATTTTTTTTTTTTAATTGGAAACTGTGAGTGAAGATTGCAGGGTTTGAGCTGATGGGGAAGTTCAGGAAGCTCTGAGGAACTCTGCTGCAGGACATGGTAGATCTTGCAGATCTCTGTGGGCTCAAAAAGATAAAAAAATATTCTCAAGTGCTGGTACAACCAGCTCCTAATACTCTTGCTCCTCCCTGTAGAGGGTTAGGGGCAGTGTTGCCCCCAACTGCACATTCTCTTGCCACGTCTGCTACAAGCTGCTCTGCAGGTGGGGATGCACTGAGGATGGGACTAACTTGCAAAGTCCC
>VWPW01032556.1:0-97015 GCA_013389825.1 Crypturellus undulatus
CTATGATTCTATGATTCTATGAATCTTTACCTCAGTTACTCAAAAATGAATTATTAAGATCTTGTAACATTTTCCTGAGATACCACTGTTTCACTGGATACTAGATCAGGGTCTGATAAAGCCCTCTCACTTGCAGGAAATGAGAGATACAAGACTGAGGCACCAGTTTACTGACTAAAACTTTTCATGTAGAGTGTTCATACTTGCTATATCGTAGGAGACAACTTTAATGTTACTAGGAAAATCCATACACCTATAATTGTCAAACCTAAGTCTCCCTGCCAAATACAATCTCTTGTGTTACAGAGTGTATAAAGCTAAGATGAGATGCACACTGATCAGATCATTTGATTTAGGACAGTGAGGATCATGAAATGGGTAATATTTGCAACAGTGCTAAACTACTTTGAATTTGAGCCATAAATCTAAAACAAACTTGCATTCCTTCTTTTTCCCGCTAAGACCAGTTGCTTTTTATTCTTTACATTTCCATTTCTAAAACCAAAAATATATTAAGCTTCTGTACTCAATAATTCATTTGTTACAAAAGAATGAGAAGGCCTAAGTAATTCCACTGTAATTTTAACATTACTCTCCCACACTTGCATGATAAGCTCTTTCATTACCATTTTAGAAAATAATGAGCAGTTTCATTCCATGTGCAATAAAATTGGAAGAGCATTCCTTGCCATAGTTTTGAGGAGCTGCAGAAATAAAGTTATTAAGCTGCACTTTTGCTCAAGAAGAGTGACCATGTAGTAGGACAACTTTTGCCTAACTTTAAATGTTTTCTGAAATTTGTTAGCTTCTTTTGGAACTTTGCACAGGGTTAGTTAGTCTCGAAAGCTTGTCCTAGTGCTTCTGGCCTCTCCTCCTGTCATGCTCAATTACAGAAAATGTTTCATTTATGTGCATATACACAACTATGAACACATTCAGTAATTTTTATAGAACAAAGTACACATTTTCCACTTCCGGCTTATGCTAATGCATAAGATTTTTTAAATATTATTAAATTAAGTTTTCTTAAAGGTTGCCCCAAAGACAACTCACAAACAGGTCCATGCATTGTATAAATACTGCAACTCACAGCCTTGTATGATGGCCTGAAAGGGGCTTCAGTAGCATGGAGTCCTTTCTTGGATTATTTACTTAAGTCATAGGCACACTTCCTCCCGAAAACTGCTGCTTCAGAACAGTGAGTTAGCTGGAAATCGCCTTTTCTGTAAGCCAGGCCACATCAAGTCAGGGCTCATCTGCACAAATTATAGATAGTCTTGTTATGTTTACATTCCTGTGAAACTATTCATGCAAAAAAGAGAAGTTACTGTAATTTCAAGCTGGTTGCTTATTTCTATTTCTGGAATACATGGATAGTCTATCTCTAACCTACGCACAGTAAGACATATATTATTACAGAGATCATGCTAGGTCATGTTTTGGCATCTTGCAGCAAATTAAGCAAAACACATGCAAAATAAGTAAAAAAAGGTAAAAGATCTAAAGCAAACCTAGGTTTCTGATTATTAGGGAATGAAAATAAGGAAGGTAAAACCTTTTAAACCCTAGTCATTAGATTGTGATTTTTTAAATTCATAATAGCAGCGTTTTCATCTAGCTAAAGGTATTCCTAGGGAAACTTCTGAATTAAAATACAGGTGACAGAAACTGTTACAATCTTATTATTCAAAATATCAGCTGAATTCTGACTATGTTCTGCAGAACAGGTGGCAAAAGGAAATAGTGCCTTATCTGATAAAACGATCCCAAGCTAACAGATGGTGGCATCACTCAAGCTTTTTATAAAAGCTAAATCAGCTTCATCAGAAAGATTAGAAATAAATAGAAACACCAATCCTCCCTAACACGTGTTTTAGTGATTTATTTCACAGATATTCCAACTCATTTTTTTTTTTTTTTAGTAGGCAACATATAACTTACTCTTAAATCAGGTTAGAGGTACACTTGTAAAATCTCAATTGTCCCACAATCATTCTTGCATTTTACTTAGTGGATCTGTCTGTGTACTGTCTGCCTGCACACTTCTCTGGTCACAGGGCTCTTTCTGTATGCATTGCTGCCCATGACATCAATAAGCAACTATTACTTTAAAGTATGCAATCATATTTCCTAGATGAAATAATGGTAAGAAGTGCTTTGTTATTTCCCCTTTCTAAACAATATTTGCATTTATAGTTTATGATTTTGTGATTATTTTCCAGCTGCATTTGCTGAGACACCTTCAGTTCATATTCTTACAGAAAAACAGAATTAGGAAATAGAGTAGAGGAGACCTGTAAGAATTATTTATTCATAATGTATTCTCTAACATAAATGACCTTTTCAAAAACAGAGTTCTTCTTTTAAACTTCTGTTTTTAAAAGCTTTGCTACTAAATGTACTATTTTTAAGCAGATGCATGCACACACACAATTGTTCTCATAGTTGCCTCTTTAGGTCATACACTATTACTTAGATAGTTTTATGTTGACAAAATGCGGCCATGAAACACAGTTGTTCTGATTCTGAAACATTTTGCACCCAGCCTGCTCAAAAGCATGCTAAGAATTGCATTCTCTAATTGCTGAAAGATATTTTTTGAGAATACATGGAAACTTCTACTACAGATCTTAGCAGTGTGACACACATAGCTTGCATTAGTGAATGTCCTAACAATATGCTCTTGTGTGCACTCAGTAATGCGTTATATAATACTTTGGGCATAGTAAAAGACCCACTCAGGAATATGGCAAGCACATTATGCATCTGAAATTAGAAACTAACCCATGTTGCTTACATAATACTACTATTATTACTGTATCTTGTTCCTCTTTGCAAAATAATTATCTACTTCCACATTTAGACAATGCACAGGACCAGACTTTTCTGTGAATCACACCATACATGCCTGTTACATTCAGCCAGATTTGTCTGATATCAGTCGCTTGTAATTTACAGACAGACACATAATATCTTGTGGTATTAAGTACAATTATCTATAACTTTCCTGCAGTTTCTTAAAAATGAAATATATTAGCAGCAAAGACTAACTGTGGCAGACTCTTAGGTAGTTAGATCTACTTTACTTTTTTGAAATAAGAGAGAAAATAACTGGAACTTGATCTCTATAACCATAAGGAAAAAAAAGCCTACAGGGCAATAGATGCATTCTTTCCTTGACACACTAAATCGGAATATGTTAGAAAGAGCTCTTATGGTCCAGGCCCAGTAATTAACAGTAAGAATTGCTCTTCCCACACAGAAGACAGCCATATCACTGTAGAGCTGTGGTTCATGTTGCTTCACTTCACTCAGCTTACTCCCTCTAGTTCTCCATTTTCTGTTATAAAATCTTCTGTTTTCTGAAAATATTTCTGCCTATGTACATGGAGGTTAGATTCACCACAGATGGAATTTCCATTTTCTAATGCCAAAATGCTTTTATATTCATGCAATGGATCAAAATATAAACTGTAAACCAAAACTGCTGTGAAAAACTTATGTTGGGCTTCTTTTTTGAACTGTAGTATCTGCTAGGCAGTGCTACTGTGTTAAATGGTTCTCTATGAATCTTAGCTTATATATTGTCTCATAAATAAAAGTCATAAAAAATGGGGGCAACAGAAGCAGAAAACTTCATATTGAAGCGAAGCAGGAAGGTTCTAAAATTAAAGAGTTAGTAAGCCAAGTCACCTTACGGGAAGTGCTAGAAAGTAAAAGTATACTAGCTGTCATATATCCAACCAGGGCTTTGGCCAAGAGAGAGCCTGGCAGGAGATGAGAGAAAGATGCCCTTCTCGCAGAGGCTACCCCAGTGACCCGACGGAAAGCCGAGCAGTAGGTGCAGGACTTCAGGTCGGGGAAAGGAGGCAAAGAGTCACTGGCCATTCATGTAAGGGACCGCAGGGCTAGAGTCTAAGCAAGGCCATATGATACCTTCCCTGCCCTTATTAAAAATCAGGCAGGCTAAATACAGCAAACGTCTTTCCAATTTTTCAAATACCTAAAATGGAGAAACTTCCTTTTATCTGGATTTTCTTTCATTTGCGGTTGGCAGGTGTTCAAAAAGGTCAACTTCTAGTAGTAGAAAGGCTTCTGCAAAGTGAAGGAGCTATGACTATATATGCAAATACATTCTCAAAAGTATTTTTAGCATGGAAAACTGCTGCTGGTGTTTGGAAACTCCCTGTGCTTAGAGAACAGCATCGAGGAGTGCCGTGCAACCATCTGTGCTGGGAGCAGCTGATTCCCTGTCACACAGGCACAACAGACCCCAGGACTCCCTGCTCTCCTCTCATATTTTGTATATCTCATCCCCGCTGGAGACCTGCCCATACTCTTATGCTGGGGAACCCACAGACTGGTATAATCAAGAGAGCAGCCACCAGAACAAATGCTCTAAGGCATGAATCTGTCTGTGGACAGCAAAGCCATTAAGCTTCAGGATGCAACAGGTAATAAGAATAGCTGTGTACAACAGGCCACAGCCAAAGGAGCAGGGCATGTTGTTGGATCGAGCCTGCTGTAGATGAGAGTCATGACTCAAGGATGACTAAGGAACGCACCTTGCATTTCCCTCAGGCACTCTCTGTAGGACACATATAGCACTGACAACAGATTATTCTCAGTACCTTATAGCAGAAATATCGACTAGGTGATCCTCACATGCTGTGAAAAATTATGAGATGTTTTCCTACATTACCACCACGTTTGTTGTAGTGGTAAATACATTGTAAATATTTAATCACTGAAGACAACTAAGTCATAGAAAATAGAAATGCAAGCAAGACATTATTTCTAAATGTTGACATTACACAGTTGATTTATTAATATCTGCTTTTATCTGGTCTTTTTTAATATGAGAGGTGAGATTATCTTGATTGCTAGTGGCTTGGCTATATTATCACCTGTGCCAATGTGTGTAACATTCTTAATAGCAGAAATCAGGCCTTTTTAATTAAAAACTCCTTCTGAAAGGGAGTATTTTTGGTGCCATTAGTGCATACTGGATCAGTGAAGAATGTATATTTGGGAAGAAGGGTCTACAAAATTATGTTCTTTATTTTTTCTTAATCTGTAGTATCACTGAACTATCAGCTTCAGAACTGAGCAATGAGGACCCAAAAGGCCTAAATTTGCTAAAGTGAATGGGAGATTTACTACTCATTTAAGATTTCCCCCAAATTTATTCCATTCACTCTGACCTCAGTTTGACAAAGCATGTCCTCAGAGATGCTGAATACCTTGGGTCAATCTCAGCAGGTTTTGGGAGTGCAGAATTTTTAAATGAGAGCTACAGCACCTTGCAATATCAGTTCAAGGTATTAACATCTGCAATGATGTTTAAAAATGTCAAAGTTATATAACAGCTTGACACATTTCTCAAATTTAATTAAACAATTTTGAATAAAGAGTGAGATACCACTACACATATTTGTTAAAATTGCAGACAGACATTGCACAGGGCTTGTACAAACCTGTGCCTGTGAACAAATTAAAAGCTTTTAAGATCACAGAGTTTTTGATGTTAGAAATTAACCGTGATTACACACACAATGCCTGTCACTTCTTTTACACTTATGTAATATAAAACGTTGGCAAGAAGAAATAAAGTATCTTGAAGAAATATCATTACATAACTTTACACTGCTTAAAACATACCTCCAAAGCTGCTATTAGAAATGCCAACAAGAAGTTTATAATTAAAGCATATCTCTTCTTTAAAGAGAACTATTTTTGGTCATTATGATTGACACTAAAGAGTTTTGTAATATGCAGAATTACTTGCTGCACTATTCAAGAGATGAAATGATACTATTTTTTAATTACAATGAGAAAATATACTAAGATTTGGTACTTAAAAAATCTAGTAGTGCCAAAATATTCTAAGATAAGTGCACACAGAACTGACTGACTTGTTTGTCAAACAAGGTAACTTGTTTGTTCGCTTATTTTAAGTTCAATGTAATATTTAGTTAGCGGAATGTGCTTTATTCCAGTGTGCTAAGGATGCAAAATAGAATCCTGCTGCCTGAAAGATAGAAAAGCAGGAGAAAGGTCCCTGGTGACACAGGAAAGGGAAAAGTAAAAAGAGGAGAGGAAAGCAGAATTTCGGTGGAGAGCCAGCGTAAGAGCTCTCAGGAGCCAGGATTTCTGCATCAGATGTTGTGGTCACTGGTGGTCACAGGGACTCACACTGCCATTAGGACACTGCTCTGCCCCTTGGTAGTGGCTGTCTCCTATGCCCCACCGCCTTTTCTCAGGTGCTGTAACCCAGGCAAACAAGCAGGGTGTATGTGGTCATTTTTGTCACCCCAGGCAGTGGGCCTTAGGTAGCTTCATCTTTGTGTTGAACTGAACCTGCAAGGGGTGTGAGCTGGCTACTGAAGGTTCTGAGAAGCTGCAAACCTTCTGCTGTAGATTCTGGAAGTCCTGAAGCCCTGCCTTGGTGCCCACAACGCTTCAAGCGGGATGAGCTATGAAATCTATAACACTTATCTGATAAACTGCAGTATATACTTATAATACTAACGATAATACCTAATTAAAATGAGGGAAGACCCCCTATCTAAATGATTTCCAGTGCTGCTGCTGAAAGCAGTAAGCCCCACTTCACTCTGGAGAGAAGTGAGAAGATCCTCTGCCCTCCTCCGTTTCGCTCTGGCTGGAGCGCGGAGCGCTCCTGAGCTGTGCAAAGCTGCTGTGGCTGTGCGGGCTCTCAGTCGTCCCCCTCAGAGGGTAGATATATTCCCGAGCCAACTTCACTATTATGCGCTAAGAGAAATACAGAAATACGCAACAGGATACAGATGAAATGACCTACAACACAGTTTAATATTTTTATTTTAATAATTTAATATTTTTGTAAATTTTATTCTAATAATTTATTCACTTCTTAATGCTTTCCCTTGCAGCATTAAACATGGTTGTTCATGTCATTAATTTTGTGTATCATTTCTGCTATTCCCTTTCATTTCCTTTGCATTCATATCACGTAACTTTCTCCTTCATTCCATCAAGATATCGTAAGTGTTGGGGTGTTGGGGAAGAGGCACTGAAAGCAAAGGCACATCAAAAAGCAGTTATTAAAAGAAAAACTTTGATTCATTGTAGCCTTTCTCTAATGTATCCTAAGTATAATTTGATGAATATTCTATATACAATCTGATCAGCATTAGGAACTGTGGGAAAATAAAGCAGTTTCCTTGTGGACAGAACTATTCAGACTTTAGCTATTAAAATATGGAAGCTTCTACTGAACACTGGATTTTAAGAGGTTTATAATTTGCAAAAACCTGGAGAATGTGAAGTCCATTCCATTAGCATATATACCATGCCTCTGCTCCAAGAAAGTGTCTTTTATATAGGTAGCACTTTTTTCAGCAAGGAAAAACTGGTTTTCCATAACCTAACTATATAAAAAGGCTACAGTGTTTGATTTTTTTAAATATAATCAGCCAAAAGTCTGATTAAGTAACTTGATACTAACAGGTGCTACATGGAAAAAAAAAGATGGCAAAGAAAAAAAGAAAGATAAGCATGCCCAAGATGTTTGTATCAAAATACATAACTCTCTGCACTGTTTTCTTTAACATGTGCTAGCTGGTTCTTTTCCCCTTGCTAAAAGAGCAAAGAAGACTCAACTCAGATTCTAGTTAGATAAACTGGAAAAAATGTATTGATGTAAATGCTGGAAAATTATGGACCAACTGTGTCATATCTGTGAGATACAGATATAGCTTAGAGAGACAGTTACAAGATAACTGTCTGTGACCACAGAGAGTGTCATCCTTAGTGCATTTGTAGACAATAGTTTGTGGAAATAAGACTCTCTGGCCCAGCCAAGCTACTCTGGAGAAAAGACAAGGGGCTGGGAGCCAAAATAATCATATGCTCCTTTTTCAGCTCCACATTGCTGAAGCTGAGTAGGGGAACACTCAGTCCCTGATACAACTTAGAACAAGCTCAGAACTGTTATGAATGAGGCAAAATTGTCACTGCCTGAAAAAGCATCATTTATAGATGCCAAATCACAGCCCTGCTCTATCCATGCTTCTTTTTTACTTCAAGAAAGTGGGAGCAAAAGCAATCCAATGGCAAGGTGCTATATCCATAGACTCAGATATACCCCTAAGAAAAACCCTAAGGGAACAACAACCTATGATGTGGTACAAAGCAGGCAGGGGATAAAAATTCAGACCTAGTCATTCTCACAGGAGCTGTAGGTTGGTATCCAAGGATTTATAAGAAGCACATCTTATTTATACCTTATGGGTGTAACTATTACCTTATGTTTTTAATATATATTCCCATAGGAGGTGCCAGTGTTTTTTTCATCACTGTAACATGCATGTGTTTTATTATTGTATTCCATTCTCTCCGATAAGAAGAAAATACTTCCTCTCTATCAGGTAGATAACTGAATTTGAAGCTTGAACTATTTTTAACAAAGCAGCAGTTCATGATGGGGATTACTGCACATGCCTGTTAGGAGCCAAGTGCTGAAAACTGCTGGACAATTTCTCTAACAGCTGAAGGAAATCTTTTTAAAAAATATTCTGATAACAGCTGAATGGCTTTCCTTCAACTTTTGGGTTAAAGTAGAAATGTAAGCTTGTGGTCCAAGATAATCAAGAAAGGCCACTGCGAAGACATAAGAAATAAAATGCTATCTATCTATCTAAACTGTAACCATAGCATCCCTTGAGATAGGAAATAAATTACAACAATAATAATACTATATATTTATATAGCAACTTCCATAAGGCATTTCAAATGCTTTAATGAATTATTAATCATCACAATCTTCCTGATAAACAGTAGTCATTATCTTTATTTCAGAGATCAAAACGCTGTAACACATCATGATTTAATTACTGTCTAACTTCACTCAAGAAATCTGTATCAGAGCCATGAAGCATGCCCGGTTATGAGAATTTCACATTTTAAACTCTCCAACTAAAGTCTTACTCTTTAAATGCAATGTGTTTCTGCATTTGATCTTTGTCCAGAACTTCAAACTTAATTCAAAGTCTCAGCTTAAAGTCTTACCCTTTATATACTCTATGACCCATGATGAAACTCTGTTATAGCTGGAGATTTCATCTGAACATAAGAGGAACAAACCTTTCCCACAAATGTCTTTAAGTAAATCATCAACAGCTTGTTATTATGTCACTTACCATAGTATGTATGGATCTCAGAAAGGGTGTTAAAGTGAAGAGTGAGTTAAGTATGGGACTTTGCATTCTTTAGAGTGCTATATGAGTTTGTACTTCAGTGAGAGAGAGACCACGTTCACACTCCACTCTGAATGCCCTAAGGGTTATGTGAGGCATGCACTATGAAAAAGAATGTACTGCAGGAAGACCCAAAATATTGATATCAATGGCTGCAATTCTGTATATCGTAGAGTTTCTTACAATATGACAGTATGAAGTTAGCTAGCTTCCACTTCCCATCCAAGCTTGGAAGATAAAAAAAGGTAGCAAGATGTGTCTTTTAATCCTGAAGTGTTTCTGTGGCAAATTGAAAATACTGAAAACTAAGCTAGTTGTCATGCTTGCTAAATACAAGGAGGATCATAGTATACTACTATTTTGTTTTTTGAATATCAGTCTAGGAATAGGCCAGTGGTGGCCAGCAATAGGACAAGAGGAAATGGCCACAAACTGAAGCATCGGGAAGTTCCACAGGAACTTTTGGAAAAATTTCCTGACAGTGAGGGTGACAGAGCCCTGGCACAGGCTGCCCAGAGAGGCTGTGGAGTCTCCTTTTCTGCAGATCTTCCAAACCCACCTGGATGCCACCCTGTGCCACGTGCTCTGGGTGTCCCTGCTGGAGCAGGGGGTTGGACTAGATGATCTCTAGAGGTCCCTTCCAACCTCAACCATTCTGTGACTCCGCAATTCTATATGCAAAATTGACAAACAGGTGGGCATTAGGTAGGACTTTCACTGCTTTAGCATAGAAACGACATAAAAAAAAATAGCCCCTATAAATATGAGCATTCATGTCACACTCCTGCACCATTATTTTAAATCACTGACTGAAAGGCAGTGGAGTGCTTTCTTCTTTCCCCTCCTATGGTGAGGCATCAATTAAAAGACATCTCACTACCCACACTGTGGCAGCGGAAAAGTAAAATGAATTACCAAAGAATTGTGCTGAATGCTGGGTTAATGATCCCATTCCGGCAGCACTTTAAAAGACATCCATCTTGTCCTGTCAAGATTTACAGCAGGAAACAGCAACAAGAAGTAACACAGAAAGTTGAGTAACTGCTGACATGTGCGTGATTCGCTTCACGGCTTTATACACAGGCACTGTACAAACCAGCATGGCTTAAAATGGCACCTCTTGGGAGTCAACGAGCATACTGTATCATCTTTGATGTAAACAATGACTCTGAAAATTGTATCAGAAGCTGTTGCTGATAATTTGTACATTGTCAAGTAAACTGACAAAAAATAAAATCCTAAATTTCTTCTGTATATTGCCATTGACAACTAGTGAACAAATCTTCAGAAGCAACAGTGAAGAATGCGCTTATTTTATTCCATTAAAGAAAAAGGAAAGATGGTTTTATATTTGAGTACCAGCATTAAAAGATGAGTATTTAATTCCACCATATCTCAGGCTAAAGGACTACACATTTAATGATGGATATGGCAAACTTAAAGACAATTTTAATAATGCCACATCCTTCAGAGGAAAAGTCATTGTGTGAAGAAAGTCTGCATCCAAAGAAGATAGGGACAGGATCCATGCGACTTCCATACAAAGAAGCAGAAAAATAGCATCCGAGAAATAAACAGGAGCAGAAATGGAGTTGTAAAAATGAGTTTAAACATTTTTATTATTTCTTCCTAGCCTGGTCACTGCAGCTATAAGTTCCTTCAAAAATGCAAGTGCTCAAAAAGATGACAGAAAAAATGAAGGGGAATCTGGCAATAATTCTAAGTAGTATGCAGGTCTAATTCTGGATACTATGCATGCCAAATGCAAGGTTTCTCTTAGATCTACTCTCTGCACGAATTTAGCTCTCTGGGGAAGTGTTATGAACTGTTATGGATAGAAACAACTCCGACACTGACACTGGGTGGGATTCCAGACTGCCTTTGGGATCAGTGCGCTGCGCAGCAGTGAGGATGGCTGCACCGTCGGACGGTTACTCATTGGCAATAACTCACACTTTGTCCATTCTGGATCAGAGGTTAGTTGTATAGCATAAAAACATAAAATATTTGTGTGCTGCAGCAATCCCATCAAGCAGACGTCGTGCTAACCTGAAAGGAGTCCCCAGGAGGGGCCACCGTGAGGGAGTCTCCTGGCACTGTGTCCTGGGACGTCTTGGACACATCCATCCGCAGGCTCCCACCACAGCCCTATGGTCTCTGGGGGTCTCCTTCGCTGCGCTGGTGACGTTCAGCATCCACTGACCTTCCTTCTGCCCTCCAAGCACGAGGAAGGGGAAAGCCTGACATCCGGCAGTAGAAAGAAAATAGCAAACTAATTCCAATATGCTTACAAGCACCAAAAAGTCCCTTGTCTGCCTGATCCATGGTTCTTTTTATCACGCCTTATGCGATGGAACCAAGGGCTTACTGTGTGCCCGGCTATTTTGAATGAAATTTTTCTACAAGGACATAAAGCTTTATTGTTATGTACAGAAAATATAATGATGGGCCTACAGAATAGCAAACTGTAACGCTGCGTGCCCTTTCTGGCTGGCAGTTGTTGGCAACGCAAAACTATTTGCAATCTTTTCCACAGCTGCAAAGTAGCCTTTGTGCATTCATTTCTCCAGGGTGTAATGCTACGCAAAATGAGGAATTAATTTTTGATTTAGTTTAAATTTATCTTTCGGGCAGATAGTTTCAGTGTTGGAATGGCAGCCAGTTACCTAAACAATGCTACACAGAGGGAGTATGCACCTTTCTAAGGGAAAATTATCAGATGATTTCATCCTGTATGTATCCTGCTTTGTAAACCATACATGATATCCAGATGATTTCAAATGTCATTCAGTTATTTGAGCACAACCTGCAGAACTGTACACAAGCCAGGAAAGTTATGACTTATTGAGAAAAATAATGAGATCACAAACGTTTTTTGAAAGCCTGCAGAGCTGCAGTTTGGGGCAGGAATAGGCACTGCCTTTCTGTTATTCCAGAACTGTAACACGTGGGAATTCAAAGTGCCTGACGTAGTAGTCAACACAATGTGGCATACAAATAGCCTGTGTGAAAAAAATTCCTCTAACATAAGTCTCTTTACTGCCATCCAGAGACAATATAAAACCAATACGGACAATAATTTATTGAAAACATCACCCTAGAAACTGGAAAAGTCTGAAAAATACAGTGAGCAAAGGGCTTCCAACCAATCAGTAAAGCAAATAGAATGGAAGATGTTCAATTTGAAGAGTTTACATTTTAATATTAAAAGACTAAATTGGTAATAAGTTCTGAGGTAAGATAAAAGATTCTGTGATATTAATATACTACCAGAATGTATTTGGGATTTATATTCATCCACATAACTGGAGTAAAAAAAGGTATTAAGCATCTATTGTATGATGAAAGACTAAGCGAGCTGGGCCTGTTTAGTCTAGAGAAGAGAAGACCGAGGACAGATCTGATCGACTTGTACAAGTACGTGAGGGGTGGCTGTAGGGAGGACGGGGCCAGGCTCTTCTTGGTGGTGGCCAGTGACAGGACGAGGGGTAACAGGTGCAAGTGGAAACACAGGCAGTTCCACCTCCATGTGAGGAAGACCTTCTTTCCTGTGAGGGTGACAGAGCCCTGGCACAGGCTGCCCAGAGAGGCTGTGGAGTCTCCTTCTCTGGAGATCTTCCAAACCTGCCTGGATGCCACCCTGTGCCACGTGCTCTGGGTGTCCCTGCTGGGGCAGGGGGTTGGACTAGATGATCTCTAGAGGCCCCTGCCAACCTCAACCATTCTGTGATTCTGTGATTCTGTAATTAAGAAGGTTACTTCAAACAAGTGCCACTAAGAGCTTCAGGTCACACTATGTGGATCACTTCATTACTATGTCTTCAAATATTCTCATCACTAATGCCTGCATACAACCCTATCAGACACCATAGGTTGTCCAGAACCCCCTTCAAGAGCTTAGCTTGGGAAGAAAAGTGTGCAGTGTTGAATTTCCACCAAAGCAGGAGAAGATACTGCAAAGTACTAAGAAAATGAAAATACAGTTTTGCCATGGAACTATATCCGACTATCTACACATTTGCAAGAGGCAGTGTTACCCCTGCTTCATATATTTCCATATGTCAGCTGAACAGCAGTAATACACTGCGAGCACATTCTCGGACCATGACAGATATGAAAAGTTGATGTTATCAGCTCTGTCACGTAAGTCATTAAAGCTATCCTATTCTTTATAAAGATGTCTGTGACTATTCTATAGTCATCTTCTACATTTCTAAAGGACAATTTAAATTGCTGAAGTTACATGAACACTTATATGCTTAGGGGATGGTAGTCCATGTTTGTATCTCACTTTTAAATGTGTTGCTGTACGTTAGTTATAAATTAGTTTGCAAATATATACAAAAAAAGGCATATATACAGGGTATATGTGAAAGATCCTGTTCTTCAAAACTTGTGTTAACTTTAGCTAGTTGTTACAGAGAAAAAAATTTATGGACAAATTTAAAGTTCAGAATTTTAATGTTTGATATATGATTCAAAACATGTAGCATTTTGCTTTTGATTCCTAATTGTAAAAGTGCTTGAAGAAGAATATTTTTGGTTTACCTGTTTCTGTTTCTGATAACCCTTCTAGCAACAACATATAGGCATAGGAAATGCATTCAACTGTGCTAGTGATATGATGTAAACCTGTGAAAATAAAGAAACTAATATTACCAAAAATCTCTCCTAACGCACACCTTTGAGTCTGAGCAGTGATAGCAACCACTGCTAAACAAGGGTAATCTTTCTCATCTTATTACTACTAGACTTTGTTACTAGGAGGGAGGAGTTCAGGAATATTTTGTGGTGTTAGTCTTTGTAATATCCACCTCTCTGAGGTTGAATAAAACCTTTCAGGTTATCTGAAGACAGTTCTGATGCCTTAATTGCTATCTTTTCTTTTTTCCTGGGCTAATTAACCTCAGTTTGCTAAAATCCTCTGCAAGACATTGTAAAACATCATTTGTTGTAGAGATTGTGGAGTTTGTTCTTGACAAATGTGAAGTGACATTCTGCCAGTGTCTTTTGTAAGATCTTATAAAGGGGCTGGTTCATCTACCAGAGAAAGAAAAACCCCACCAGGAACCAATGAAAAAAACAATACTCATCATACAGAGTAGCAGGGCTAAGTAAATGGTTCACACGTCTTGCGCGCATGAGATGAAAGGGAATGAATCTGAATTCATTTTACTTTTGATCACAGACAAGGAATGTTCCAGATCAAAGTGTGCCAGAATAATGGAGACTAAGTAAATGCAACTAGATCCAAAAACATCTGTCATGGGTTTGATGTCTAAAAATGGAAATCCTTTATATTAATGTATTATTATATAACCACATGAGAACTGAAAGGCCTTGAAGTCTTATTTTGTTTTTGTGTATAGTGGTGGAGAAAACTCAGCTAACATAACCTCCTGCATAAATCTAACACTTTGAGAGAAAGGGAATAAAATGCAAGACTGACTGAGTCACCAAACCCGGTCCTCTTTGTGTATCATCAGGCAATTTTTTGAAATAGACTAACTGTAGAAGGGCTGGTGACCTGAATAAAACACACCAGCAGCAGCATAGGAAGTGAGTTTGATGGGTGTAATCCAATTTTCAGTGGACAAGGGTGCACATCACAAAAACCTCCTCTACAATTAGCACTAATTGGCAACTTTTTTTTGGCAGCCTCTTTACAAAGGCCAAAAATTGAATGGTCATGGAGATTAAACTGTCCTTTTGCTCCTAGAAGCACTCCCTTTCAGTAAAGGTTGGGGTTTATTGAGAGGGCAATGTAGAAAAAATTGCACGGCTTTTGGCTGTGTTGTACCTGTTCTGGGGATGGGCAAACTTCATTCTCCAGGGTTGTCAAGGCTGCATTTATACAAGTAAATTAAATTACAGCAGAAGTGTGAAAACACTTTTTTTTTTCTAACTCTTCAGCTAACAATATTTAAAGAATAATAACTATTTGAAGGAATAATGAAACAAGGTGCAGAAAATCAAGCTTTCGAGAAATGAGTCATTATGTGCTTGGCATTTTTGATGGGAAGACTTGTTTGTGCACAAGTTGGCAGTCTTTCCTTCTTTTTTATTCCTCTGGCATCACTTAGATTCATTGACACAATGTTTTTTGTGCTAGAGTTTCATCTTTTTGAGCTGTCTAGGTGTTTACAAAGACTGACACTTTTTTCAGGATGTGTTTAAGAAGTCACTGGATTTCGATCTGAGCTCAATCACATTACGGGAGCCGTGTTTCACAGAGAACACATATTTTGGTGTAGCTACCCTTGCCCTACTAGAACATTTCTGGAAGCTGTCAGGCTTTAGAGCTGCTCCTGGCTCTGCAGTAGTTGGGATTTGGGTGTGGAAATAACCCTCACATCTGGGTGAATGAAATTATGGTGCAGCAGGGGCTTTCATTCAATACACTGTAATGCAGTGTACAAAGAAAATCAAGGCATTGGGTGAAGTCCTCTTTTATAGAATCACAGAATGGCTGAGGTTAGAAGGCACCTCTGGAGATCAACTAGTTGAAGCTCCTTGCTCAAGCAGGGTCAACTAGAGTACGTCATAGGTTAAAAAAATCCACCTCATTTTGGTTGTTATTCCCAAGAAACTGTCTTTCAGATTCCCAGGCCTCCCAGTATTAGATATCTGCATTTTCAAAAGAAACATGTGCAGCTCTGCTTCCGTTGACATCAGTTTCTGTTCTGCTAACACTGTTTTGATTTATTCGAGAGTCTGTTTTCTGTTTATTGCTGTCTTGTAGAAACTTAAATTACTGCTACACTGGCCTAGTCGAGCATTAGTAATTTCTGCAAACAGAATTTAATGTTTCCTGAGAGTGTATTTTCATGGAGATTTCTAAACTTCCCAACTTTTGTTTCTTTCAGTTTTGCAAGCTTAGCCTTTCATATGAAAGATTAAAATTCTCATCTATTGTCTGAAAATCTAAGTGCGAGCATGATATTCAGAGATGGCCCCAATCACTGTGTGTACTTCTCCTGCAAGAGTTTATTTGCTAAAGAAGGCACAGAATAGGTTAACCTAGAGGAGGGTGTCTTGAGAATTTCTGCTTCATATTTCAATTGTTAATGTTACTGCTGTGATTTTGGGGGGACTGTGGAAGAACCAATCCATCTGGAATGGATTTAAAATAATGGGAAGTGATGGCTTGCCAGAAGTGATCAGCGATCTACTCAGATAGGAGGTGTATCCCTTTCTGAGGTGTTCTCTCTTTGTCATGGTTTGATATTCTCTTACATATTATATTATGTTTCAATATATACATATTGAAATGCATTTAAGTGTCATCATAGGCTAGAATCATCAGCACAGCAAGATGGCAAGTGCTGTTCATAGAGACAAATTACAAAGGATTATTTTTTGTCAGTGTTTTAAGAGTTTGGTTATGAACGAAGCCTGTGTGAAGGATAGAATAACAGAGGGTTGCAACTTTAAAGTGAGCAACACTCATTGAAAACATTATAGATCTTTGCATAATGTAAGATGCAACAACGTTTGGTCTACCCTGATAAAACTTCCATTTTAGGTTCTTACACTCTCAGATTTCTTCTAATTCTTTTTCAAGGACATGTTATGTCAGTGGCAAATAGACAAGAAAGCATTTTTGCATATTTATCTGTCATTTTACCAATTTTCCAAATAAATGTGAAAAAGGGATACACAGTTACCTTCAATCAAATGGAAAAAAAAAAAATCCTGCATACAAAATAGAAGAAAGTTTTCCATGCTTCTAGCTAGAGTGTGCTTTGAAATGCTGATTGGATTCTGCTGATATTGCTCATACTCACTAGTGCAGTGCTTCATGCATACTACAGCTGATCAAAATCAGTGGGATTCAGTTCTTCAAATAGTAGTGGACCACCCAATACAAAGAAGTGTATTATAAGATTTTTGATGCTATAGTTGTCTCATACTTCACAGGGAGAATGATAATAGCAGACTGAAATAAAGCTTTATTATTTTCAACATACCAGCAGCCTATGAGTGTTAAATTCCCCCTGAGTAGCTCTGCTAAAGTAAAATAAACTCAGAACTATTAGCTAAGAATAGCTTTGCAGATAAGGATGAGTGAAGCAGTTCCCATGCTTTAAACACAAAGTAGACTCAAATACCAGTTTCTGAAAGAGGACATTTGTATTTTGTTTGACTGAGTTATTTTATGTGCATATTGTTTTAATTTAACAGAAGTCATTAATTAAATTCTCCATTGTTCCATGGATGAGTATTGTATATACTGGTACTCCAGACAAGTATAAAAGAAATACCTTAATGAACACAGCTTTGCTGGCTAGCAACATATGTTTCCAGACTTCTGGAGTTTCAGGTCATTCTTTTTGACAGTGTTTGTAGTGTATTTTTAGTGTCTTCTGACAGTAAATTGCTCCATTTATTATTAAGGATAGAAATAAGCTATTATTTAGAACAGATTATTTCCTTAAGCCAAAATGGTCTGTTTATTAAATTGCTGGATCAGTGAAAAATGTGAGAGAAAAAAGGAGGCTCTCCTATCTTTTTTTAGTCATTTATTTTATCTTCTATTCACACTGAGATGTGTGAATGTCAGATGTACTCTCACCTCTGTGGTAGTAAATTAATTCTCGTTACACAATGGTCCCTTAAGAGAAGGAATGAAACATTCTGGCTCCACTAATTCACCTGGGAGGTTGTCATTTTAGCAAGGCCAGGATTTGACCTAAAACAGCTACTGGTACACAGATGATCTGATTTTGTCAGAGGGGGGCTAAAAGGGAATGATGTGGCTTTGCATGTGTTGTGCTCTATTTGCCATTTGGTCACCATACTCCAGGAATTCTGCTCCTCGGAGGGCGATCGGGGCTAGCTGCATGGGGATGGTGACACAGAGCTGAGGAGGTGAACCTGAAAATATCGCAAAACAAACCCACCAACTTTTGCATTACTCTGTGCCTAGCAATGTCTAAAAGAAAAGCAAGCAAACTTGACCCAACCTCTCTTCTCATTCTGCTCCTTCCAAAGCCAAAGGCAAAAGTGTTCTAACGATTTCAAAGGGAACAGCCTGTATTATAACAAAAGATGAAACATAAGGATCCATACCAAAAATGTCACTCTGGAACACACTTGTGTCCTCCCACTGCCTTCCAGTTCACTGATTTGAGGGAGATGTGGCTTGGCTGGAAAGCTGCTGCTCCCTCTTGGTCGCTTCAGGAGGGGATGCTCTGGGGCCATCACACTGTAACAGGGCTGACCGATATGAATCTCCCAGTCCTCTGGGTTTAGCATCTTCCTTCTGGCTCTGACCTGCAAAATGCTGTGTCCAGTCCTTCTTTCTCTCCTTCCTTTTGTCCTCAGCTGCTGTTTCTGTCTCCCATGGTATAGTCCTAAGCATACTCTACTACTCCCCTCCTCTAAGCATACAATACTTTCTTTTTGCCAATCAGTCAATCAGAAAGCTTTCTTTTGCCAGTCAATCAGGTTCACAGAACCCTGAGGTCAATTAACTCTCTATTAATGTTTCTGTAAGCAGGTGACTGAAAACCATTTGTCTCCACATTGTGTCATTGAGGAGATAGCCTTTCAAGAAGAGCAGCAGGGTGAAACAGATACCAGAATAAGCAGGGTTGCAATTACTGTTGAGCATCTTGAGACTATTTTGGTGGTCACTGCCAACAAAAACACAACATTCATTCAGTATCTGTAGCACTGCTAAGGCGTAGCCTTTACAAAGGAATATAAACAGTGAATATTTCAAGTACTGAAACAATATATACTTATATATCTACAATATAAATCTATATGCCCAAACATATAGTGTAGTATTTAGGGAGTTCATTATTTGTGTCTCTCACTAATGTTTAATTTACATTTCTGCATAAGCAAGCATGTAATTAACCATTCAAAGCAGCAATATTAAACAATAATAGAGTTCAAATAAATCAAGGAAATGATATATGATGTACTGAATTTGGTTTTAATTCAGGGCCCCAAGCCACTGAGATAACTCCTACTCTTGTTAAATTGATGCAGGTTTTGCCCCCAGTATGTTTCACATTAGTCTCCAAGCATAGCTGAGCTGACTTGCTCTGGAAGAAAAGAAACAAAAGAGAACGACTTCACACTGAATTCACAGAAATACTGTTCAATATAAACATAAGAATCTACTTTTTTTTTTGGTTGATTTTCTGTAGAGTCTGATGGAAAGTTTGATCATTATACAGGATAATTTCCATTTCCAGAAATTGTTTAGGCCTACTCTTTATTCGGGGTTCTTTGAAGTCAGATAGGCACTGCACGTTGCCTATTATCTGTTAAAACATACTTTGTGGAGCAACCAATTGTATCACTCTGTTGTCTTTTTCCTGATTTCTACAATAACCTGCAATTTCTACAATCAATCAAGATTAATTAGGGGTTGACCTGCTGGAAAGCAGCTCCATGGAGGGAGATTTGGGAGTCCTGGTTGACAACAGGTTGACCATGAGGCAGCAATGTGCCCTCGTGGCCAAGAAGGCCAGTGGGATCCTGGCTGCATCAGGAGGAGCGTTGCCAGCAGGTCGAGGGAGGGGATCCTGCCCCTCTGCTCAGCTCTGGTGAGGCCGCACCTGGAGTATTGGGTGCAGTGCGGGGCTCCCCAGCACAAGAGGGACATTGAACTTCTAGGGAGGCTCCAGCATAGAGTGACAAAGATGATTAAGGGACTGCAGTATCTGTTGTATGAGGAAAGACTGAGCGAGTTGGGCCTGTCTAGCCTAGAGAAGAGAAGATTGAGAGGAGATCTGATTGATATGTATAAATACCTGAGGGGTGAATATAGGCAGGATGGGGCCAAACTCTTCTTTGTGGTGGCCGGTGACAGGATAAGCGGCAATGAGTGCAAGTTGAAACACAGGCAGTNGGTGACAGGATAAGTGGTAATGAGTACAAGTTGAAACACAGGAGTTCCACCTCCATATGAGAAAGAACTTCTTTCCTGTGAGGGTGCCAGAGCCCTGGCACAGGCTGCCCAGAGAGGCTGTGGAGTCTCCTTCTCTGGAGATCTTCCAAACCCGCCTGGATGCCACCCTGTGCCCCATGCTCTGGGTGTCCCTGCTGGAGCAGGGGGGTTGGACTAGATGATCTCTAGAGATCCCTGCCAGCCTCAACCGTTCTGTGATTCTGTGTGATTCTGTGAAGACAGTCACAGGGTTTTATCAATGTCTGACAGCTACTTTTATACTTCTTTTAATAAACTCTTTCAAAGTGAACAAAAATTTTACTAAGAGAAATTCTATAAATTGATTGAAATTTTTAACATCATAGACGTTGCATCAGTGCAGATATTTATTTCTCAAAATCTCAGCAGATAACTTTTAAGTGATAAATATAATTCTTCAGTCTGTCTTTTATTATTCATTATTTATTATTATTTACTATACATTTTTTTCCTGCTACACACTATTCTATCCTGATAGAATATTTTTTCTCCTAATAATAAGCAAAAAAAAAGCAAAAAAAATGACTTTACTGAAAATCTGACAGTCTTTGTATGACTGTTTTCCTAAAACTAACAATATAATATTTTTCTCTTTCTAGTATCAAGCCCTGAACCTCATGGAATTAATCCTGTCAGATGACTCCTCCTGTTTGGACAATCCATCACTTCTAAAGACAAAACTGTTTATAGAGACACACTGCAATGCAAAACGTGATTAAGAAGCAACTTCTCAGCAGCAAAGAATCTAGACTCTCAAGTAACAGTATCTGAGTCTTGCTAATTTGAAAAGAAACCTGATCCTGGCATTTTTCACTTTGTTCTTCTAACTTAGTCCTTTTTTTCCTGTCATCTCAAAGCTAAAGTTTTTCAATCTTCATTTAATTCATTTGGAAAATCACTGGTTTTATCTCTCTTTTTAAAATTGCTAATTCGAGTCTTGAAAGATACCTGCAATGCATGTCATGCAATATCATACCCATTGCTTCACTGACAGCTTTCACTTGCAAAGGGCCTCCAACCTTCCTGTCTTTCTGAAGACAAAATTATCTGAGTTCAAACTCTAACAGCAAAATTGTTGCTATGGCTGTGATACTCCAAAGCTTCTGACGCCTTTCACCTGTAGAATGGGCAGTTATTGGTACAACTGAAGAGTTGTCTTTTTTAAATCTTGTCTTTGTTAAATTCTGCCTTTGCAAATTTGTTCTTTTAGCTCCATCTAGCTTAATTTTAAAAAATGCAGTATAAATATTATTATTTATCTTCAGTATTTAGCAATTTCCTAACACAAAGCCTTTGTGGACCAAACCTCCATATTTTATGTCATTGCCTCATAACTATTTGGATTCGATCATCCCGAAATTCAGTATTTGCAATAACCTCTGGTTCCATTGTTTGGTATCTTAAGACCACAATGCAAGACCTAATCCTGCAACTGGTTTGTATAAAGAGTAGTCCCGTTTACTGCAAGAACTTTATGTTTTGCTTGGTCTATTCACCTGACAAGCAGTAACTGTTGCACAGTCAGGACTACTGCTTTAAAAACATTTTGGGTTGCACGGTGTGTGCGAGGCAGGCAGAGCATGTCCATCAGTTGTCGTAACAGAGCCTGCTCTGTGGCCCGGAATGTCTGTATAGCCCAGGAATCATAAAGATCCAGCAGGACCAGGCTCTGAGGAACCTGCTTTAAAGCCCTAAGCTAGATACTGGGATACTGGTGTTGGCTCTTTTCAGGAATAAATGTTCCCTCAGCCCTACTCCCGTGTGGGTGCGACGAAGGCGGTAAACCCAGTTTCAGCACAGCAGGGCCGCGTACGTACTTCGTTTCAACAGGTCTCTGTGGTACGTTGGGCCGAGTACCTCAGGTGGCCCTGCCAGCTCCTGACAGTACCAGTGCTGAGGTTACACTGGTGTCTCACTTCATGGTAAAGAACTCTTTCAGTCTTGGGAGCCATGGAGTGGTCTGATGTGGGAGAAAGTAGAGGCTTGGGTTTTTAAGCTCCTTCTTGCATGAAAGCAAGAGAAAAGTCAAAAATATAGTTGCTTCTGAAAAGTGCCTCCACGTCCGCTTCAGAGCTTTATTAAGGTGTTCTTCAGGTTTAGTGCTCTGCAGGTGGTATACTGATGTTCAAAAGCTCTTATAAGTAGCAATCTGCATGCTTCTTTCATCAGCTTGGAAGTATACTTAGTCTCCACATGAGTGGAAATCTCAGACCTGAGAGAGACAGGAAAAAAAAAAACAGGCTGGTTTAATAATAATTATATCTCACCACAGAAAGAGGGCAAAGTCAGCTGTGAAGAGAAGAGTCCTATCTTGAATCTCCATGTTGATACCAGAGGAGAGTCAGATAAAGGCCACAGGATTCACATTCTGCGATAGGATTCTCTTCTGCTGTGGAAATAGTTCTTTCAGGTCCAATTTCTTCACACACTTCATCATCCAGACTGTAATCCCCACTCTGGTGCCCAGTCACTTCATATTATAAAAAGGGGCATTTGGGACACACTTTGGTTTTACTCTAGAGCTCTTTCCACAGAAAGGCATCTTGTAGCTCTCTTGCTGCTTACCGCTCATCTAAACCTAACCCTAACGTCTTAAAATTCTTCTGTTATTGAAAGAAGACTTCCCCCACCACCACTTTCTTATGCTTTTCTTTACTATATTTTCCTTATTTACAGTGTTTTCTGTGAGATGGAAGGTTTCTCATTCTGAAGATCTTAGAGTTAAGTGATGTGATTTGTTGCTTTTTTACAAAGTTTAAACATCCCTATATTCAGGGTCTAAACAATAGCTGATTTTCTGTTCCCTTACAATAATGGAGCCTGACATATTCTGAATAAAACTTTCAATAGTTACACTGGTGGCATTAAAGGCAGTTGGAGTTGGCAAACTATTGTAAGCCTCTACTAAACAAAATCTGCAGATCCACTTGAAAATTCCAGTTCTGCTAAATGGCAGGAAAAAAAAGGCCTGCTGTGCCTGTCGTCTTTTCTCCTTGCCCCCCTTTTTTTTTTGATTTTGCCTTGTTGTCCAACAAAGTTGTTTTGAGACGTAGTCTTCGAGCCTATAGTGTGCTTTACAGCTCCAGCTGCAGTTTTGTGGCAGTGTTTCAGCAGTGCATGGGATAAAAAGAGCTCTCTGATTCAAGCATGTGGAAAGGAGGGAGACAATGTAAACCCACAACATCTCCACTGCGCACCAAAGGGGGTTGCCACATGATAGCAGCAGTCTGCCAAATCCTCTGAACTTTTGGCATCTAATAATAGGGATGGTGCGATAAAAGAAAATCAAGGAAGGAAATTATTAGAGAGTTGGGAAAAGCGACTTATGTCACTTTTTGCAGGGCAAACTCTTTATCCCGCTTCATTAATGCAAAGATGATTGGTTTGATAAGGCTTGGCTCCAAGGACATCTGTTGGATAAGAGCTGCTCTTTATTTATCTCTGGTCTGTGTATCAGAAAGTATAAAGAGAAGTTCACACTCTTCCTACACTCCAACCTCTCACCCCAGTCCCAGAGTCTGGAATTTTCTTTCCCACTGTTTTGTTTCAATTAGAAAGGATGTGCTCAAGTATGCTTTGTTTGAACTTCAGAGAGATGGTCCCTGGGACCTGCAGTCACCTCCAGCAAGAAAGACGAATTGAGCTTAGTAACCCTCAGGGCACTATTGATCCCCTCAAAAAACATGGGAAAAGCAGACGTGAAAATATTTCTTGATAGTATTTTTAGAAAAGATGAAGGAAAAATGTGGTTTAAATCTTACTAAAAGAATGTAGATAAATAGTTGGGTAAAAGTTGGTTTATATAGATATACTTGCTAAATGTGCATTATTACACTGATTTACTAAAATAATTAATTTAAATGATCTGAGTTTGGATTCTTTCTAGAAGTTGTTTTCCCTGAGTGTTCTCTAGGAAATATGCCTATTAGGATAATGAAAGTAACAACTCAAAGAAAGGCTTAAATACTTCCACTGAACAAACCTCATGTATTTATCAGACTAATCCCAAAATAACATAGCCAAGAAAATGATTACTGCTGGCACTGACTCAACTTACTTTGCTAAATTCTGCTCTCAGTTTACACAGCTACATATCCCAGGGATTCCAGGAGAGTCATCTGACTTCTGGCTTTTTTTAATCTGAAAACTGTTCCATGGAAGGCCAATGATGTCAATGGGATTAGTTCAGACTTATTTAAATGATGGTAGAGTGCATCATTATAAATAAAGGCTTTGTCACATTGAATGAAACTGTGATCTCCCTAATTCCCTCAGAACATGTGGCTTAATTGCCTTTATTCATTTGTATTTTTATTTCCCATGTCTCCCCTCTGAGAAGTCTTCCAGGTATTCACACAGTATCTTTTAATTCCTATTTCCATTTAGCTCATTCTCTTATTTAGCTTCATTTTTTTCTATGTCACTCTATTCCTGAACATCAGTGTTGGGTTTTTTTTGTTAGTTTGTTTTTTCACATTCTCTTTCATTTAGTTCAATTTCTTGAGCTTGGGTTTTGGTGTTTCCATCTAGACCATTTTAGACCAGTAAAATCAAGTTCTATATTGGAACTAAACAGCAACCATGAGTGAAGCATGAATAATTTCACTCTCTTCATGATTTAGAAATAATTTAGGTTATAGTTATGCCAATTATTGTAGTTGTATGAGAGAAAAACAGATGGAATTACTTTATTTGATTTATTCATTTATGAAAACCAATGAACTGCAGCATTCTACTGCAGCAGTTCTCTAGAAGGAAAAATGAACTGTCTAGATAGCAAGAAGCATATCACTAGGCAGTGTGAACTATTTACAGACTGCCAGAGAGAAAAGAAAATAACACCACTTTGACAAGAACTTATGAAAAATTTGAGCCAATGATGTGGATGATGGAGATGGGAAACAAGATTCACACAGACAGGAAGAATCTTTAAGTAACAACTGAATAAAACTACTACAAGCAGATTCAAATATCATCTTATGGCTTTACTTAAGCAAGACTTAGCATAATTACCTATAAATGTTCTATTATAAACAAAGTGCTGCAACAGGAAGAGGTGGTAGTGCCTTTTTAAAAGGCTAGACATGAATTGTGACAAGATGTAAGCTTATTCCAAACAGGTAAATCATTCCCACCTTTTCATCAGTTACACAATGGAAATTGGAAACCTAACTCCAGCAATCACTCTCTAGTGTAACACTAGTGTTACGCCAAGTTTTTGACCTCAATAAATCAATTCATCACCAAGATTTTGGTGATGAATTTCAAGGTTTCCAAAGTTTCCAAACGGAAGGTTCTTGTTAGACTCATTCGATAAATTGTCAGTGCTTTCTCTAACATTTGAAATCTTTACCTGGACCCTTTTAGCAATTCTGCAAGTATCTTTGAGCTTCATCTTATTTCAGAATTATTTATATTAAAGTTTGTGACTTCTGATTTTACTTGTATTTCTTGAAAAGGCCAACCTGAACCTATGACACATACCACACACACAAACACATCATCCATGGTAGGCGCTATAAAATCCACTGATCCAGTAGTCTGTAGGTGGCATACTGATGTTGATAAGCTCTCTTATATGTAACAATCTGCATATTTCTTGCAGCAGGATAAAACACTGATTTTTCCCCACAAATATCCTATTTAAAGAAGCAAACAAAGAACGGAAAGGAACTATCATCTTTTACATTTTACAGGGGGAAAATGGAGAGAGAGGCATGTTTTAGGTAGGAGTCTTTTTACTAGCAGTCTGGTTTTCAAAAGTCTGGTGCTACACTTGATCACGTCTCCTTTACTCCCTCCATAGCTAATGGAGACAAATAGGCACCTCCACGAGGCAGCTCATCTGATCTATATTAAATGTCTGTGTTAACAGGAAATTAATCTATGTCTATAAAGAGAGCTTAGTTCAGATTAGCAGCCAGTGACTCACTCAGACTTGAAAGTCTATCTTTTGGATGCTGAAGTTAGGGCTGATTATTCTTGTCCTCAGACACTTGACAAGGCTGTACGGCAAGTCTTTATCAGAGCCACAAACTGAAAACAGATTTCTGCTCTGTCAAACCAAACCTCCGTTGTGATGGCCGCCTGCAACCAAATGCTGGTAGCAAAAATGCTGAGATCTCTGAATAGCAACTACTTGATAAAAAATAAATGGGGTTCTCCAGGCTAGAGAAAGGAAAAAAAGAAAAACTGAATAGGTAAGGATGACAAATTGCTTCTGATTTATATCTTCCCATTTTAGAAATCTGTTTTCCTTTCGTCAGTCTGGCATGTGCATTCTTCTTTTGTGCTGGACAAGAATTTTTAGAGAGCTCAGGGCATAAATGAAAGGTCGCCAAAGTATAGTTTTCTTGTACAAAATCTTCAAAGCAAAGAGGCTGCTAATCACCAAGGATGAAGTCTAGCATAGCAGAAAAGCTTGAAATGGCTCCTTCAGAGAATGTTTTAACAATCAGACCCCTTTCTTGGGGAGAAAGTAAGCACACAATTGCAACCTTTATCTAATAATCACTACCAGGGACTGCAATACCACCTCTTCCTCAGATGACTGACACATCCAAAGGCCGTATCAGAGGGAATAAACATTAACATTAATTAAAACTGAGTCTGTGTTCTTTGAGTTCAAAGTTTAGCATTTGTTGAAATAATAAATTGCTATACATTTTTTTCCCCTTAAGATAATGTCATTCTGGGTGATTTTTACTTTGTTTTGATGATGCTTCACCATATCTGGAACATTTGCAGTAAAGAAAAAACATAGAGTTAAACATGGAATAGTTCAAAAAGCTTTGAGGCCGGCCAACCTCCCCAGCTCCCCCTCCCCGTCCTTGCTAGGCAGGCTGCTTGAGATACATCAAAGCTTCCCTTCGATGAATGTGGTAACTGTTACCCCATGCTCTACATACTAGGAGAAAGCTAAATCCAAAAAGGGACTTGGGCACTGTAATACGTCAAAACTTCTCTGTTTCTAAACTTTGCCATCACTAGCTTTCAGCATCTGGTCCCCAGAGGGAAATCCAGAGCCGAGAGTTGGGCATTGGCCCTTTCTGCCTCCGCTCAGAGCGACACCAGAACACTCCGCGCGGTCCCCTGCACCCTGCAGGGCTCTGGGGCCCTTGGGCCCTTGGCCAGGCTGCACAGAGGGCCTCAGCCCTTCTAGGGTGGCCATAAGAAACCCTGGAGTTTCTTATGGATGTACTCCAAATCTTTCCAAAATAGCCGAGAAGACTTTGTCCTTAAATAAATAAATAAATAGATAAAGAAATAAATAAACGACATGAGAGTGGTGTTTATAGTCTTTTATAGGCCATCTGAGTGTATAAAATATTGCATTGCAGCCTTTCAAGACAGGTATTGCAAAATACATGAGGGATTTGTGAACTATTGAAAAAAAAATCTTAGGATTTTATTACTCTTTATTTATTGTTTATTGTTTTACTCTATTAATCTACTCTAAGTTATTATTGTAATGCTAATTACAAAACATAATTGCAATAAATTAAGATATATAACTTAAAACAATAAAAATAAATTATGATGGTTTGTTACTGACTAAAGCTCACTTTAGTCAGTACTGAGAATTGGTTGTAAATATGAACTGGAATTTTTTATAGTGTTTAGAAAGCAATTAATGTTTTCTAACAGCAATGGCTGTGAGTGCCATTGTGAGGGGCAGGAGAAGGGAAGAACTCCCTTATACTTAGCTATTTAGATATGCAGCAACGATTAACAGCTAATTCTCATTTCCTTGATGAAATTTAGAAATCAAAGATAANAGCTCACTTCCTCTGGAGTAAATGACTGAGAATTGGTTGTAAATATGAACTGGAATTTTTTATACTGTTTAGAAAGCAAGTAATGTTTTCTAACAGCAATGGCTGCTGAGTGCCATTGTGAGGGGCAGGAGAAGGGAGTAGAACTCCCTTATACTTAGCTATTTAGATATGCAGCAACCATTAACAGCTAATTCTCATTTCCTTGATGGAATTTAGAAATCAAAGATAATTAGCTCTATTCTGTAGTAGAAATGGGAAAAGGTCAGAGAAGAATAACAAGAATCTTCAAAGATGATGACCACTGTTCCTATGGGAAACAACTAATCAGACAAACATTTTCAAACTAGGCATGACCAGGGGTTGATGAGAAAGCGGGCTCTAAACTCTTAAGTGGCAGGGATAAGGTGAATAAGGAATTGTTTACTGCCTTTTCTACTAGAGCCTCAAATGAGGGAGACAGGGTCACAGCAAACAAGAAGGCCATTCTTCATATTGCTTGTAGCTGAGCAGCAAATCTCAGATACACAAGATGTGGTCACTGATAAAAGTCTAGGGGAGCTCAGGGAGAAGCGGACAAGTAAAAGACATCTCAATTCAGACAAATAAAACGAAAAAAAGTATCTTTGGCAAGAGATGGCCACAAATTGTCAGAGGCCAGGAAAAGTTTCTGGGGATTTTTACTACAACTTGAGTTTGTCTTAAACTTCTTTTGACATCTGTCACTATTGGGAGTAAGCTGTTGGGTTACATTAATATATGGTCTGATTTGGCACAGTTCTTATATTTTTATGGAAAAAAGCTTCAAATTCTTACTGATAAAAGCAAAATCCAGGTTCCCCTCTACCACGGTGTGAACATCCTAGATGCTGGTTATGGAATCAGAGCCACATATCCTGGTCAAATGAGTGCTGAATATCTTAAAAGACACTATATCTATGTAATCTGAAGAATTTAGACAATACTATATATTCTGAAAACTCCTTACCTCTCTCACACACTGTGTTGAGGAAAGCAGTTGTGTGCTGTTCACAGTGGATTAAAAAAAAAAAAAAGCACTTCCTGGATGGATAAAACCGTTTCCTTTTAGCAGTCTCAATCTGTCGGTGCAAAGATTCCAAAAGGACTTCAGCAATAACTTCTAATAGGACATTAATAGTGTAGGGTTACAGTAAGCAAACAAATATAGAAGAAGTTTAATTAACTAACCTTCTGAAGTTTGTGACAGAGGAAATTCATAAGAAGAGAGAGTTTTGGAGATGAAGAAAATATTAGAAGTCCAAGCTCACAGCAAGATTACTGACTTGAGAGCAAAATCAAGGCCTGAAGAATGATAATCTCTACTAGAGATGAACACCATCATTTCTTAGTTGAATATGTCAAAGACTAGTGTTCCCATTGGGTCAAAAAATTCTGCTTGCCCTTCATCTCTAGTAATGATGATCATTCTTCTCAGAAATTATGGTCTAGCAAAACAGGAGGCCTACTTACTCTTTAATTGCAAAACGTGCTTCACCAAAATGATCTTCATCCAAAGTGATATTCTGCAAGGAAAGCATTGCTTGCTTTCACTTAAAAGACAGTAAAGGAATCTGAACTAGAATGAAAATGATCAACGTGGAGTTGCAGCAGTGGAGTCCATGAAGAGTCTGAGCTGTTAAAACAAGTCATTTCACGAAGCCTTATAAACCCAACATATGGAATCATGAGAGTGGACTAAAACTCTCATCAGCGTTTTGCAGAATTTGCATGAATTTTCCTGGTTTCAGACTTAGAAATTCCTTTTTTTCAGAGCTGCACTCAATACTTATCATTTCTGCCATCTGATAATTTCGTTCCTTATCCATCTGATTTCCATGATTGTCTCTAAATGAGACATTCTATACTATAATCTATTTCTGAGAAACTAGTTTGAGATGCTCATCTTTCAGCAATTTTTACTTCTTTTGCATACATAATTCAAATTTCTTACAATAAATTGTTTCACAAAAATGAATCACATACATTAGGAATATTTTTGCACAGATGGTTACTTTCCACAAGTACATTTTAGCACTGTACTTGGCTGTTTGAAGTACATAGTTGTTTTATCTTTCAACTTTGAAATCTCATTCCATGTCCTCGGTAGCACTTTATTATCCTAGCTTTATTATCCCTATATTCCATTATCTTTTCAGCAATAGCATCCTCTCCATATTCTCCTACAGTTTTTTTTTCCTGCAGTTTCCTAGCTTCAGTATCTTAGGGAAGGAACTTCTGAACTGCATTTTTCTTTGTTGTGTATGTGTGTTCCACAAGCTCACATGCAAATGGAACTTTTTAGAGGCAGATTTTAGAACTTAAAATATAACATTCATCGTTGTGGTGCCCTAGTTCTCAAAGTGCTCTGTTCACACTCTCTTCCTTTATGGACATTGGATTTCTTGTTGGTTGCTGCAATGTATTGCCCTGATAATGGCTCCAGTAGGCTGAAACTTAGGCCAAAGGCTGACTTGAGCTACGAGGCAAAACCTTTGATCTGCTGCCCATCGGTACTCAGATAGCTCTAGAAGAACTTCTGTAAAACCATGTCCTTGATTCGGGGTGATTTGGCACAGTGCCCCGCTATAAGCTGACTGCCATGCACTGGAGGCTCACTACTTCACTTAAGAATAATAATTCTACCAAAAATGAGGCACCAGTCTTGTTCCTACTATTACTACTGACATAAAAAAGGCCTTTTGCACGACACTAAAGAATTTCTACTATTCCGTCCCTATTATTTCATTTTTCTTTTATATGGGAATACAGTTTACTAGCCCTTAACCCACGCCTACTCCCTCCATATAATAATGGATTCACATCAAGTAAATGCCAAAGAAAACTGACTTCTAACATCTTTCTGACCAGATGATGATTTATTTTTTATTCCCAAATTTACTTCCGCAGTTTTCTTTTACATTACTTTGTCCCTTTTTAATCTTCTCAGATGATAAAATTGTCCGTTCCCATCATTGCAGTTAACCAAGTGGACAGATCAGTGACTTGTTCTTATCCTGATATTTCCCATCCTCTTGTTCCTTTTCCCACACTAACAATAATAAAATAACATTTTTAATTAAATAATCTCTAAGTGAAATACATAAGCAATCTTTGGAGCAGGTGTCCTCTCTTCCAGTGGAATCTCTCATCACAGAGCTAGAGAATTCTGCTCAATCTTAATTCATCTATTACTACAATAAATCATGATTGCTTCATTTGCACAGTGTCCTTGCTTCCAAAAAAAAAAAAAAAGAGAATATACCCTCGGGCTGTAATCTAGGAGATGGGAGTCTGAGGTTTGAGTGCTCTCAGGCTGAGGAGAACAAATGTGCAACCTCATTTGGTTTTGTTTTCTGTGACTGCTCTTTTAAATCATGGTCTATAGCTGGTCTATGTGTTTAGATGCAACCATGGAGACACTTGACAGCAGAAGCTATAGCGACTACAAATTCCTGGAATTTTACATCCTGGTACCAAAGGACCAAAGGACACAGATGTCTGAAACACCTCTAGCTTCTGCCTTTCTTGTGTGCTTAGACTCAGTTGGATTGAGATGCTCATTTCTGCTCAGTCGCTGCATATGGACTTGCTCAGGAGCCAGGTGCCCATGCACGCAGGAGTATCTAATACTTGATTTTAACAAAAAGTGATTTGTTAAGCAGCAGTCAAGAAGTTAACAAGTCTGTTCCTCATCTTCTGGGACACATGTATGCAGATACACAGCTTACAGAATCATTTGCTTTGGAAATAGAGACTTGCTTGGTGTATCACCATTTTCTTCTCCTTCAGTGAGCTGCAGAGTGCTCTCTGGCAGATGTAACTGCATACAAACTAGGGTGCTCACTAAAATAATTGTTGAGTCTCATGCTGATATTTAATATTTTGTGCCTTCCTTTCATTTTTCTTTCTTTGGAAGGATGACTGATATTTTCACTCAACTTTCCTCTACAAAGTGAGCACCTTATGCAAACCAGAGAGTCAAAAAGTTCTTTTTAATGCTAAATGAATTGATTCTACACTGATCCTATATCTCACCTTATCTTTTGCATGAATAAAACAGTTTTTCTATTACCTCTAAAATATGAGAAGGAGACATAGGCACTAAAAGCCTAAATGCTAGGCTTCAAGAAGTATTTAGGAGCGCTGCCAAAGAACACAGGAGTAATATCTGGGAACCTGGACCTTCTAACCCACAGTCCAGAGCGTTCACTGCCATTCATGCTTTCTGTTTCTCACAAGAGAATAGGGCAGGGTTTCAAAGAAGACCACATCAGGGCAACCTGATACTCTGCTGCAGGCTGTATTATCACCTGGCGTCAGCACTGCTTGCTTCAGCCACTTGAAATGATTCCTTTCTGGATATTTTGGAAAATCCTTTCAAATGAGAGGTGCTGTAGCCCCCAGAAATAAGATACCAATGCTATCGCTGATTTAAATGAAAATCATTGTGCTGTCAGTGTGTGCAGATCATTGTGCTGTCAATGTGTAGAGTTACCTGGGTTATTACTTGGAGTTTTGGCCTTCCCTTTTCATTTGTATGAATATCTTTGATCTCAGTTAATACCTCTATTTGAAGGTTTAGACAGCTGTAGTGTAAATACAAGGGGTGTCATTGTTTTCATAATGACAGGGGTTTCTTCACCTGCTATTTCATGTCTTCTTCTAATTCCATTAAATCAAGTGTCCTTATTTTCATGAATCAGCTTCTGCTTGACAAAGCCACAATTTGGATCAAAAGAGCAAGAACAGAGAATTTTCACCTATAGAAAACTGCATTTAACTCCAATTGCTCCTGTCAGTCACTTTCATTCAATTACCTCTTGTAATTAATCTGAACAGATAATGCGAGTGGCTACAAAATTAGTGACCAGTGGAAAAATGCAGAAATTTCAGACTATTAGTTTGGATTTGTGCCTAAAATGGCAGCAGATGAAAGCCATCACTATATGACTGCTTTTTTCTTTATATAAGATAATGACTGTATACATTCAGGCAAATTAAACTGTGAACTAAGGCCCACATCACAGCAGTCAGTCCCAACCTTTGGTTGGGAAATGTGATCCTTATGCCTATGTCAATGATAATTAGATCAGGTGCTCAGGCTATTTCTGAATAACAGTTCAACTCTCAATGCTTGTTCAATCAAAATAAATTCTGGCATTGAGGCTACTGCTGAGAAGGGCTGTAACATCCAGGATCCATTTGTTAAACACCGTTGTTAAAGCAAAGTGACTATCAAAGCCACTGTAAAACAATCCTCTACAGGAGAGACTGCATCAGAAATGTTAAGGTCAAACGCATGAAGTTAGAAAATACTAATAAACACAACTGTATGCATTAAACAATGCATTAGGAAATAAGTTTAATAATATCTCCTCATGCTGTGATTCCACACAAGCAGTTATTCAAAATGATCTTTGACACCCAGTACTCAGTGTGCAGCTCTAGGCTCTAGGCCCTGAAAGAGCCTTCAAACCCTGCTCTGAGGAGATTTACTGAGTTTCTCAAGGGCATTTCAGTACATTACAGCACCATGTATGCCTCACAAACACCAAGCAATTTTTCACAGAAGAAAATATAAAGTTGGAGAATTGTTCATCTCCCAGTGGGATTAAATAAAAAATCCTCCATCAATTTTGGGTGCCCAAGCTGACACCCACAGTTGAATACTCACAATAACAAAAGTCCAGGGATCATTACTTTCAAGTTCAATTCACCACAGATCAGATCCCATGGTCTCAAAAAAGTTCGTTTAAAAGCAAGGGAACGTTTGTATAAGCTCTGTGGGTAAATGTCTTGACAAATACTACACAGGAATTCCATGCTACAGGCAAAGCCAGAATCTAGTCCCACAGCATTCAGCTGCTATAATTCCACATTTTACAATTCTATATTCATCTACCCAAAACAAAAGACCAGTTTTTCTTTCTCTACAGTTCCCTACATCATAAGTCAAGATCGCCAGACAAGGCCTCTTTCACTGTGCAGTTCTTAGTCTTCATCAAAACTCTATCCATCCTTCACAGTTTCCTGTGGGAAAAATAATTAATAATGGATGGTATAATAATAAGGGCACAGAAGAAGATTCAATTAGATTTGCAAAGGAAATCTCAGTTTTGACTATTTTTTTCTTGCAACCAAAATATTCTTTTAATGCAGTTTCTAGGCAGTAATTTCCTAGGCTCTTTAGAAAAACACACAATGCCCCTCCCTCCCCCCAAATCCTCTAATATGGAATGGCAAAATATGCAACATAATAATGCAAACTATACACATAATCTCCCTACACAGAAAATTCAAGCGCAGGCTCAAGGCTGGGAAAGCCTTGCTTGGTCTGCGCACGTTATTGACTGTGGTCACTGCTGTAGCCGGGCTCAGAACACCAACATTGTTTAGAAAGAAACATTCTCGGGCTCTCTCTCTGCTGGGAGGTGGAGCTGTCAGTGTGCCTGGCTCCAGGTCTTCCTCATCCAAGGTGAGAGAGAAGAGCTTGGCTCCACTCTAGAACATCTAGAATATCCAAACCTTTCCCTATGGGAATTCTCTGCATCTGGCTTTGTGTAAGACTTCCGGACAGGTCTGATTTTCTGGGACAGTTCTGAAAGATAAGAAACACATCAGTTTTTAATGTAAATTCACTATTTTGTCTTTAATTACTCCATGTTCCTCAGTTTGCTGCCCTCAGAATATATCCATTATCCTTTAAATTCTACCACATCTAGGGTCCCTTAAAATAGACTTTTACTGATGCTCTGACTATCTCTCTCTATTAATTAGAACCACAAAAATCTAGCAAATTCTTTAAAAATAACTATTATTGTGCATGTTAATTGGTATAGAGGAAACATCAACAGAGTGGAGCTTTGTGCTAGTTATAAACCCCACAAAACAGCATATTTCATTTCATATTTCATTTCAGAGTCTGTTAATACATATGTGCTTTTACTTTCCTCCTCTGTATATTCCTGTTTTTAAATATGCACTTAAACCACAAAAATGGAGAAAAATAATAATAATAAAAAATGCAGCTAATTGTGCACTCATTCTGACTCCTACTAGCCAGCATCATGCAAACTGTCCTCCTGCAGTATAGGAATAGTGTGTATGCAGTTAAGATAAGCACCTCCAAATGAACGTGGGGATCCAACACAGAGATCTGGCCATGGAAGAGGCAGCAGAGAGCCCTGGAAGAGCCTGTCTGACTCCCTTAGACATCCTGGGGAACCAGACATGGGGCCGGGATCTTCCCTGAGGCAGACGTGCGTGTGTGCCTGTAAGTGCAGTCTTCACTGCAACTGCAGTCATATGAAATTTATCAATCCGATGTTTTAGAAATGAGGAACACATATCAAATTATTTTATAGCAAGCATGTGCTGATGTTATTCCTACAGCACAGAATACAAGGAGTGGGACACTTTACTAATCTCATCGTTTCTTCTCCATGCACAGCACCTGGAAAGTAGGAAGTCTTTGGGCTGATCGCCTTGTTTCACTGCACTTTCTGTCCATGTGGGGCTCTCCTGTAACTTTTGTGGTTAGAAACCGTGGTGTGCAAAATCAAATGCCCTTCCCACACACATACTTGCAGGGAATTTGGCTGGCTGGCTCTGATATTCCTTCAGCATTCCTCCCCAGCCACATGGTGGTCTTTCATCAGCAACCTCAGCACAACGCGTTGTTTTATTCCTTACGCATTTGTTAAAAATGCGACAGTCTGAAAATCTCCTGCTTAATGCCTAAAAGCAATTTAAATCCAAGAATCAAATTTCTTGTGATGTTTTTATCTCAGACTGGCAATTAAGCTGATAAAAAACTGAGTCATGAGCTGCTGCACCTGTATAATTTGACTCTCTCAAAATAGGAATGCTAGAAGACACAGCAAATTACTTGTGTATCACAGAGGAAGACATGAAAGGGGCTACTAAATGCTGTTGTTTTGGAAGACAGCTAAAGTTCTGGCAGAGGAGACACGTTAATCTGTTCTCTCCAGGGATCCTTTCCCAACATCATAATATTAGAAGAGAGTCCTGTTAAAAGCGAAGATTGCCTGTCACAAGAGAAAGAGTTTGTTTATAACATTTTCACATTTCTTTCCCCATGGCAGCATAAGAGGCCAAAGCATAAGACACAGTTTTCTCACCCAGCAAGGTTTTACCTTTCTCGTTTGCATTGCTTTCATACATTGGACAAAAGAGAGAATCTTGCAAGCTCTGAAAAAAAGCACATTCATCTGATTCTTATGTTTTAATTCATTAGAATATTTTCTAATGTTTCTAATATTTTCAACGTGTTGAGAGCCTGTGGGTAAGGGTTAAAGGGCAGGCTAATGTGGGAGACACTGTGGTGGGTGNCCTTTTTTCACTTCATTTCAGGAAAAGCACTTTATCTGTTTGCTCGGCTAAGCTGGGAGCCACTAAAGGCAAACCTGCCCTTTGAAGCCGACAAATCACTTCCCAGCTCCTGAACAGAATTAGAATCAAAAAGCTCCTAAGAGGAAAAGCAGGTACCAGCTGTAGGCCAGCTGCATTTGCTGTCCTGTGCAAGAGCATTTTTCTTATATTGTGAAGTCTTCGTTGCGGAAATGTGAGTAGGACAAATTCTGGGAGCTGCAGGGTCTCCCCTTGCTCAGCCCAGTACCCTCAACCCGACACTGGAAAGCTCCCCAGGGCCGAAGGGTTGAGCTCAAGCAAGTGAGTTAGGAGCTTGCTGTACCTGTTGCTACGATGCCGTCCATCTCTGGGCCGCAGTTTCACTCCCCGCACATTTGCCACCGCACGGCCCAGGCTGCCGAGCTGCGTGGGGTGCGCAGGGCAGGGGCCCCGCACGCACCGCAAGGGCGCGTGAAAAGGGGGCATCGCCAGCCGAGCAGGGCAAGAGCCGGTTGCTGTCTCCTATGAAGACACCTCGCAGCATGCGGGAGAGGAATAAACACCAATGAAGAAGTCAGCATTGAATGAAAGTACCACAAAAACACATGATGTGAGGAGAAGAGAAGGGGGAAGATAGGGAAACCGCTTTTTGCTCAATTAACTGATTAGCAAGCAGTGAAAAGCAGCTATAAAGCAGCAGTGGCAGGCAACCAAGATATTTTTGGCTTCTTTTGAAAAGAAACAGTGAAAAATAGAATGTGCAGCATCAAATAAAACCATTTGAAGCCAGGAATACTATAATTATACTGAGGCTGCTGCTGTGGTGATCTAGACCGGAATCATGCATTTGCTCCGCGAGGTTCTCTTTCCCTGGAAACTGCCCCTTTAATCAACCCATTCCTTGAGAGCGCACTCCCCACGCTATAAATTCCCTGGGGTATCTCATCCAGCTCCGGCCAGTCAAGCAGACGTGCCCTAAAGCACAAGGCCTGGCTCTCTGCTTTCCCGAGGCGCGCTGCAAACGCCAGAGCCTGAAGGGACGGCAGCCAACGGGGCAGTGCCCCAGGAGCGTCTCTCCGGCCACCCGTCTGTGGCACAGGCACAAACACTGTCTCTGCCCTGCTTTGCTGCAGGGGCCAAAACGTATTTGAACTGCAAGGCAGCATCCTAGCGAGCCTGTAAGTATCTAGTTCCCACAGCTCCCCACAATCCACATTTCCTGTGGCAGCCCCTGTGGTTTTTTTTCTAGAGCTGTTGGTTCCCTACTTCCATTCCTCTGCTGCACCCCAGCTTTTAGCAGAGTGGATATTTCAGAACTCAGTTGCCTTCTTTCAAGCAAAAATAATCGTGGTTTAGTATCAGACAGATGTTGAACTGATTCACCTGTACAGAGAAACATGATGTTAAAGGGAGCTATGTCCCATGGAGATCTAATTCTTTATCTCTTTCCGACCCTGTAGGCTTTCTCTTCCCATATTTCCCCCGCTTCCTGAGATCATTCCAAAACCTGCTTCTTCCTCAGACTGCCTGTCTCTCCACTGCCCTTGCCTTTCCCATAGGATACTCCACTGTAGCAGATACTCCACTGAGTATCATCTTACTGATGGGCTCCATGGATGCAGCCTGCTGAAATCCCAGGCTCTGAAATCATTTCTGCCTCACACTTCCCTCACACCAAAGCAGCCTCTCCAAAAGTTGCTGTGGCTGAGAAAATAACCTGGTGCTCACCCTGAAATGTGCTTTATCAACCTCAGTGTGAGAGGCTTTCTCAGTAAAATAAAGGTGCCAAATTTTGAGGGAGATTTTTTTCCCCCCTTAAAGAAAAGCAAATAGGGCAGAGTTCATTTACAGTGATTTTATAATATATATCACCTGTTAGTCATGGAGAATAAATAGACAGTGCTCTGCTTTAGGTGCAGCTAAAACACCAAAGAGCTGGTTTATGTGAAAACGTGGCTTGTGAACCAGCAAAGCCTCCCCAACCTGGTGGCAGGAGCAAAGCACTGCCTGGAGCTGGTGCCCAGCCAGGAAGCGGGGCCGAGGAGCCGGCTCAGACCGTGAGCTCTGCCCGGCACTTTTCCAGGGTTTTTTTGAGCAACACCGTCTCAAAATTTGGCAAGCCCTTGCTTAACAAGCATTATTTGCAAGGTGTAAAAGAAAGCGGCTTTGCATAGGAAGTGCTGGGATTAATTCCATGTATCATTTCAGTTTTATGAGGAGGTCTGTGAGGGTAACTGCGGCTACAAGTTTCATTCTTAGTCTATGCAAAGTCCTTGTGAAGTCTGAGCTGCCTCCCTAGTTCACTGCTGCCACTGGGCACACAAATATTTCCTCATTTTCTCTTATTTTCTCATCGCAGATGCCCTGAAACAAGATTCTCATCAAAGACACACTTTCACCTTTCTCACTACTGCCCCAAATGCTGAGCGTGGGCCTGCAAATGTGTCAGTCCCTTGTTCCCAAATAACTCGGAGATGACTACATGCAAGTTCATAGTCTTTCCTACCTGAATCAGAACTTGACCCTTTGTCTCCCATATCCAGACTTCAAAGAAGTCTTGCTCTTGCCTTCCATTGAAAAAATCATTCTCTGTCACTACCTTCATTAATAGTTATTTGTACAGACTCTAACTGTGGGTAACAGGCTGTGATGAAATATGGATTCAGATTTCTGCTTTGAACTGAGCAGAGTACAGAGCCAAACCAAAAGTTTTCAAGCCTTACAAGCACTTTAAAGTAGCTAAAAAATACTCCAAACTGCTGCACTCTCCTTAAAATTTCTTACACCTTCGACATGCCTTCAAATTATTGGTAACTCTAATGTGCGCGTTCTGCAGAGATATTTCATTAGATAGTAAATATCTAAGCTCTTTAATTATACAAGTGTATATTGCATATCGTGTAAAAAGGATAAAAAGTGCTCGTCTCTAAGCCAGACAGCTGTGGTGGGCACATCTGGGAGAGGATAGGATTAGTGGGCACATGGGGAAATGTGAGCTGCTTGGAAAGAGCTGCCATGGCTTCTGCCAAGCACTGCCTTGGGGCTCGCAGAACAGAAACGCAGCTGGTCTCGGCTACTGGGGCTCCTCCAGGTGCCTCCAAGCAGCCATCGCTTACGCTGGGAGACCCTGGAGCGCTTCGCTGTGGGCGCTGGGGATGGAGCAATGAGGGGGCAGAGGCTGCAGACGCTCCCCACTTACTCAGGGTAATAAAAATGAGGGCAGAGAGTGAAGAGCTGCAGAAATCCCTTCTGAGATTAAAGACAGGGAAATACCATGGCAGATGAGATTCGAAGTGCCTCATACACACGAAAACAATCCCAGCCTCACACAAAAAATCACCACTTGTGGAGAAATCTTGGGACAGTTCTGACAAACCATTGCTTTGATGTTTGTGGAAGAAGAGGGTGTCAAAAAACACACACACAGAAAAACACTATTACTATTAGGGGAGGTATAAGGAACAAAGCAGGCATTGCTATGGCAGTGTAGAAATCCACCATATTAATATGGAAGTGTGTGCTGCTCCAGACTCCTCATCTCAAAAACATTATATTAGAAACTGGAAAAAGTCTGCGAACCTCCAGTGTGAGGGGTAAGGCTGTGGGAGGAGAAGCCGTGGAGCTGCTCTCCGGCAGAAAGCGGCTGGTTTGGGGATGTGGAGGGGATGAGGTGGCCAGGAGAGCAGGGGTGTTCACCCTCTCCATATGGAAATGCAAGAGCCAAGGGCCATCAAACAAGGCCTCAGGGAGGCAGCTTTGAGACAAAGAAAAGGTGATTCTGAACATGAGTAACAGACATGGGAAAGAAATTGACTGAGTTACTACATAGCCAACCCACATAGGAAATAGTTGAGGTTATAGTTGGAGGCGAGGACAGCATTAAGGCAGGAAGCACCATATGTGCTTCCCTGCTTTACTCTTTCCCAGGTGTTCACACACATCAAACTGCACAGCAAGTTGTAAACCAAACTGCTATTGAAAATGCAGCCTTCAATTCCTGTTCCAATTGCACGTGAGTGAAAGTATTAACTGATTCTCAGCTTGGGCCCTTGAGATTTTATTATGAGCAAAAGTTCTTCCAGAGAAAGGAAAGGAGGGCTGTACTCATCACCTGGGTATAACAGGCCAAACCACTAACTGACAGACCCTGAGAGGGTAGTTAATGGATTCATATAATGAAGAACTTGAGCCAGTAACCAAATATCTACCTGGCTTTAGGAGGAGAACCCAATTTTAATCCATCTAATTCTGAAAGATCTGAAAGTTTGTACATTCTCACTGAGGATAATACTAATAATATGGAGTTGTCAAATTCGTAATGACAAATTAATGTTGAATTAAATGTAATGTCAAATTAAAAGTAACAGGACATCATAGATTAAGAACATTTGCATTTTTCCCATTCAAATGCCCAATTAACTATCACCTATGCTGAAAAATTCAACAGGCCCCTGAACTTAAAACCTCTTTTGCTAGAATCAGAATCAGAGACCTGCCTTCACTACTTTAGCCAAGTGCTTTAAGGCTTATCAGAAAGGGGGAGTAGCAATAGAAGCCTATAGCAAGATAAGGGACGACCAACCTCACAGTCTTCCTCCTCAAACACAGAGCAGGGCACAGTGATTATCTTCTTTTCTCACTGCATGGCCACAGCTGTTCTCCTTATACTGATTACACTTCAGGAGATGAGTATTGCACTCATACAAATGTCATTGAATTCAACATTTGCAACATTTGCATAAGTCTGCAAAATAGATGGTAAGATTAAGAAAATGAATTAAAAATACATACAAGCACAAAAAGAACACACAACCCAAATACCCACTGGAATAAGCAGGATGTTTACCATGTAAACACTTCAATAGCTGGCTCAATTTTTCCCAAGTAGAAGATTTCTATTACAAGAATTTAACCCATAGAAGTACATAATTAGCTCTTTCACCTTAAAGCTGCTGAAATAATGATTTGCTTAAGAAGATTAGTCCTTTTAGTACTCAATAGAAGCACTGACAAATGAGCCTAAAATGATTATAGAGGAACTCTGTTAACACCATCTTCTGATCCCTTTTATTTAAAACAACATGCCTTTCAATAAAAAAACTTTGAATCTGATCTTTTGTATGTTTTTCAAATAGCATATCAACTTTTAATATTTTATGTATTGAAATCCCATGTGTGATACTGATGCCACTAAAGAAGTCCACAGCAGTCCGTGAAAATAAAGCTTCAGTGCTATTTTTCTCTGGTCACTGCAAATCCACGTAGCCTCCTGTGTGCACTATAGTGCGTTACCATCTCCATGGGGCAGGCCAACTCTTCTTGAGCCATGCTGCACCAAAAAGATTTGGGTTAAAAATAATTCTCCATTACAGGAGTATTTATAAGGGCAGGCATAAAACAGAAGAGGTGATATTGAAAAGCAAAGGCAGCAACAAGGCAGTGTTAGATGCGGAGGTGGCAGGGAAATGGACTTTAAATCATTTTGGGTGCATACCATAGACCTGAAGTATAAACACTGTCACAGAGCACGTTCTGTAGCTATTTCTTGCATGACAGTTCGTTTTCCCATATAAAAGGCTAAGGGCCAAATTTTGAATTACTTCTATGGACTTACAGAATAATCCTCTTATTTAAGGCAGTGAATTATCTGGATCCTTTGCTGGTACAGTTTTATACCAGCACTGAAAGCAGGGGAATTATATTTTTCCACAAATCGCACAAATTAACTATTTATCATCCTTGAAAGATTTATCTTGCCCAGTTGCTAGCAAGAACTGAAAGACCGAGGTCATTAACAAAACTCAGTATGTATTATCAATTCTCCTCAGTAAAATCAAGCAGACTTTTCCTGTTAACTTCTAAGCCATACTGCCATCTGCAGACTGAATAACCCCTTGCAATACTCAGTGTAAGGCCATAGGCTGAAATCAGACTAGAGATCCCAGGAGGCCTCTAGTGCAACCTGGAAGCAGGGTCACCCCTGAGGACAAACCACGTTGCTCAGGGCTTTATTTGGCCAGGTCTTGAAAACCTTCGATGATGGAGACTGCACAACCTCTCTAGGAAACCTGTTCTAATGCCTGACTGTCCTCAGGGGGAAAAAAATCCTTACAGTCTGAAATGCTCTTGTTTCAGTTAATGTCCATTGCCTTTTGTTCTCCTGCCATGCACCACTCAGAAGAGCCTGGCTCCATCTTCTTGATAACCTCCCCATTGTTCCTGGCAGGCCACTAAGAAATTCCCCGGCTGCCTCTTTTCCTGTCTGAGTGAGCCCTGGTCCTGCAGCCCTCTCTCCAGAGCAAGTGTTCCAGCCCTGGAGCAGCTCTGCTGAACTTGCCCCAGTTTACTGGAGCCCTTCTTGCACCAGGGGACCAAAGTCAGGGATGTAATGGCCAGAAACCTGCAAGTGTGAGGATCACAGGATAAGCACATCCTGGGCGGAACCGAGCCCGGGGGACATCCTCAGGGCTCCGCTTGCTCCCAGCTGCAGTGTGACTCATCAACCACTCTCAGAGTCCCACCATCAAACCACGTTTTCCACCCATCCGCTTGTCTCTACATCCAGATCATAACATCCAAACCTGGGCACAAGAATACTATCAGAGACACTGTCAGAAGCCTTGCTAAAGGTGAGGTAAATGACATTCACTGCTACCATGGCATCCACAGATCTGTTTGGTTTATCATAGGAGGCAACCAGGATAGCTAATCTTCCATTTCTTCCCTGAAATACATAACTAGTATTTTTTCTTTCAATTTTAATATATATATATGAATGTTTCTTCTAGGGATGACTCAATCAAAAATTTATCACTAAAAGGCTTTACAGTAACAGGAACAGAGTCTGCATCCAGGCAATAATAAAACAAATTTGTTCTTTTATTTAAAAATGCTTTGATATTCATGCAAGTTGCATATCCACACTGGGACTGGAGGCACTCACTGGAATAGGTCCTATCTAAAAGCCAGGCACTGATTAACCCTGGACCTGTTATGTGTCACTGCTGCTTCAGGATAATGGAAACATGATCGATCCTGTGCACCTCAGTACTGCGATGCTCCACATGGACAGCTGTAGGCTTGACATCTTGTTGCTTCTTGTTCTTGATCAGTACTCAGTATGAACCAGCTTTTAGGAAATCATAATAAAAGAAAGAATATATTTGTTTGCTGCAAACATTCTTCCAGGCTGTAATCACAGAATCACAGAATAATTACGGTTGCAAAAGATTTTCAAGATCAACAGTCCAACTGTAAAGATGACGATGCAAATAGAAAATCAATGTTTGTAACCCCTAGGCAAACTTTATTAAGCCAACCTGATATTACATCTAGTTCTGTAATACTTACTCCAGTTCATTCAAGACACATCTAGTTTGTTTTTTTTTTTTTTTAATTTGGATCTTGGTTCTTTTTTTTCCTATCAGCATGAATCTCAATTTTACTAATTTTCTTTCTGTCTTGAAACCGTGATTCTCTCTCCTTTTGTTGGCACAGTACATAGAATATCATGATTAGTATAATCTTCCTACAATATTTAATTATTTGGAATCTTAAAATTCACATTTCATTATTTCCTTCAGACAGACAGTTGCATAACACGAAGGATCGAGGTCAAATGATATATGAAGAGATGTTTTTGTTTCATTCAGGTCGTCATCTTCAATTCTGAGTCCTTTTTCATTGCCTTCCAAAAAATATGTCAGATTTTGAACATTTTTCAGAATGGGTCTATAGCATCCAGGTATATTCAGCTGTAATGGAGACACTCTGAATTTGCAGTTTTGCAGTTCATCCTTAGAAAGCCTTTCATGGTACCATTGCCCAACTTTATTACTAGGATACTTGATACTGTGTCCCACCATTGGGAGAACCACCTTCAAAGAAGAGAGGAACAAAAAAGAAACATATTTGAAATAAAATCCACAAGTGTCTCTTTAAATAAATGTGGTTACAATTTTAAAAGGGGTTTAATTCTTGTGTTTAAGTGCCTGAAAGGACAGCTCCTCTTGCACACTATAAAACAAAGCCGTGCGAGGCAGGTATCTTGGATGCGATTTAAATGAAAATCACAAAAAACAAACACTTCAGGAACAAATTAGGAATGTACTAACATGAATTGGCTTGCTTGCTGGGGAAGAAACAAGAGCTAAAAAACATCCAATTGCCTTTGCAAGACTCCACAACACACTCTAAACTTTCAAAAATTAGAATGTCAACTATTTCTGAATGTTTTTTTCCAGAATAGACAAAAAAGTTTTCAAGGAATACGCTTTAAAACAAATATTGCCCATATACTGAAAAAATGAGTGCATTTATTTCCAGGGGAAAGTAAATAACTTTCCTTCCGTTTGAGACTGGGGATTAGGTTGCTCGTGTGTTTACTTTAATGTGCATTCCGGCAAGAAATAAGACTGTACCAGTTAACTTAATCACAGTCCTTTAGAAACAAAATATTTTAATCAAACAAAGAAATCAAATACTCAGATTTTTTCATAGAGACAACTTACCTGATGTATGGAATACTTGTTAGCTGACTCTTCTGAAGTGGAGACTATATGAACCTGACAGAGATTTAAGAAGTTGTCAAAAAGTCACTTATTCTTTTATAAAACATACATACATGTTTATTTTGAATGATGCACTGTACTCCCAAAATCTCCTTTTAAACAAAGGATTCTAAGGTTATTTGACTGTTACAAAGACAAATAATCAACTTCAGTTACCAGAAACAACAGAGATGCTTAATATGATATAACTATTTTACTGGTATAACTACTTTACTCTCCAGTAGAAATGTGCAAAATTCTATACATTACCTAATGAACAGGAGAAAGGAAATTGTTCACATGGCAAAAATAAGCAGTATTAGCTCTCAGAGAGGAGAGGGTTTCAGAATGGGTTTCTGCACGCCAAGGCCTGTGCCCAACCTACACTCTGCAGGCTGTTGTTCACTTTGTTTGCCTGTAGCTCCACACACAGCATTCAGAACATGCTATAGGAAAGAAGCCCTTTGCTGGAGCAGTGTGGAACCTTTCCAGGAAGGCTGAATTTTTCGAAAAAAGGCTAACAGTTTAGGCTTGTCACCAAACTGTTCTCCTTGACTTACTACGAGAGTCTGAATCTGCACTAGGCATGCTCTGACTGCACAGCTGCAGCAAGATTACCAGCTCTGCCTGAGGTCCCCTTTCACCCTGAGCTTGCATTTACTCGTGCATAGTGCAAGTCTTGAGACCAGGACTCAGACCTGCCCTGACTGAAAATGCAAGGCCAGGACACTCTGAGGGAAGGATTTTCCCCCCTCAGATCCCAGGAAGAGCATCTGCTAACATACAGGCTAAGTCATTTACTACATATATATCAATTCTGATAAGAACTGTTAATATATATCTGGCACATATGTCTATTTGTGGTAAATCAAGAAAGCTACATCACTTTTTTCACCTTAGTCACAAATAGTAACTATTATAAATTAAAGCATTAGAATATTGTCTGATCTATGTTAATGTATTAAAATGCATTAAGTCATCTGGTACAAGAACTATTTTATAAAGACTCACTTTGTCATTCACGGAGAAGTTTTCATCGCTGTCCTCAGAGATGACTAGATCACCCTCAACAACCTTTGACCCGTAAGTGCTCAGCCTATATGATGTTGCTTCATTCCAAATTTTACTGCAATACGCGTGGATATAGAATATGCGCATGGCATGAGGAATGTTGAGCCACCCTTTGGTACAACCCTCATGGTTCATGCCATAGCGATTCAGAGCCCGTAGCATCATCTTCTCCCTCACTTTAAACTCTGGCAGCATGGTGAGTGTGCCCTTGGCATCCTCTGAGATAAACAAAAATAAAAAAAAAAACACTTGAGTAATTTATCAAATTTTACCTGTCAGGAAAAAAAATACATTTAAGAAAATGAAATTAGGAAAAAAAAGAAAGTATTTGTCTCTCCATGCTGACTCTTAGGTTAACCCTAACCCTAACCCTTTCCTTCAATGGCACACAAATGCCATCTTATATGCCTAACAACATATTCCCATAAATTCTATTCTCTGTAATTCCTGGTATATAATAAACTAGCTGTCATTCAGTTAATTCTAAGTTTGCAATTTCTTAGAAACACAGCGCATTACTCCAAAGGGTTTTCTTAGATCATGTAACTGAAAGCAAAAAAAACCAAAAAATTATAGAAGAACTTGAATTAACTCTTTTATATCATCCGAGAAAAAGTGTTAAGGGACAAAAATAGAGGCAAATAAATGAACCTATTTTACAGGTTTACTGCATTGGTCACTGGCAATTCTGAGCTTCAATCTAAGTGAAAATATATAAAATCATGTTTTGCATAATTCTCCTTCATATTTTTCTCAATGAGAGTAAACACCTGAAGGAGCCATTTGTGTAGCCTTTTACTCCTTGTTTTCAGGAAAAGGCAAGCAGCATTCCAGAGTCCACATCAATTTCTTTTCACGCATCATGCAGCAGTGTACAGCACAGAATGATTCATCTTATCTCTTCTGTGAAATGAAATGTTTCTCTTGAAATTGAGCATCATAGCTGTTCTATCAACGTACAGTGATAAGCACGCTTACAAACGTGGGAGATTTGAAAAGAACAAATACATTCAAAGTCAAGAGCAATTCCAAGGTATTTAGAACACTATGCTGAATGGCAGGAACAATAAATATGACAAATAGCATTTTATTCAGAAGGCACACTCCTGTCCTTGGCATTTTCACTGGACTTACTTCAAGATTTAAAAACGTAGATCACAAGAAAGCGTAGAAGAAAATACAGAGTTAAATCAAACATAAAAGTGAAATCCAAAGCTGTAAAAACTAGAGCTAAGATTTTTATAGAGATACCAGAAAACTAAATGTCCAAACATGATTGGGACTGAATATAAGTTGAGTTTCTTATTGTTCCTTTTTAATTGCAGAAAACAACTTTATATTTCAAAAGGAAACAGATGAACAATGCTAAAATCACTTTGATATTAATCTCTTCCAGTATGAAGAAACCTTTGCTTCTGCACCATGTGGCACCTGAAATTTGTTGTTTTCTATTATTTTGCACATGAAGGCCTGACTCATTTCGTTTTTAACACTGCAACTCCTCTGAGTTCAATGGAATAGCTGTAATTGGTACAAAGCACTAGCCAGATAAAAAGCCCTTCTCTGTGCAGCAACATTATAGTTCCTCCCACAATATCCACCCTGAATAAATACAAAGGAAATTTATAATTGGACTTACCAGTTTGAAGAAAGTATCTTTTTGCCTTGTTTACAGGGTCATCATTATCTTCAGGTGTGAAGAATAACTTTAGAGCTTCCACCTTTAAGCATCAACAATTTAGATTTTTAAGTTTTAGAAAAGAGAAAAAAATCACACATCGCCTTTTGTCTTATAATATTCTGCAACCTCTCAAAATTTGATCAGTTCTTTAGGGACTAAACCAAATGCTCCCTTTCACAGAAAATGGCCTGGACAGCAAACTACTCTGGCTGTTTCTTCTCAAATTAAAGAAAGTTTTATAGCTACACAGAAGGCACAAAAAGGCTTTCAGAGCCCTACAGGGAATCACTCACTCTTCTTTTAGAATCTAGTAAGAACACACTTTGCAAATGCCATGATGTAGACCCTAAGTAGAAATGTTCTTTCCCCTTTATCCCTCCAACATGTTTCATGAAGGATTTTGACTGGCTGCTTTCCAGTCTCCCAGCAAACAACCTTTAATTTTATTTTTAATACTGACCTGTATTAGATAAGATACTGTGACAGAGAAAACACTATCTTAGCCCTCATTGCTTGCACTACCAGTGCAGTCACACAATTCTCTAACGCATATAACTACCTGTCTCTGACTCTTTCTGTTGATTAATTAACTTTTTATTGATGGATTGCCCAGTATTGCACATTGCACAAGAAGTGCATATTTGTGCAATTTTAATATAAATAAGAGTTTCTATTAGTTTTTAATTTAAATGTAACTAAATTAAAACTAGAGATTTATTACTCTGCAAGGATTGACACATGGTATCAATGCTCAACATATCAGAATTCAAAATGTCAGATAGCCCAACACTTAGTTTTGTGGGTTGCCCTCCAACCTTGATTCTTCTTCTATTTGGAGAATTAGTTTTTCTGACTTTTCTCAGAATCAGAAAAAGATGAGGACCACAGGATACCCCAGCATTCATCTGACTCTGGGAGGCTTATTGTTTTAAACCTGTGCCAAATTCTATACCATACACGTTGCAAAGTATATGACTCATCTTAGAGATTATTACTATACAGATTCATTCTCCTTAGATTACAACGGAAATAGTTTTTCAGAATTAAAAGTTAGGGTAAGTGACCAAGGAATAATGAAAAGCAGCAATTTATACAGCAGATAAACTGTACAAACATTGCACCATGCTGTGTTCCAGCTTTGTACTGAATGGAGACACTTTTTTTTTCAGCATTGAGATTTTGATGCTTGGACGTTTTCAAAACTGGTAATTACTTTCGGTATATATATGGGTCTACATCTCAAATGAAATTATTCACTGGGACGGTCCACTCCTAAACTAAACTCAGACATTGCAACAGTAATGTGATATGAAGTTGCAGTAACTACTAGGTTACAAAATGCAAATACCATTTTTTCATTCAGTAAAGCCAGTCCTATTTGATCTGTCTGCACATTTTGTCCCTGTCCAAAACGTTGAGGTCCGTAGTAATTTACAAAACCTTTTGCCTGTAATTAGAAACAATAAATATGTTAAACGCATCAAAATACCAGGAAGACTAAGCACACAACATACATACAGCAGCTACATTTACATTCCAAATGCACAAAAAGTGTTTTTAATTAGAAATTCCAATAATAAAATGAATTTTCAGGAATTTTATATACTATACTACAGGTGCTTATCTTTTTCACACTTGGTATATTCACTCAGTTTTTACTTCAGGATTAATCTGCTTAAAGGAACCTGCATTATGGTCATTAATTAAGAAGAACGAGGAAGATAACTGCTGCTGTACAAACACAGCAGTTCCTTTTCATAATTTTATCTTGCTTTTCCCCAAAACTTTGGAATGCCTGATGACAAGCTTTTCTTCAGATACTATGGATAATGGCAATCAAAATCCACTCACTCTTCTTTCTTTGCTACTGGCATTTCACATGTATTTATGCTATGAAAATAGTCATGTATTCACATGAAACAACCTTGTATTTTCTTCATGTGACCAATAAATGCAACCAGCTGACATATATAACTTATAACTGTATTTTTTTACTTTGTCATCTACCAACAAAAGTGAACTGCATCACTTTGGTTGTCCTCAGGTCTATGTAGTAATACTTCATATATTCATACGTATTTGCTACCAAATTTCCTATCTGTCATGCTGCACCGTTTGGGATCTGAAATCCATAACATGGATCCTCTTTGGAAGGAAACTTTACTCTTGGTCTCTTGAATAATACAGGAAAGCCATAAAATAGTAAAAAGTATCAAAAACAAACGAAATATTGCCATTATTATGCCATTATATGTGCTTTTTTCTTTTAAGGATTACAATTCTGTTCTTTATTGACAACCACAAGTATTTTTACCTGAACTTTCTCTATTGCTTCAGATATTCTCTGTTTCAAATCTGCAGAAGTGTCATGACTGTGACGTTTTAGATCTCTTACAATTATATCAAAGTGATTTCCTTTCAGTTGACCAAGCCTAAGGTGCTGACTTGCTGAATGTATGTTGTGTATCCTCATTCCCTTCTTTTCCATTCTGCTTCCAATTTCTTTCAACCTGCATAAATAATTAGGAGAAATTATACTCCATCCTCTACTAAAGCAATAAAACTTCTAATAGTCTTCTTCATTTTTAACACTAGAATGATAAACACTTCAGAATAAAATTAAAATGGACCATTATGAGAAAAATCAAATCAAATGCACTTACAGAGTTTTCGTATTTTTCAAGATATGAAATCTTATATTGTCTGGGACAGTATTCTTCCAATTCATGATTATGTAGCCAAATTTAGTTTCTTTAATGGCATCCATTAGCCAGAAACAAAAAGGAACCCACATTACATGATAGGTTTCCATACTGTAAAAATATTACTTAGTAGTTCACAGGCAACAATTTAAGGCCTTTATACAGAGACAGATCTACAAAACTAAACTATTACAAATGTAAATTGACAGACCCACTTGTGCTCTACTCCATTTTAGAAACATGAGACTAAGTAAAGAAGAGATCACTGAAACTGAGAGCAGAAAATAAACACATTCTAACCAACACGTCAACAAGACAAGACACATTTCCATTCCCTGTTTTTGCTGTTCTGTACACAGTTCAGTGGTTAAAAAAAAAAAAAAAAAAGAAAAGAAAACACACAACCCTGTCTGTTTATCGGCCTTAACTTTCCACTCGTTTTTAGTCTGGTCAAATATTATCATATACCTTGCAAATAAAGGAAGGTAGAATGCATATTTTTAGGATTTGATACTACCATAAATTTATATCAACTGTAAATGCCTATTGTAAATTGGACTCAAAAGCCTATTGATCAAGAAAAAAAAAGCAAAACTTTCCATGAATGCTTAAATGTTTAAGCAAAATAGTTAAATACTTATGAACTACTAGTATCTTAGCATAAAGTAGCACTATCTAAAATTTAATACAATATTGTTTAGATGCAATATCTTATACAGAAAGTTTCCCTCAATTTGAAAGACTATTACTTAAACATATGAAGAAAAAGATTAAGTGGATAATTTAAAGGTAGAATATTTGAACTGACAGCTGTGTTTCTAATTACAAGCATGCCCATGTGAGTATACCCAAGGAGAATCAATGCTCTGAGTTTATTTTTATAAGGATGTCCAAGAAAGTAACTGTGTTTTGTAGACTGCTAGGGCACAGACATTACCTTTCTAAAATGAAAAACAAGATTTTCCAGAATGAACAACAATTTTTTTTTTCCATAAAAAATAATAGAAAAATATTTTCTTGCCTTGACAATGTCCAAACAATTGCTTCATTCCAATACCTGTCAAGCTAAGGGATATAAGTACAAATTAGGCAAGTATTTAAAAAGTATTATTTCTGGACTATAACTGATATTTTAAGTACTTGTAGAGTGTTGTCTTTCTGAAATTGATACATTAACTTGCCGGAAAAGAGACCATTTAGATACCAATACTGCATAAATTCATTTCACGATACTGTTTACTACATGTCACCTTACAAAACTGTAGCCTGATCCTTATCCTCGAGGTGACATGAGACCCAAGAGAATGCATTTCTGAATCCATGGGGCTCCCAGTTTCAAGCATAACGTTGTTATAGTTAACAACAAAGTTTTAGTGCTCTAATGCTCTAAGTTGTATATATATTTTTTCTCTACACAGTCATAATTTCTTACTTCTGTAACTGAAACAAGATTGTCTTTTCTTGAAGAGCACTTTTAAAGTTCATTAGTTATTCCCTCCGAAGGATTACAACATCTTTTGTCACCATGACACACTACAAGTACCCCAAATTGCAGCATTTCTTTCACGTTGCTGTGCTAGTCCTGCTCAGAGGAGGAATTCTGTCCTCTATTTTACATCCACCACATCTCTCAATGCCAGCCTTAAGTGTTAGAATCAACAAGAGGAAGTTAAAATCATGGTCCCTTTTCTCTTGGGCTCCCTCCTAGTAGATGCCTGCTGGAAGGCAGCAGAATTTTCTTCAGGTCTGTACTTGAGAATATGCTACAGCTTAGAGGGATCAATACCCTGTTGTCTTACTGTAGCAGGTAGGAAAACTTCCTGTTTTGTGAAGAAATCCAAACTGAAGAGAACCTACATGAGTTGAAACCTTGGTGTATGTAGACCATGTATCTATTCTGTGATTTCTTTTGAAGTGAGAGGTAGCAGTCTGTTTTTCAGTATCTTTAAAGAATAGTGACTGTACAAGTCACCTCTTGAGGCAACGTGCAGCTCTTTCAAAGCGAACAGTCACATGGTGAGTTCGAATACTGGATGGTTCCTCCCAGCCAATTCAGGCTCAGAAAGGCTAAGATGTTGGGGTAAGCAGAAAGATGATGCTGTTCTGACAGTTACAGGCTCCTGAACCTTCCCATGCCCTAATAGCTAACTCATTTTGGTCAGCATTATGAACAAGTACTATATTCTTTCAAACTGTATATTCTTGTACCCTTATCATTTAGTCCATCGGAAAGGAAAGAGAACCTCCCTAAAACAGAGGGTAAAAGCCTTCTTTAAATGCTGAGACACCTCACTACTAAACTGCATATACCCTAAACCCCAGATACATTAAATGGCAGAACAGTTGTTGCTGCTGGGCTCTAGTATGGGAAGACACTGTAATAAGAACATTTCAGTAGATCCTTCTATACCTATTTATGCATAAAAATATGCCCTATAATGAATACTCCTAGATTTTTAGTACCTCTCAGGAGTCACCTTCTTCACAACCATAGGCTGGTAAGTAATAGCCTTCTTATCTTTGATGCCAGTGTAACTGAAGTCCGAAGCAAGGATGCCAAGTTCAGAAGCCAAGAGACCGATTGCTTCTAGTGTCTCCAGATTTTCTTTCTGAAGGGTGAAGGCTGAAACAATCATCTCAGAATTATTACAAATCTATACTTCTAAATTATCCGGCGCCCTGTTCTGACTGAGGGCAGTTTTTCTCTCAAAGTGTAAGACGATGGAAACTACAGAGAAACTGTGTCTTCCCACCATTTCCTCTCTTACACTCCAAAAATAAAAGATTTCTTCAGCACAGACAATAAATGAAACTCTTAGTCACCAGAAATCACGTGTCTTTAAAAACAGTATTTGATAAAATGCAATTCAATGCTGCAATTTAAGTAACGCGTCTACTTTAATGCTAGAAACACTCCATGTATCAGAAATGCACCACTTTAAGAAATGAGATCATAAATCAGATCTGACTTTTACCAAGCTGTCCAACATCTAAAAGCATCTTCTAAAATCCTCCACTTACTTTCAAGGGAAAATGAGTATACATGGAATAACATAGGGCAAGTGGGACAGCTGAAAGAACTGCAATCATTCCCACAGAAGTTTTTGGAAATCACTGCAGGAACTTTGTTTACTTGTCTCATACTTACTTTCTAGTGATGCTGCTTCACTGAATTAATAGTGGTTTATTTGGGCAAAAACAAACAGTGAGCCAGGCCCATGTATCATAGAAAAAGATGACTCTAAGGCTCAGTCTTACGAAGAACAACATAATATTTGAGTATTTCATTAAAAAACTAGTATTTACCTGTGTAAAGTTCTTGATTTTCCTGGAAACCACCATTAGGTCTTTTCTTGGACCAACTTCTTTCTCTAAATCTTACCATTATTGACATATTTGGCTGATCATTGACATTTGTCATGGTGAAAGACTTTGTTTCTAAGAGTTTTCCAAATTTTCTATTGATAAAGTGGTGAACTGCTTTTCTGTGTTCTTTGTTCCCATCAGGCTCAAAGGAAAAAGTGGAGTTCTCCAGCTTTGTGTCTAAAAATTTAAAGAAATCATTCGCTTCCTTTTCACTCACTAACTGACAGAGTTCTTTGTAATCAGCATTCCCTCGCACAGTCATTTCACTGTCTTTTGTGACAGTGACCAAAAAGGGGAATGTCTGTCTGATGGCGCTGTGTAAAGCAGCCCGGTTCTTCTTGTCCAGTACAGGTCCCAGCGAGAACTCACGAGTGCTGCCATCGGACACATTTCCCGAGTCCCATGCAGCCTGCAGCTCACAAGCAAACTTATTCAGCAGCTCACTCAGGGGCTTTCCTAGCAGGGAATCCAATACATTGTCTTCCCCGGGGCTAAGTGTGGGCTCAGGGTCGCTCCTGCAGCACTGGGTGCCCAAGGATGCCAAGCAGCACCCTGCCTGCGCCGGGCTGGGCTCGGGAGGCCGCGGCACGGCGGCAGGGCCGGCGCAGGGAGCACCAGGGCCCGCTCTCAGCCTTTTGGGCTGCTGCGGGCACCAGCTGCCTCCCGCCAAGGGCGCTTTGCCGGGTTCCTGCGGAGACTGAGCGCGGGCACCGCCGGGCGCCGGCTCGAGCTCCTCGATCTCCGTCACCACGAAGTCGCTAGGCGCGTTTTTTATGGTGCCGCGGAAGCCGAGGTGATCGGTCACGTAAGTGAAGGAAGGGAGCATGGCCCCACGGGGACCATTCGACCTGGAAGGAAAAAAAGGAAAAAAAAAAAAAAAAAAAAAAGAAAGAAAAAAAAAAAAAAAAAAAAAAAGGGAACCAGAGGGCCCGGCCCCTAAATGCGAACTACTACAGAAAGGACGCTCGGGAGGGGCCGTTACCGGAGCCGTTAACGTCTCCGCGGCGGGGGGAGGGGCTGCCGCCGCGTGCACCCCTCACCCAGCCCGTTCCGCCGCTGACACCCGCCCGCAGGGGGGCGCCACCACCGCGGGGGGATGCGCGGGGGCCGCCGCGCGCACGGCCGCTCCCAACCGCACGGGGCAAGATCAAAAGGGGCTTCCTGGTCCCCCCCCGCTGCGGCCTCGCCGTGGGACGTTCCGCAGGAGGCGCAGCCAATGGGAAAGCCGCGTGAGTAGCAGTGGGCGGGGGGGGGGGGGAAGGAGGGAACCAGGCGTTCTGCGTCGCGAGGCGGTTGGTGACGTCAGCGGTTGCGTCACTGCCATTTAAAGGAGGAAGCGGCGCCCCGGGAAAGTGTAAGGTGGAGGGGGAGCTTGGGGAAGGGGGAAAAGAAGAAGGAAGAAGGGGCGCCATTTGGCGAGGCGCCGGGCCCGATGCTGGCGTGGGGGGGAAGGTCCGGCCCGATGCTGGCGTGAGGGGGGGATGGTCCGGCCCAACCCAACCGTCACACTCAGGGCGCGAGGAGAGGGAGCCGTTACGGCCCGGCCCGGCCCGGCCCGGCCCCTAAATGACTGTAACGGCCCCCTCCGCCCCTTCCCCCTCCCTTCCCGCCAACGTCTTCAAATTACTGAAAAGTTTGCTTGTCTTTCTCCAAGGGTCCGGAGATGAGCAAGCCCGTCACGGCCTCGACCTATGTGCGCTGCCTTGGCTATGGGCTGGTGAGGCAGGTAGCAGACTTCATGGATCCCCAGGAAGGGTGGAAGCGGTTGGCTGTGGACATAAGAGAGCCTTCTGGAGAAAGCAGATACAACCAAATGCACATCAGGTCTGGTGTGGAAGTCACTGTGGCACGGCCGTGTTAACTGCGTAGCATAAACGTCGCTGCCTTCGTGTTGCAAGTTGTTGCCATCAGCATACCTGTAAATGCACTTACACCTGGCTATAGAGCCTGTTTCCTTAGTAAGCTCAAAATTATGAGTCCTGCTTTGTGCTATAGTTTAGTTTTTCAGATAAGCCAAGGACATTAGAATTAATGAGAGCCCTGGTAATAAACATTTGTAGTTAAGCACTGGCTGGGTAACTCTGTATCAGGGGTTTAAAGACATTGATCTCACTGAGCACTTCTAGGCAAGAACAGCAAAGACAATTAACTGGACCATAACGTTTGACTCAGAAGACACCTTCCCTTCCTCCCAAATAAAAAAAAAAAAAATCCAAATCTCAGAAAAGTAGGGAATCTCAGGCCAGAAATTAGCATATTTAAATGAAACATAAGGTTAGCAACATTTTGTTAACCTTTTGTTACTTAAAGACTTTATTGGCTCCTCAAGCTGTGTTAAAGGTTATGTGATTTGAACTGTCATCTTGGATTTACAACCTTCCTTGTGATCTTAGCATTAAGTTTTCATTTGCTTTCATTTTTATATCATTTCCAGAATAATAATGAATCCATCAGAATAATAGATCTCAATTTCTTGGTAATTGTTGCTCAAAATGAAGTGTGATGGCCCAAGAGGAGAAAAATGAATATTTTTCATTTACTGCCTTAAACATGTGAGGGCACAAGTGTTAGTCCTGTATGCAGATGTAATATGTCTAAAAATATACTGAAACCTTATCAATGATGAGGTCAAATGTTGATGCATATCTTACCTGAGTTTTATTCTCTGTTGTTGTTGTTTTTAACTTGTCTGTTCAAATAGTCTGCATTTTAAAGATTTTTTTTTAATATAATCTTTTTTCAGGAGATTTGAGGCACTTATACAAATGGGAAAGAGCCCTACCTGTGAATTACTGTATGACTGGGGAACAACAAACTGTACAGTTGGTGACCTTGTGGATCTGCTGATTAGGAATCAGTTCCTAGCTCCAGCAAGACTTTTGCTTCCAGGTTAGTGCTACCCAACTATATTTTCTACTGTGTTTTCAGTTTTCTAAGATGTTAAGCAGCTTCACGGTAGATTGAAAATCATAAAGAATTAGCTCCAAATGACCAATGTGGTTGTATTTTCTATTAGACATAATGGATTTAATAACAGCTTTACATAAATTGTTTAGTGTGCCAAGTTTAAATAGAGATTTACACACACATATGCAGAATAAAATATTTAATGAAGCTTATATGTTTCATAAACTGAATAAATGTTGGCATTAACTGTATTAGGAATCCAAAAAAAAATTAACACTTTTTTAAAATTCCATTTTCAGAAGCTGTAAGGATGGGAGAAGAAGTTACAATACCTCTTTCTTCACAGGAAAACTTGCCTGTACATGAGAAACAAATGCCTGAGAAACAATTGCCTGTACAGGAAAAGCAAGTGGCATCTGTACTGCCGCTTTTAGCTCCAGATACCGAGAAAGAGCCTTCAGCTCCTTCTTACTTAAGTCAAGAGAATAGCAGCTCCCAGTCTAATAACAGAGGTAGGTGAAGAGTATTGTGAAATTGAAGTACGATCTCTTTTGCTGATGTGGTGACAATTCCATGTGAAATTCATAGTAAGATATTAGAGCAACAAGTATTTTGCTGAAACTGTGCATCCACGGATAGAACATCTCTGTTCATGTTGTTCTGTGTGACTATGAATGTGGCAAGTGGCAAGACAGATCAGAAGGTAAGATGTACCTTGCCACTAAGAAGGCTACTGTGATTAAACACTTGTGTACTTGTCAAATTGTAGCTTATTTTGTGCTGCATCCAATCCCGTTGCCTCTCAGTACTGATTTTCTGGACTTTTTAACATCACGTACTTAAAGGTGGTTCTTGTATATGAGGAGTGACTAAGAAGCCCGTAGAAAAGATAACTGAAGGGAGATGCAACCTCCAGAACTTTCTAATGCCATTACAAGCACAGAAGTAGAGAATAGAAAGTGACCTTTTACTGCTTCCTGATACAGGATTGGGCAGTGTGAAATTAAGCTTGCAGGTAGCAGATTCAGGCAGTGGGGAAGGAGAGAAGGAGAAAGAAAATAAAGGAAGGGATTCTTCATGGAATTTATTTCATGCTGAAGTACATAATGTGAACAACTCTGTGGTTGCTAAAAGTCTATATGGAGGGTTCCACTGTGTCAATGTTTATGTGGTGACAAATTTATGGGCTAATAGAACTGAAGCAGAGAGAGAATCTGTTTGATACAGTTGTTCCAAATTATGAAATCATGCTTCTGTGCTAAATAGTAAATGTCTTTTAGATCTCTGCAGTTTTGGGTATCACGAGTTGGAAAGTGTTACAAATAATTTCGATGCGCGACCAGAATCAGCTGGAGGTAATAAATTGGGAGAAGGTGGCTTTGGAGTTGTGTTCAAAGGTTACATCAATGGCAGAAATGTGGCTGTCAAAAAACTTGTTGCTGTAAGTTGTCTTGGATGTATTTTTTTTTTTTTTAAATGACTGCATGCCATATAGTATAGACTTTATGCAGTTAGTGCCACACTTCAGAAAGTGTCATATTTTAACTTTAGTTAGGTTGAGAACCTTGTGCTATAGTCCCACCATCAGAAGAAGTGTTGCCTGCTCTGCATTTCTCCTTTCTGTGACCTCCTCCATACTTCACCCCCAGCCAGGGCTTGTTAAATGCCCTGGGTGGGAAGTGTCACTAGGGAGGTTACCCCCCCGAAGCTTATTCTGACACAACTAGATAATTATTCACAAGCTGAATACAAATTGTCCTAGGATTTTAGTCTTCATAGTAGATGCTTTCTGTAAATGATTACTTTTTGTAACTATCAATAAGAGCAATTAGATAAAACACTAAGCTAGCGACTCTGCTGGTACTGGATCAGCTTGTCCAGTAATGTCATATTCCAAGGTATTAAAAATAGTCTTCTGATACATTATTGAATTCTGTAAAAACTATGGTGAGCAGTTAAGTACCTATTATATTTAACTAATTGAAAGTAAAGTTTACAATTCCTTTCTTTTGATGAACAAGCTTGCATTTTAGTATGGATGTCAATATTAATGTCAGATGCTTTCTTTTTTTGTAGATGGTTGATGTTAGTGTTCAAGAGTTGAAAGAGCAATTTGATCAAGAAATAAAAATGATGGCAAAGTGAGTACAGTGTCATACAATGTTAGAGCTTTCTTTGGGAACCTAATTTGGCAGTTGTAGCATGTTTATTAGCATTATTTCTTATTTGTATCTCTCTGGCACAGGTTGAAATTTTCATACTAAGTTAGAATGTTTCATATAAAGTATGATTATGTTTTGTTAATGCAAATGCACCCTGTGCATCTCCCCTGGAAAGTGGGGATTAAATTCCATGTGCTGCTCTTTTCTTCAAATGGTGGGAGTGTTGCACACATCTGATGAGTAGTTTCTTGCCATAGGTGTCAGCATGAGAATCTAGTGGAACTACTGGGCTTCTCCAGTGATGGTGCTCTGCCATGCCTGGTTTATGAGTACATGCCCAATGGCTCATTGCTGGACAGACTAGCTTGTCTGGTGAGTAAAATCTTGTCTGGTTTGTAGGCATCTTATTCTCTTGTCTGTGAAAGAGTGATCAGCTATAGTAGCCACTGAATTCCAGCTAACTACTGTGTTCCAGGAGCAAGACCAGTATGATAAAGCATTTTATATACACATAAAGTATATTAATATTTATTATTTTATACAAATATTTAGACCCAATGTTCCTTAGTCAAAGCAGGCTACCTGTACTATGTGGTGTACCAATGTGCTTTCTCTTCCCTGCCTTTGTGATACCAGTTCTAACATGATGTTCAGAGTCTGTATTTCAGTTTCTGCAGGGCCTAGTCAAATGTTAAATACTTATTTCATGACAGTATTTTATGAAAATAAAATATTTTATTTTGATTTAATCAAATGACCTATCTCTTAGCCTTTAAGTAATAAACTGCCTTTGTTTTGATAGAGGAGACTCTGTCACCTGGCATAATGATACCAGTAGTAAGCCAGACTTAACCTAGTGAATGGGTGTCCATGTTAAAGGATTTCAAAAAACACTTGTGTACTAAGTAAATTAAGGTGGTAACCTGATGAACATTTTGAACTAGTACTAATTGTACACCATTTTCTGCACTGATCTACTCTTGTACTGGAACAAGTAGAAGTGCAGAGAGAGATGGATTAGTGAACTGATGGGGCTGAAAAAGTAAGTGGTGCTGGGGCGAGGAGCAGTGGCTGGGGAAAGACCTGGGTATGTCTACACTGAAGAAATGACTACAGCTATTTAAAATTCAAGATGTATATCAGTGTATAGCTGACATTAAATGGCCACAAGCGGAATGAGGCTAGATTTAACAGTCTTGTAACTGATTCTCTCCTGGCTTCTGTTTTCAATATCATCTGTCTTGAAGATTACAGACAGTGGAGGCTTTTTGTTTTGCTATTTGTTTTGGTATGTGTTTTGTTTTGTATTTCTCCTTCAAGATGAGATTTTTTTTTCCCTTGAATTGCTGAAACCAGTTTTAGAGCTACCAATTTGCCCAGTAATCACAGTATTTTCTGTTTTGAGGTCCAAAAGGTAGAAAAAGTGAGTGCTGAATGTCCTCATTTGTATTTTCCACTAAGTTTTAATTGATATCAAGGTGTATTTAAGAGGTTTTTGAAAAGCAGGCAACTGTCTGACTACATCTTTAATTACCTCAAAAGTCTGGTCTAATGTGCTTTAACATACATGTTTTTATATGTATAAGTATTGATAGATTTTTTTTTCATGTTTGTACTTGCCCTTCTCCCCCCTCCTTAAAGGATGGCACTCCACCAATTCCTTGGAAAACAAGATGTAAAATTGCTCAAGGTACAGCAAATGGCATCAACTTTTTGCATGAAAATAATCATATTCACCGAGATGTTAAAAGGTAACAGCTGCTGACTGTCACTGTACAATTATGTTTTTCTGATAAAGTCAATTTAGAGAAACCACTGAAATAATGATTGTTTCAGCCAAGCACACAATCTTTTATGTAAGTAACACTCGTGGTAATCTTGCCTGTGCCCCAGGGACAACGTCAGTATGCAGTTATAAAGATAATTATGAAGCTATTGTGATCTCCCACTATCAAATAGTTACTTGAGGACTGTGGGGACACCTAGAAATTCTTTTGTAACTGCTGGTAACAAAAAGGCCCTTTTAGAGAATACTGTTTTTTTGTTGTTGTTGTTGTTTTTTAATTTTGCCAGAACATTTCTTATGAATGTCTACTTGATTTAGTGTTACGTATTATAAAGACATTAAACTGACTTTTATCACATTTTTGAAGTTTAGACCTCCTCGGGGTTAATGTATGTTCATTTGTTTGTTGCAACAGAAACCTTTGGAGGGATTTCAGAGCGCAGAACTAGGGTTTGTTTTTTGCGTGTCCTCTTCTCTTCCCTGCCTCTTGGTAGCAGTTTCCTTCTTTTTGAAATACTAAATCTGTCCAAAGGTTTAAAGAAGTGCTCAGATGTCATATTCTTTCTCTAGGTTAAGAGGGAGTATAACTGGAAGGAGTTTGATGTTATGGATCAGTATTTAAATAGCTTTCTGGCTTCTAGCATTTCACTTATTACCTATATCGCTTACGTGTTGGAAGGTCACAAAACCTCAGGAAAGACCAGGTGATTTTTGCTTCAGGTCTCATGAAATGTGCTTGCTGCTTTGAGAGTTCCCGTTTCTTCTTCCTTCCCTGCTTAAGCCACTGGACAAGTGACTGGAAGTGACGTCGTCTTTTACCTTGTGCTCCTCTGCCCTTCTAACTGCTGTGAGTTGATCCTATTACAGTATTGCTCTTTTGCTTTCTCTTTTGCATCCTCTTGCACTGTGAATAGTTGAATGAGTTTGGTAGGTGCTGTTCATAGTGCTGCCACTCTGGTAGAAAATTCAAGAAATATCTGAGAAACTTTACTTTGTTCTTCATTTGTCTCTACACATGACACGTGGAGACATTTGGTAACCCTGCTGGCAGTAGAACCACTGTTGTGGACGTTAGAGATGTTTCATTTTTGGAAAAGATCGACTTGGTATCTTCAGAATTACCCATATTTTTTTCTTGTTTATACCCAGGAGATAGTTGATTTGTCTTTTGAAGTCTCTAACAGTTGCAGTAAACTTCTGCTGTGCTCTCTGTGCTGTATCAGAATGTGATGCCTCTTGGGGCTTGCCTCTTTAAGTTGAAAAGCAAAGATTTCTGAAGCTGTGAATGTAGGAGCTGAGCTGGAAATATGAGACCAGTTGGTGGATTAATTGAAGTTCGACCTTCTGTGGTCGAACACATAATCACATTTTCAACACTTTTTATAACTTATAGATCTTTTTATAACTTATAGATCTTTTTGTAACTTATAGCTGTGATGATAATTTTATTTAGAAGGTTTGGCAAACAGAGAAGAGAAGATAGGAATAAAAGTTTGTAACAAACATTGTATGTTGTAGCTGAGTTTGTGGTTTGCTTATGGTTCCAGTAAAAGGGTCAGAAAAAGACAAAGATTACATAANTTGGTGGATCAATTGAAGTTCGACCTTCTGTGATAATCACATTTTCAACACTTTTTATAACTTATAGATCTTTTTATAACTTATAGATCTTTTTGTAACTTATAGCTGTGATGATAATTTTATTTAGAAGGTTTGGCAAACAGAGAAGAGAAGATAGGAATAAAAGTTTTCAGCAAACATTGTATGTTGTAGCTGAGTTTGTGGTTTGCTTATGGTTCCAGTAAAAGGGTCAGAAAAAGACAAAGATTACATAAATTTTAAGTCCGGTGTTTTTAATATGGTTTCCAGTGCTTAAAGATTAAAACAATAGAAGAATCTAGGTTATAATTCATCACATTTCCGTATTTTAGAAAGAAACCTTCTTTTAGATGAGCCAAATTCTTCAGGTTTTCTGTAAGAGCAGTAAAAAAAAAATGAGGATGAAGTGGAAACAGCAAATATAATTATTCCAGCCTTAATATGTATTCTGCTTCTCTTTCAAGAGAGGAATAAGTGTTTACTTTGTACAGGATAATAGATACAAAACTGTCTTTTATTGGTTCTGAGTAGACACTTAAATGGGAAATATCCTGTTGAGATGTAATACCAGTTTATCAAAATGAAGTATTATATATTATACTGCTTAAAGGACATTTTTTCTTACATGCACAGGAAAAGCTGTGTGTGAATCTGTTTCCTAAGCAGACAGTATTTGATTTATACTTACTTAGAGCAATTTGTTTTGAAATGGAGCAATTTTGAACAGTTTGCTCTTGTACTGTTATGTAAAAATGTATCTTAAATTTCAAGAAACCATCAAAATAGCACTTTGCATTTGATTGCTGAAGAACTGTTAGTCTGTTAGAAAACCTAGTTAATGTCGTGTTTTGGAGAACGACCTTTTTGTTTTCTTTCCTTCTCAGTGCAAATATCTTGCTAACTGATACTTACATGCCTAAAATTTCTGACTTCGGACTTGCAAGAGCATCTGTAACCTTCACTCGAACTATCCTGACTGACAGAATTGTTGGAACTGCAGCCTATATGGCACCCGAGGCACTGCGGGGAGAAATAACCCCCAAGTCGGATATCTTCAGTTTTGGAGTAGTAAGTAGCACATGGGAAACGATATATTCTGTAAATGAATGAAAATTCGGTAATCGAAAACTTGCAGTTAAACAAGCCATGTATCTGATGTATCATTTTCATTTTGCACACTTTTCTTCCCTCCCACAATGTGTCCTTAGAATAGTTTTTCTAAACCTTAAACCTTTTTGCTTGACTTTTAAAGCATTTGAATATGTTGAATAAAAGTTGCTAGGATATGCATCCATTTTGTTAAAATGTGAATTTGTGTATGAAAGACTAGAGCAAAATAGATTTTAATTAAGTGTAGTTGGAAGCAATACAGAAAACTGTTTTCTTCTGGAACGGTGACAATGAAAATAAAGGTAGAAAGAACAAAAAAAAATCAGTGGTATAGAGAATTTTTTTTTCCAAATGTTACAGATGCTAAGAGTTATGGCATGTTTCTCTTATTTTTCTCTTCCAGGTCTTACTAGAAATAATAACAGGTCTTCCACCAGTAGATGAAGACAGAGATCCACAGTTGCTGGTATTTTCTTTTTCTTGCCCCGCCCTGTCCCTCTTCCAACCTCACACAGACTCCTTTATATAAAATCATAGGCAGATAACAAGTTTTGAGACAATTCAGTTAGCAAAATAGTGTAGGTACGTAAAACAGCTATTGTATCAATATTTTAGAAGTGAGTAGAAATCTTTGTTTCTTTAATGAGCTGGCTGTTCAGTTCTTGGTTTTTTTTTATGGAGAAATCTCTCTTTCTGCAGATTTTTACAATTCCCTGCAAGCTAGATTTCTGTTGTTTATATTATCCAACAGGATTATCTGTCTTTCTGGTTATTCTAATTCTGGAACTTCACCATAACTCTTCCAGTCTGCATCTCTTCAATGTGATGACAAGACTATTTACATAGATACCTTGACTCCAACATTTCCTGGTTGGAAGTATTCATTCCTACTGGGAACCTGCCCTATGCACACATTTGTCTTTTTTCACAGGCAACTTTTGTTCTTGGCATATTGTGTCCTATAATCAGCTAATAAATTATGTTGTTTCTCAGTATCCTGCCTCTTGAAGCTCAACTGCTTACAATTTATAATAGAGGTCCTTTGTACTAATTCCAATGCATGACCATATACTTTGTACTACTGTGTTTCATTTCATTTCTGCTGTTCCAGTCGTAAAATTCATCCTTCTAATATGATATTCTAGTTCTCCCTACTACGGCCTCTCCCTGTAATGATATAAAGCTTTATTGTTGTATTCTTGTTTTATCCATATACCCTTATAGTTCCTCTTCTCATAAGAACACTTTTAAACTACTCATTTCAGTTGCTCCTTCATGCTTCTTGTCATTCTTGTATCAGTTCCAGCCTTTTCCAACTTCACTAATAATTTACACATACCTTGTTTATTAACTTTGGGGAATTCTGGATGTAAGGTGATTGTCTCTTTTTTCTTTTTTTCTTCTTTTTCTTGTAATTACCTTTTGATTTCCACAAAAGAGCTTTATAAAGTCCACACAAAAAAGTTATAAAGTTATTCACACTTCAGCTTGCTTATTTGTGTTTTCTCAAGCAAACATAAATACTTTATTGGGCACACTTGTTTTCTTAAATAAAAAGATGCAGTACCAAGAAACTGCTGAGCTTTTAACTGGGTGAAAATTATGGCTCAATGCTGCAGTTTAAAGAAAATTGCTTTGCAATTGTGCATAAACTGAGAAATAATCATAATATATACAGTAAATTCGTATTTTCCATTTATAGCCTCCGAGGCTGTTTCTGCAGATAATACTGTTGAATTCTAATGCTGTTGCACAAAGAATGCCATTCTCCATCAAGAAGAATGGTTGAGGAAGAAAACAGGATCCACGAGCAAGTTTTCAAAATGTTAGTGTGGAATGTGGCGTTCTCAGATACTTGCAATTTGAATTATCTTGCAGTTAAGTATCAAAGATGAAATCGAAGATGAGGAAACAACTATTGAGGCCTATGTTGATGAGAAGATGAGTGACTGGGATGCTGCTTCAGTTGACAAAATGTATTCAGTTGCTAGTCAGTGTCTGAATGAGAAGAAAAACAGGAGGCCAGACATTAAGATGGTAGGTAGCCTTTCACATTACAAGGTTATTTTTAGCCATTGCTCTTTCAGTGACAGTATCAGTTGCTTGTATTGTCATCTGTTCTATTGCAGGTCCAGCAGCACCTGCAGGAGATACCAACTTGAAGTGTTTCTTTTGCTGCTGTGTTTCCTATATGGAGAGGAGACTAGCAGCAGATACAGACTTTCCTTGGTGTTCAGCGTGACAGCATCAGCTTCTCCTGCATGTCCTTGTGCTGTTGGCCTGTCCCCGTTGGCTCTCAGGTCTTTCATGTAGCCTTAGCTCCTCAGCATGAAAAAATTGAGAGCCTTTTTTGGGTTACCCAGTTGCCTTCCTGGTACGTCTTCTCCATGGCTTTTGAGAAACGTTTCTATGGTAGAATCTCTTTGTCTCTAGATCTGCAAGTACCAAGCAGTGTCAGTAAGAGGCTCAGTTGTTTTCTTCAAATCACTTTCTTGTGCAGATGGACTAGCCCATTTTACTGAAGAAAAAAAAACTTTTAATTGACATAAATGCAAGCTGCCTTTCAGTGAGGATACAGTAGTGGGACCCATTTAAACCAAACTTATTTAGAATTTTAACTTGCAAATCCAAATTTACGTGAATGGACAGTATTTGTGAATGTGGCAACTGTCTGGATTCAGACTTTAATGTCTTTACAGGATTTGTTTTATTCAGATAAATGCTGCAAAACATATTTTAGGTTGCTGTTTTGTTTAGATGTTTTACAAGCAAATTAATGATGTTGCAATGCAAGTACAAAACTAGATACAATTTTCTTCCCATGTATCCTGTATGATGACAAACCATTCAATGTTGGTTCATAAACTCACTTGTTTAGGAAAAAGACTCTTAATTATTTTTAACATTCTTCTTACGCTTCACTAGATTTTATATAGTATATTATAAATACAGAGGGTGTGTTATGTTACAGGGGCCAGTATCATACTGTGTAATATTGTTTGGACCAGTTCTGTATTCTCCTTAATCAAATAGTTAAGTGCTAATCTTAAATAAATACATTTATTTCTCTAGCAGCATGGGAAACTTTCTGAAAGAGAACCAGATGAAAGCAGACTAAAAAGGAAATGAAAGTGAATAATAAGATTCTAATTTCCTTGCACTAACTAGGTATGAGAATGCTACTTCTGTAAATACAGATACTACTTTCATGTAAATCTCTTGTAACTCATGTATGTTTTTTTCTTGACAACTTAGTGGTAGGAGTATGGAGTCTTGTTTGAAACCCATGATATCAAAGAACAAAGGAAACTGAAAAGTGAGACTTGATCTGATGGCATTCAGGGTTGTATACATTTTTGTAAAAGATTTGTATTTTTACCTGCCAAACTCTCCTTGGCTATTAACTCATTCCAGGTTGCCTTTTAAAATGATTGAATAACCTAAAAAGTATATAGCTGTACAGCTTTAGTTTAATAGAGCACATATTTGGAAAAGCTGTAAAGAAAAAGCCTAGTGTCGTTGTTGATGTTTATTTCTAATAAAATAGTATTTTAGTAAAGCTGTTTTGTCTTTAAGGAGTAAAGATGTGTTTAGCTAAAGAAATTTTGGTAAACACTTCGAGATTTTTGAAAAATCTCTCTTGCTTTCACTCTCACGAGGAATCAAAGTGTGAAATGTACCTAGCCGAGTACCTTGCAACCTATGCAGATTCAGTAAAGAAGTGTTCTAAGCAGGAGACCTTGTGTGGAAGTGTTCCCTGGAATTTTTTTTCTGAGGCCTTCCAACATGTAAACCCAGCACCCACCTAGAGCTGCTGCCTGCGACCCAAAACTGCTGACTTGGGCTTCATTTATTTCCTGCAGAAACATTAAGCCATCCTAGAATGCAACATGTACTCTGGCACACAGGGTACTGCACCTCTTGGCACTAATTATGCAGTAAAGGTTTTCAGGACACCAGCCAGTAACATCTTTAGTCCTTCAAGTTCCTTGTGTGTGAAGGGATAATCTAGTTCTATAAAATGGGAGCTTAGAGAAAAGGTGGAGATCTGGGCTAAAGCTGCTCTCAAGGGTAGAGTTTAAGGCCTGCTAGGGTTGGTGTAGCCGATCCTGGAAGAGAAGGAAGGAGGAAACATTTCCTAGATGAATGTTCCCAACCTTTTGCATGTTGAGGATCCAGAAAGTTGTAACTTAGAGCAATTTAGTCACCCACAGCAGGAAACGTGAATGAAAAACAGCAAGAGAGGTACTGCAGCTCCAGCTGAGAATCTAGAAAGTAGTAGCAGGATAAAATCATAAGGGTCAAAGCAAAACCCTTCTTAATTCAGTAAGAACTGCTCCCAGCCCCTCTGTGCTGGGAAAGCCACAGGGCAGCAGCCAGTGGCAGGCAGGACCCAGGCCTGGCGGCAGTGGGGCAGAGCTGGCTGCTGCGTCACGCTCATACCTGGACAGCAGCCAGAAGCAGCTGCCGAGGAAAGGGCAGACTGAGTGCACAGGGCTGCTCTGTGTAAGCGAGGGTCTTGCTACAGCTTGCAGCTCACTGGCTTTTTGGGAGAGATGTGAGGTCTTCTCTGCATTGAACCTTTATTGACTTCTATTCCATCAATCTGTTCAGTGGCTTTTTGAGCCCTTGCACACAAATTAGTCATAGGGTTCATATTCTTGCTATGAATGTGAAGGATTACCTCATCTTTATTCTTGAGCTGGCCAGCTGAGTTTTATTTAATGCTCCATTCACTGAAAGGGAGAAAGATCAACTGTAGTTCTGTTCACACATAGGCATGAGGATGCATCCCACCTCCTGCCCCTCTCACCCTTGCGTAGGGACGCAGCTTGCTTTCTGCACAGCCTTTTGCATTAAAATCATCCCATTAAATCATAGTTCAAAATAGCAACTTCTGTCTCTCAGCTTCACAACTGCCCTTTCATGTGCATTTCCATACGGGCAGGGGTGGTGGTAGCAGGACAGCTAAAGAAGAGGCTGAAGTACTCCAAGTACTTTCATTGGGAAAGGGCTAGAACGACTGCAATGTTACCAAAGCAGCATTCTTACAGCGGTTCAGTTACATTAACTCACACTGAGCAAATAACCCAGCAGACATAAACTGAGTAGTTCTAATCGCCTTCAGCACCACAAGGACAGAAGCTCCTTGTTGAAGCAGTTTGAAAGGGAAGGGGAAAAGCAACACCCATGCTTGGACTCTGGTATAGAGCCCTCAGTGGAAAAAGCAGCTGCTTCTCAGAGGGCACAAGTTGATTTTCTCCAGTATCAAAATTGAGGAATTTTGTTCCTTGGCCTTTCTTCTTGCCCTACCATCTCTTTCTCAATCCTGCTTTGTGATGCTGCAGGAGCTGTCACTCACTCACATGCAGCGATCCAGGATTTGCATCTTTGTAGACTGTACTTAACAAAATCCAGAGAACGCTACATGAAAGCTTCGCTCTTTATTTATAAAGTAAATTACAAAATAGATAATGAAGTAATCTTTTATTTCATTTTAGTAGCAGAAGGTGGCTTACATTCAATACATAAGATACCATAATCAAAGGTTTCCTTCAGCAATGGGTTCATCCAAGAAACAGCAATTTTTACCTTAGTTGGTTTTACAAAGCATCCACTAGGGTTTTTTCTTCTATTAAAAAGATTCAGTTTTCCCTACTTTAGTCCTTTTTAATCTCAGCATTTCAAAGATAATTACCTTATTGCTTGTGTCTTTCATTAATGCCTCCCCCAGCGCTCAAGGTAGCTGCAAGCGGCCGCATTGCTGTTGCGCTTTATGAGGACACCGACAACTCAGGGCGTCCACTTTCAGCCATTAAATGACCAGATGCAGTTCAAAGAACAGCTTTTATTAATGCCCTTATTTTGTGCTGGCTCTGAATGCTCATGAACAGTGAGCACGTGTAGTGGAATGTGAGGCAGCAAAGTAGCTGTAAACGTGAGGGATCTTGCAAGAAGATCAGATACTTCTTAACTGCTTTGTGGGGAGCAGCAGTGAGGCACCACCTCATGTAAGAGTTGAGGCGAGTAGTGCCTGAGTGGTTGTTTTAGGGCACAGGAGGAGGAAATGTGCTCAGGACATTACTCGGGGGTGTGAACTGACCCTGCAAAATATCTGAAAATAAAGTATGTTAAAATAGCTGGTTTGGGCTTAACTCATCAGCCTTTATGTTCATGAGCAAATGAGCTTTGAACAGGATTTAGCAAAAGCAAATTAAAACAAAACAAATCCACGTATCCACAGCAGGTCAAGCTGTTCATTTTTTAGAACATTTAGTATTAAAACCCTGAAGTTCTTTACTCAGTCTAATGGTTGTAAAAAAAAAAAAAAGCCTCAGCGTGTGTGCCAGGCAGGGCAGGCGCGCACAGGGGCAGGAATACTGAATTCAAACAAGCTCCCTAGCAGCGATTCTGAACTGCTATGGTCAGCCATTAACCTTACCATAACCTTAATAACCTTTATTAACCTTAATAAAAAAAAAAAAAAAAAGTTTTGCCAAAATGATTCTGACTTACTTAAACTAAAGATACCCTTATCTGGAGCGTGTAGTGATTTAACTATGTTTAAAAGACAGTGACACCTGCCTGACAGGTCATAGGTAGAACAAAAATCCCAAAGGCAAGAGGCAGGAAGGGACTGTAGCCCTGCTGGAGCAGGGGGCTGGACTAGATGCTATCCAAGCATCCCTTCCCTAACCTCAACCATTCTGTGATTCCGTGAATACGGTACCACTAAGAACAGGGAGATTTGCCAAGGGCAAGGAGCTGCTGAATGGGATCGATTAGTGTACAAAAGTAAACGGAAAACAGCCAAGGTGTAAAATTTCTACTGCAGATGAAGAACAAAAAAACACAGTGAAACCAACAACTGTTAGAGTCTTCACATTATACAGTGCAATCTCAAAAGGGTCGATAACACGTTAGCATCTCCGAGGGAAACAACAAAATGTTGTCATGTACTCATTGTGTCAAGGTATTATTTCCCTAAGCAGCAGGTTAAAATACACCTTCCATCAGGTAAGAACAATGTAATGCAGCTACGTAATGCAAACAACCACAATTTATGATAATATTATGCAGTAAACCGAGACTTGCAACTCATATGGCTCTAGAAATCAAAAAGCACAAAATCCACATGCAAAACACCAAAAACAAGTTCCCTCCAGGGAATATACTTTAGCCACTAGATATTTGCCTCATTAAAATTTGTATAATTTTAAATATTTCAGCTCATTCAGTAGGTGATTTTCACATCTAATTCTTCTTTAGTCTACTTTTTAAAGGTATCTATTTTCTTACTCCTATTAAACAGATTAATCACTGTTTAATCAAATGTATACTCTTCTGATTTTAGTCTGTACGGAGGAAGAAGAAAAAAAATCAAAACAAAAAGATAAAACACTAGCCAGGTGTTGCCAGCTCTTTTTCGAGACCTAGTTAGATTTTTGATAGAGATTTAAGTCATGATTAAAGTTCAGACCTTAAGAAAATTATTTTCAGGTCATCTTAACTGTGATTAAGTTGCATTAGATACTGTAAATGCAATAGAAAAGAATCTGAAATCAAGAATAACTCAGCATTATGAAGCAAGTTTTTTTTTTTCTTTTAACTGAACTTAGTTTTAGATCCAAGTGCCCAGGTAATCAGCTTTTTATAGAAACGTTTAAGTATATTGCTTTGGAAGCAGCACCATAACCTATCAAGTATACTGACTCATGCACTTGGAATTACATTTTACTTGATAGTTTGGTACTTAACGTATGGGGCTTAGGAGTAGTATTAAATTCTGGAAAAGCTGTAGTGGTTTATGTCAGATTTCTGTAAAAGACAATTCTACAAAACTGCTTCATTTGCAATGACCATGCCTTTATTTATCTATTTATTTTTGGCAAGGAAAGAAATGTCACCCATTCCTGGCCATCTGTATTTTTTTTTTTAAATAATAGATTTTTAAATCAACTTTTCTATTAAGAAAGCCAAATGCAATAATGCAGCATGTCAAAAACAGAAGAAAGCCTTCTACTGTAGTGTCACCCATGAGAACTACAAGGGAGAAATGAAGCCGTGTCCAGGCCAGCGCTGCCGGCCTCAAGTCTCAGTGGCTTCAGCAAGACTCAGATGAACACAGCTCTGCCCCCTCGGCAAGCAACAAAACTACCCACAGAATACAAGGCTGTAAGAGATTTCTGCCCATGAGGGTTCTGATCATATGTATAGCTATTAAATAATGGATTCTAATTTAAAATAAAGTAATACGGGTTTAGTTTTCCTCTCTAGTACTGAAATATCCAACTCTTCCATACGTCATCAAACATGGTAAATAATAGAAAATCTACGTAGTGTTGTCGTCAGGAGAGGGAAGAGTAAAAATAGCTTTTTCTCCTAGCATCTATGGGATGATTTCAGTTCATCAGTAAAAAAAACCCACAATTTTGTTTCTCACTGTAGCATCTTACTGATAGTGCAAACAACAGCTTTTAATCAGTAGGTGTTTCAGTCTCTGCAGGGCCTCTGATCAGTCTTCGAATTCCTCTTTTCCCTGCGGGACCTTTTGGTTTAGCAAAACTTTGTTTGTGTGCATGTTGTTTTGGGTGAACCTCTTCATAAAGGAAGTCAGCAGTTAACTCATCACCATTATCTATTTCAATCTGCCAAAAAAAAGAGCATGTGCAAGAAAGTTCAGAGTCTAGCATGAAGTGTTCCCCAATTTACTTGTGCCTAATCTCAGCAATCCTGGACAGATTTTCTTGAGATCCCTCTCAACCAGCACTGAAAAATGTGATTTGATTTAACTGGTTCTTCCTGAAGCAGCGGCACAACTACACAGTAAATGCACCAAGAAACCTCCCCAGCCTCCGGCATTAGCACAGTGTACATGTGGGTGCCAACACTGGGAATAAGCATTCCATGTGGAAACAAGGGCTTAACTACTCTTTCCTGAGCATGTACAAGAAAGCAGCATGTTGCCTTCCAGAACTAAAGGTTACTCTCTTATCCTGCCCTCAGAAGGAAAAAAAAATTTAATTGTCTCAATGCAAGAATCACATCCTAACAATTACAAATTCACATGCTAAAATCACATCCTAACAATTAGCATCCTAAAAATCGCATCCTAACAATTAAAAAAGTGCTTTAAAATTTAAACTTGTAAAAGCAACATTTATAACATACTGTTGTCTCCTGAGGTTGCCGAGGAGGAGCAGAAAGTGATTAGTGGACTACTGCAGCTCAAGTTTCAAAGAGCATTTATTCAAGTCAGGGAAAATGCTAAAGTCAATTCGATGTGTAAAGACTTGTTTTTGTTATCTTTTAAGTGTAAAAATATAAACCTGAATGGAAAGAAGATACTGTTCTCAAGCCAAACCCCACTGGGTTTAATTGTGGGAAGGCAGCAGTGAGAGGAACACTCTGCCCCATCCTGCTGAGTCCGTAGCCCTTCATGGTCTGCCAACCGCAGCGACCAGCCGCTCCTCTACGGCTGCCACAGCAGGGGCTGCAGCAAAGCGTCTACCAGGTATTTCAGGGGTCACATGACCCTCATGCTTAACTGTGAAAAGAAACTTTCTAAAAACAAATATGTATAAAAATGGCTAATATTAATTCTACTACTTTGGGCATATGTAATCCCCTTGGAAACCAAATCTGAAAGTTCTCCTAAATGTAGAGCACAAGCATTAATAACGTAACCAAAGGTCATATATTGCACAAATAGACTATTACTATGGTCTGTTTGCTAGCAGTGATAAGATACTCATTCCTTACGCACAGCAGCAAAATCTTTAGCAAGAAAAGATGAGCTTGCTTACAAATCCGAATTTGCCCTTGCCAAGGACTGATAAGATAGCATTTAATATTTGAGAACTGCAGCCTGAAATTCATTATTTTGAAAATCCTCAAGTAACTTTGTTCTTGAATTCAGGGTTCAGAAACAACAGTATGTTGTGGTCCGCATTATTTCTTACTAAAAGGCCTGGCATCCTGTTACTTGTGAGTACTCCTTCAAAATGCTGTCAAACACTCCCTTGAGGCTAAAGGATATATTTGTTTAATCTATCAAGAGGCAGAAATTATAAACCACAGAAAAACTATGTCTTAAGTTTAAATATACAAGTTTTATCAACAAGTATTTCCTGTTGAGGACAGGCATTTATAGATAATTCAGCAATTACTCCACATTTTCTCTCCTCTACAGAAAGCAGTGGCACAGACCACAGCTATGGTTAGGTATCAAGGAAGGGACAGAAGGATGGAGAAAATACCAGCAGACTTACTTTTCTAATTATTGGCATCCACAACTGTCTCTCTACAATTTCTAATAGGGGACTTTTGCAACTAGAGTACAGCATCCGCTCGCGTATACTACAGGTATATCCCGGCATGGAGTAGATGAAAACTGCAGGGAAAAAAAGCCAGAACAAAATACACCACATGTGAGAACCTTTATCATCAGATCATTTACAGCAGAGAAGCAGCAGAAATCCACTAGGCAGGCTGAAAGGGAAGATTTAACATCATTCTGAATGTGTAATTTCAGATATGGCATTAGCAAATGGCCAGTATGTTTTCATAACCCGAGAACTTCTGGGTGTTTAAAAGATATTCATTATCAAAAAGAGTACGTCTCTGCANCTTCTGGGTGTTTATCATTATCAAAAAGAGTACGTCTCTGCACTTTCCAAATGTCAGGAATCTTCGTAAGTCTCAATTTCACAACCAAATGACACTGAAGTTTACTGTCACACTTAAAGAGCAGATTCCTGAAACTAAACAGCTTACTCGGCATCACGATGACTACACTGCTTCAAACAAGTCAATGAAATTTCACATAGGGAAATATTCCTCTTACCTATGGATTCCAAATAGTCCCCTTCGTGGGCATGCTTATAGAGGAAAAAGTGGTAACGTGCAGAATCTTTTGGAATTCTTTTTGGTAAGTCCTTAAGTTCGGTAGGAAGTGTGTTGGCCAAAATAATCGTTTCATTTTTCATATCGATTTGCTGTTGTTAACAAAGCAAACCCAAATAAAGTTAATACACAGAAAGCAAAACAGAGAACATGATAGGAAAAAGTATAATGAACCCAGTTCAGCATGTCAATATGTGCCATATATGCACGTTATTTAATATGTATGCAATCTGTTCAATCCTATTAAAACAGTAAAATGAAAGTACTTTATACTTGCCAACTGCACATAATTGAGTTGCTTATTTTTCAGGTTTTCCAGAGCCTGAATAGCTTCTTTAGCAATGGGGAATGCCACTCCTTGCAGAGTTTGATGCTTAGTATCTATGCCAACATCTGTCTGCACCTGCAATCAACACAAGGCAACTGAGGTTTGAACAGGCGCCGTACAAATAACAGGCAACGCGATGCCCCCGGCGGCACGTGGAGACAGCGGCAGCCACTCTGGTAACAGGCTGTCCTCAAACATGACACCAGTGCTCACCAGATCTGCATTAATGTACCAGCCTGCTTGCTTGCTTACCCGAGAACACTTTCATATCTCTGCCAGCTTTGCAGAGCCAACAGATTTATGAGAGAGGAAAGTGCCTGAAGTGTCAGTGAAGCTGCAATGTTAATGCTAGTATAAAGATAGAGTAAGCCAGGAGGAAATAGTTTGGTTTTCATATGGTATGTTGCATTTATTAACTGACAATGCTGCTCATAAGCTTTGCTTGTATCTTAAAAGTTTAGATCAAAATATATGTCATTTTTAGTAAATAAGATTTTGAAAGGTAGGAAGAGAAATTAAACAAGCCCACCCAACTTAAAGGAAAACAAAAGCAACTCTCCTCCCTCTGGCTTGAGAGCCCCACCCACAAGGCCTATGCCAAACAGAAGGCAAATCAAAAACAGAGACTTTTTTTGAACTTTTTACATAAAAGACAAATCTAGGCTAAGCACAAGTCAGACAATTGCTCATAATCTAGTTATGTTAATCACATAAACCATTCAATAGAAAAGGACAGTTATCTCAAGGGCACTTTTCAAAAAAAAAAAAAAAAAAAAAAAGTATCAATATTCATGCTCTGGTTTCCAGTTTTCCAGATTCTGACCAGTGAATTTATTGGCTACTTAGAAGCTTTGGAATATACTGATTTCCTTTTTTCAAATTCACAAGTACATTAAATCAGAGATAAAGCAGCAAAATGCTAATCAGTCAGGAGAAAAAATATGAAAAATTGAAAGGATTCGTCTTAGCTCTATCAGCTAGAAGATTTTCAGCTTAAATTAAAATTAGATATTCATGAAGCATAAAATACACTAATAGAAAAGGAAAAAATTCAAAGATACTTGCAGAAATACTAACTTAGACTGCATCTTTTAAAATAACAGCTTTCCTGAGTAGCACTTACTTATCAAGAACAATAAATTTATTAACAGATTAAATACAAATATTTACAAAAAGTACCCCTAATATATCTGCATAAAAGCCTGATTAACAAAAAATAATAAGCGTCATAAAATTAAAAAATAACAAATATTAAGCATAAGAGTAGAAAAAAAACATTAAAGCCAGCTGTCAAGTCTGGGGAGAGGCAGGGGAAGAGAGGAACAGCATGCTCCAAGTTTAGAGATATTTTGAAGATTTAATAGTCCATATTATAAATTATTTCAGACCATTAAAGCAAAATGAAACATTTAAGGCACTTAAAAATTTAAGAACTCACTTTGAGATTTGTTAGTGGTGACTGCTGAGTGGATAATGAAATGGCAGGTGAAATTCAATACACATAAATGCACAGCAGTGTACACAGGAGCAAACCAGCCCCTATTCTACCGACACGGTGCAGGGCACTGACACTGGCTACTACTGTTTATGAGGAAGACTGGGCTGGGGGAGAGGTCACAGTAAAGAGTCCGATGAAAATGCAGCCCAGTTGCCAGCATTGGCTAAGACCAAAAACCCAAAACATTAACCAAAAGCACCCTTCAACAAAATACCCAAATGAAACATTATAGACCATTAGAAGAGCAGAGAACAAGAACAGGACACATCATTACCCACTGCAGATATCAGTAACATGCCCACATTTCAAACAGCACATGCAGTTCAGGCTTCCCCATCCCTCCAACTCAGAAATTAAATAGTAGAACTGGAAAAAACACAGAGAAAGGCAAAAGGATCAAAAGTATGGAGTACCTTCTTTAAGAAGAACAACTAAGTAGATTAGGACTCTTCAGCCTGGAAGAAATAGCTGAGAAGGAATACAAGAGAGATCTCATGGATATAATAGGAAAAAAAGAAAAAAAAAAAGAAAAAAAAAAAGAAAAAAAAAAAAAGAGTGAGGAATGACTTTTCTCTGTCCTTCCCATACACGTATAGGGTATTGCAGAAACTACAGGACAGCAGCAATTCCTTGCATAGCTGTGGAACACACCGACATCGGGTCTGTGCACAACAAATTCTGTGTGGATTTAGAAGAACGGCAAGACGGTCACAGATGAAAAAGCCATCACGAAAAACAAAGTACTAAGACACCACCCCTCGCTCAGGAAGATCCTGGTCTGCCAACACTGATACAAGGGAATTATCATGGTCTTCTTGCCCTGCTCTTGCACCCTTCCGAGGTTCCTGCTGCTGCCCACAGTCCACTGGACCAGCAAGCCTTTTATCTGACCCACTAAAATATTTCTTGAGATAACTGTGGAAGAATATCCGTAGGGAAAACTTGAATTCAAAATACATTTTTTTTGTTAGAAAGCTTTCTAGCTTTCTGAAACTAACAAAGGAAAGTTAATGAAATATGTTTCAGTGAGTCAAACTATAGCTTTCACAGTGGTGGAAAAAATACGAAGAGCTTAAGTAAGTTACCACATTGTGAGATGCTTCACACAAAGCCAAATCTACAGCAATCTACAGCTTCTCTCTCTCGCAAAAAGCTTGGGCAGCGAGTGCTGCCCAAGTTCCATAATAACACAGAGTTTTGGCCGACCTGAATCAGCTATTAAACACAATCCATGCACTGCACAAAATATTAATATTAGGAGTAAATGATCGTTAATAGTACAAAAGTTTTAATTTCTTCATTTTCTAAAGTCTTTAAACTGTTCAAGTACAATGTAGTACAGTTATGTGATGATCAAATTTTATATCGTAAACATGAATGCATTTCCACATTGAGTTATTGAGTGGAAGGAAAATATCAAAAGGCACTAAGGCCAAAAATAAATGTCAAGGAAAGAGAAAACCACAACAGAAATGCATCATAAGCATGTTAAAAAGTGAAAATCACTACAGAAAAGACAATGAGCTGCATTTAACAGAATAGTTTCCTGGCATCCAGCTGCAAAAATAAATCATCTCTCAAACACATAAACAGTGCTGTAACACAGGCCTAAAGAATTATTAGGCTCAACATAAGAGCTATTTTAATACATGCATGAACAGAGTGATCAAGGGAAGAAATACCACGAGAAAAGAATCCTCTTTCATAAGTAACAATGAAACATTTCAGTCACTGGGTAACCCACAATCATCAAGTTATTTGGTTAAAGGTGTTTCTTAGAGATATTTCTATGAAGAGTTTATGACAAGGCAGTTAGCCCTTTAAAGGGCTAGTTATTTGTTTTAGTGAGGGAAAAAAAAAGGAGGAAAAAAAAGGCATTTTAATTAGAATTCTATTCAACTTCTCCCAGTCATAAAGACAGTGAACTTGTCCTGGAAGCTATGAAATTCCCATACAAGGGTAAGGCTGCTGAGATACTCTTTAGGATTTTTTTGACATATTTGCTATTTTGCATTTTCTCAACAGTTTTTGCTACCATGGGAAATTTTGCTGGGCAATGAAGCACAACCAGTGATATTAACCATGTTTAAGAACAAAGTTGCAACAGCTCGGCTCTTCAGCTGCTAGGCCTCGAACTCTCAAACTTGGCCTTGCAAACTAAGCAGTCCAATTATCATAATCTTGGAATCTCAGCTCATAGAAAGAAAAAAAAAAAAAACATTCTCAGCTACTCAAAACTTTCAGAAACATTCCATTTTCTGATCTGCTTTTTTTTCCACTCTAAAAAGGCTTCTTTCCGTAACATAAAAGAACTCTGCAGGCAGTTCCCCCTCCACCCCTGCTCTAAGGCCATATAGGTACCTCATTAATCTTAATTTGTCGAAGTTCCTCTTCTGCTGCAGTCAGAGGTGCAGGGGAAGACTGTGATATCAAGTATTTTTTATAGCCATGCAGTGAAACATCATCCTGAAAGCATAATTTAAGTATCAATTATTTTAGAGTAATAAAAGTTTCCTTCAAAGATACTCTGTGCAGAATAGAAAAAGCATTTATGTACACTGTTTATATTATTCATTATATTATATTCATTTTATTTGACAGATTACAAGTATAGGAGCATTTGCGAATTTAGCTTGGCTTCCTGAACAACAGGGTCCACTGGGCTGCTCCAATACCCCTCTTACTCAATAGCAGGCAGCATATCCACACCAGCCCCTAATTACGTTGCTAATTTAAAAATCAGACTTCATGAAGACTGAGGCATAAATGATGTTATTCAGTCTGCTTGAACAAAACATCAAAGTATCACATTTCTTATTTAAAAAAAATCTTCTTATAAAATGTGCATGTCCAGAGAGTAAATGGGTAGCTGACCGGTAGTTCTCTACCTAGAAAATGCAACTAGGAATACTGCCTGCAGACAGGTTACCAAACACGTGCACAGGACATGACAAATAGCAAATACTAGAGGTAAATGCTGCTCTGCTTTTATAGTTAAGGTGTCGCTTGTAAAGTGCAGGACTTTATACTATCAGGCAAATGTGGTTTTATACTCCAGATCTGAGAGAAACTGAAAGCTCCTTTTTAGCTTTTCTCTTTCTGGAAGAGGCAGACCATTTCCAGGGCCAATATTCCACTATGTCTTGTTTCCAGAGCTCAGAGGTAACAGAAGGTTAATACATGTGAAGCAACACATGGAACCACAGCCTGGTTCCATCACGATACCAGAACTGGTTGTACCGAAACCATCCTTGCATATAGCAGAAGATAAGGACAATAAAAGCACATGAGCAGACCACTGGATACTGAGGATCAAGATTTGTGACTCCAGTACTTTGAAGAAGGTGTAATCTTCACGAAGGTGAACATTAGAGGCAATTATTAACTTCATATATTAAATTCATAACATTAAATACAACTGTATCTGTTTAGAGATATAATAAGCTATAGCTCTATGAACATGGCAAAGTGGTGTTATGTTGACTTCACCCTCAAAGATCCCCAAACACGTTCTGAGGTAACAATAACAAACCACTGCAGTGCTCCTTGGAAACTCAGCCTTGAGCTCTGAGTTCCAGGGTTAGAAGTAAATTCTGCGTACAGCATAGACTCTGCTGCTAATGCTTCACTGCATGCAGTGCTAAGAGATTACATGAAAGAATGGCAACAAAAAGCAACACGACCTTTACCAGTAAACCCTCTTAGCAACTGGGTTATCTGCTTCTTTCGACCACAGCCTCCCCAGGAGAGGCTTATTAGTGTGTTTGTTAGGATAACACAGCCTCCACTCCATGGTAAAGCTGACTATAAGAAACAGGTTACTTAAAGGGCAGGGAAAATATTAGTCTCATTTCCCTTTGGATTTGCATCTTATGCTAACGTGTCCAACACAACAATTCTGTTTCTTTGCAAGGTTTTTCACCAGTATCTCCTGCCCCAGCCCCTTCCCTTCTTTCACAGCTGGATCCCTGAATCAACAGCACCTGCGCTTTGGTTCAGATCCGCGCATATGACAAGCCAGCAGAACATACCTGCTGCACATTATGTGCTTGCCAAAGCAGAGCAAGAGGAGAACTATTTTGGATCTTTAAATCATGATCACTTTTCAAGACAGTTACTGGATATTTGCTTCTTCAAGAACTCTTAACTTGTATTTGTTTAAAATTAGCAAAACATTAAAAGGGCAAGATTGTGTTGGGATGGTCAAAAAGGCAGACATCACTATCACATAAAATATCACGTTCCAGGGTAACTGAGGTAATGCACCAGCACTTCAACGCTCCTTCGAACGTCATTAGACTTTCTACAAAATAACTTCCAAATATCTTACAGCAGTTGAACATTCAACTATTGGTATTTACACTGAACAAATCAATAATCATTAAAATACTGTTTCTATAAAGCTGGTAGCCATGGACCCTAGTTACATTTTATGGTCAAACTTTAGAGAATGCACTTTATTATCTTTTAAGATAAAACATTCTTTTTCAGATATTAATGACTACAGATATTCATGCCATCCTAATTTCTGATTTGGAATCATACATCTGAAAGGCCTTTGTAAATGTTGGCCTGAAAGTTTTAGTGTAAAGGCTTATTTTAAGGATTGGCATGTGTGTAGTGGGCTTGAAAGATTCTCCTATCATTCTTAGATTATTTACTTTTCATAGATATTGGAAGCAAGGACTTCTTAGCCTAACACACTTTTTCAAGTAAGTATAATCACATTTAGTCACTTGAATAAAATACACACCTTTTGACCTTTGCCTCTCACTTTTATCAAAAAAGAGCAGAAACACCACAAATTCATACTTGTAAAATCACCAACTATAGCATTTCTTAAAACAGCATGCTGACTTTAGAAAGGAAAACAGGAGAACATACCTGAACTGTTCCAAATACTTCATCCTTAATATGACCACCTCCAAATTCTTTCTTAAGTGTTGCCCGGGTTGCTGCATACAACATTTTTTGACGAACCTAGGATACCACAAGACAATCTTAACATGTTTTTTTATGTATACACAAAAACTAGCATTTTTGTAAAAGTCTACTAAAAACCTTTTTTTCCATATTCCATTTCCATAATCACAGCTGAAACTGTGATTTAAATTTGTATTTCTTAATATAAATTCCACAGAATGAGTTTTGGAGCAAGATAAAAACGTATGCTGTTCAATTCTTAAGGATACAAGGAGACGTTTTACCATGCAATATCAACCAAGTAATTCAAAATTGCAGCTTTAATTATGTGTCCACCCTTTGGTCTCTTAATATTTCCAAAAAATTAGTGAAAGTTATAGAAACCTGGGAATAACTTTACTTCCTGTCTTCCCAAACACAGTATTCCAGTTCTCCTAGGAATTTGTAACTCTGTTCTGCAACTCCCTCTGTTCTCTAGCTACCTGCTACCTGCTGTGGAAGCAACAGCTCATGTTGTGGTTGGTCACAGATACACAAGTGTCAACTAGCCAACCTGAAAACCACACAGAATAAACAGCTTGAGCTCATGATAGAATCCTTCCCGCTACGATGGCACCAATTCAGATTTCTGTCCTATATCTTGCCATGGATTTTCATGAAACAACACGGACAGAAAATTAGAAAATGAGAGTAAAAATGTGTTTTGTCTCCTTTAATCAAGCTAAAAACTAACTGAATCAGCTGGACTTCATCTAGAGCCACTCATATTGCTCCTTAACCAGCAAAAGAAGAGATGAGAGGTTTCCCCAGTTTTCTTGGAGGGAAGGGAGTGGGACTGCTCCATAAACACTCCCCAGATAGTTCTCACCTAGGATGTAAAGCCGAAGACAGTGCTGAAAAATCAGTTTCCAATGACTGATACTCACAGGGGAGTGATCGGGTGACCACGCGATGAAGATCCACTCATAGCCTTGAGCATTCTGAGAGTCCAGCCTGTACAGAACATAGCAAGGTTGCTTGTCTTCCAGAACGGGAAGAACAAAGGCATCGTAATCCTTCTCCCAAGATCCAGCAGGCCGCCTAGAGGATCCCACAACAAGCTGTTCTATAGACGATAACCAAAGTTACGCGTTAACAACAATATAGTTAACACTGGTTATTAAAATAGCAAATTCAATAGCACTTGTTACAATAACTGGGCATTTAAACACTGGACTAGTAAGAAGATTAATAGCAACAAGACTAATTTTAAATCACTTGTTTTCCATAATTTTATCTGCAAGAACAGAAGTCAAGAATAGTCAATATCAAAGAACGAAAACTCCTGCACAAGCCTGACCCAAATAAAAAGAGAAGCAATGTGCCAGTTGTCATCAAGTTCTTTGATTTGCAGGGATAAGAGACTGATGTTAGTGTTTTAGCACAACGCACACAGAAGAGAAAGAAAGAAAAACTATACTGTGACAGTTTATTTTTATATCAGAGTATTTAGGTGAAGCAAGATAAGAGTAAGCTTTTAATCTTTAGAATTATTCCTGCTCTTGCTACAATATATTAGTGTTTGCATTTATTGTGAAGAGTCAGTAATCCAGATATAGATTGAAAAGAATTTGGAATGAATATGCTTGCACTAATCACTTTAACTTGACTATTTAAGCAGATAAAACTCCAATACAGCTTCAAAACTAAAGATTCTTTAAATGACTGAAGTGATTTATTATGTATAATTGGCTTAATTCTACACAGAATACTTACAATTAGGTTTAATTATGTGCAAGTTGAAACAAGATTTCCCTTCCTTACTTATGTACCATATCTTAGCTTCCAGAAGAAAATATTACCACAGTATTTATCAAAATATTTATCAACCTGTTAATCAAAATATTTATCAAACATTAAATATTAGCCCCCATGCAAAAGAGAAACACTTTGTTTTAATTAGATTCCAGTGGGTTAGGGACCATGATAATATTTAGTCTATAAAATAGACTGAATTTTTTTGCAAGAGTGGAGCTAAGAGCTAGCATTTCAAACAAGGGTGCAATACAGTACAGATGCCCTTATACAGCGAATCTTTCAAAACAAGCCACTCTTCCACATTAATTTTCCAAGACACTGAACATAAGCAGCTCAGAGAATGTTTGGCACCTCACTGCAGCAGATTCAAAGTAGCTGAAATAGCAGACACAGGAGCCTTATGAGTATTCAGAATGTACTTGCCAATTCTTAAACTCCAGATGGCTTTGAACTCACTTGGATTTAGACAGAAAAATGCAATTAGAGGAATTACACTGCCCAGCAGAAAACCTGTTGTATTAGTAATACTAAAACTGAGTCCTGCTAATTTATCTATTGAAAAATAAAAGATTTCCTGCATACTGATGAGGCAACTCTCTCTCTTCTACCATTTCTGAGAGCTACAGTTTTCTTTTTGAACTTTGGAAAGAAGTATTAAGAGATTGGATTCTGCTTCTACTTACAGATAAAATATAGATACATAAGAGAAAGAAAAATATTTGATATAAATGGAAGACACTTTCCATTTTTAGCCTTTATCCTATATTGAAAAAAGTAGCGCATATTCAAAAGCACAGCTTTTTATCTTGCTTGATGAAACCAAATTCAGAGCTATGTCAGCATTTGCTAAGCTGTGCTGATGAAACATTACCACAATGAAACAAATGAATTAAATTTGCTGAAACAAATACAGCCTCCAAAACTATTATTGCCGTTTCCTTCAGAAAAGCAACATAAAAACAGTGCACGATTTTCGAACAAAGGCAAATTCAAAGATGATAACAGGATATTTATCTGAGGATAAACATGTGCATATGCATGTACACACATACATGTTCCCAACTAACAGCTACTTCAGTGTGCTATAAAAGACGGAACAACAAAAAAGTGAAGTCAATATCTGGTGCACTTTGAAGATGTACCAAGCAATGCTGTATTTTATACAGTGCAACTGTAATTTCTAAGTAGCATTTCCAATAGAAATAAGTGGGCATACTGCCCTGCATTATACTGAAAATCATAGTGTCACAAAAATTCAATCCTACTTTCAGTATACAAAGACCTTAGTAACACTCAGTTTTGCAGTTTTTAAAAAACAATTATACACATAGGTTACTAAACAAGAAGAAAAATTGACTAACCATTTTCAATGACTATTTTTAAAAGTCTGTATTGTCCATTTCTGGCTCCAACAAAGGTGTCCTTAAGGTTTCCACTAGCTGAAAAAGAGAGAAAATAAAAATAACTGTATGAAGACTTTTAATGTTCAACAATATTTTACCTTTCTCAATTATTCCCTGTTCTAGGGAAATAAAAGATCATATAGCTGGACTTTTACTGCAAAGTTGGACTGGAAAAAAATAGCAAAACGATTTACCCATATGTTCCTCCTGTTCTAATCACTGGGATACAGCAAAAAGGTGATGACAACATTACAAATATCTGAGATGCAAAAAAGACAAGAAGTGTCTTTCCTACGGACACTGCTCTGTAGAGTACCAGCAAAGACTGATATAAAATCATCTTCTTGTATGGCTCTTAATAAAGGCTACCAAAGCACAACTTAGCAAACAAGAGAGATTTATAACGAATTTGCAAAGTAGCTAAAAATTTCAATTTATAAACTGCACATTGACATTACAATGCAAACACGACATTTCACTAAGCTTGAATATTCCTGTGCTTGGATCTGAAGATCATTCTAATCTCAGCTGCACTTCTGGATATTCTGAGTACAAGTCTGTTTAATTGTACCCTAGGCAGGGATGGGTGCAGCATTTATTAAAGACACTTATTGCAAGCCGCTCTTCTAAGTAATCCCACAACACAGAGCACTGGAGCAGCAGGACAAACATCTGCTATCAAAGCAGGAAACAAATGAAAAGGATTATTTGCAGACGCATCGAGGCCAAACAACAGGTGGTCAAGCCACAACCGGCTACGCTGCTTTCCACATTCAAAACATTTAAAAACTGTATATCAAGGTGGCGTGCAGACCATTCAGGACACCCAAAATGTGGACAAGAGAATGTTAAGCAAGATTAACCTCCATGGGCTGCCAGTCCCATGCCAGCTTTACCTCGGGTAGCATTTTCCTATTAACTAGTGCTCACCTCTAGTGTCATTTACTGCCAGCTTTTCTAACCGTCTGCCTTCTGTGGGTGCAAAATCAGCATCCAAACATTAAGCTCTTTTCTAGACTTTATGATTCTTTGGGACGTCTTTCGTCCTCTCCTCATCTATTACCTTTTGCTCTTCATTTTAGTAGCAGCATCAGGGCTGCACACTACAACAAGACGAAAAACACCGGAGTTGCTACCGCACCAACACCAGAACTGCGGCAGCTCCTGAAAACAGCTCCTGAAAACAGCCGAAGACAAAACACCAGGGTTTGAGACACTCTCTTACTAACAAGCCATCTACAGTATTTTTTTAGCAAGGTTGTAAGAGTCAGCATAGAAGAATACTCTGCTTAAATTTTCTGATGGCAGAGATTCATACAGTTACAATTCTTTTATCTCATCATGCAGCTTGTAGTTGAATTTGAGTTTCTTTCTCAAAGCAATCCTGATGATACACGCGCCCATTCTCTTCTTCTGCTCTGCTGCTTGACAGCCGCAGAGTTCCAGGAGCGGAAACGTTTAATCAGCTGCTTGGGAAGAGGCGCACGGCGTGTGCCCTGCCCTGTCCAGGGACGGGCAGGACCTGCTGTCTCAGCACTATCCTTGACAGCATTTTAAAAAATGTGTAGCCTGTAAAACTTCCCAACAGACAAGCTGAGACACCCTCTTCAACAAGTCCTGTGGAGAGGGGAGCGGATGCCGAGGTGCGAACAGGGCCCCCGCTTAGTGCGCTGCCCTGCGTGCCAGGAAACCACCCGCGTCCTCTGCGGCTCGCTCGGACAACAGGAAGATTTCAGGGATGAGAAGAAGAAATGGCTTAACTCCAGCTCCTGCCGTAAGCAACAGGGCAATCCTTTGCTCCCCTTTCCAATATCATCCAGAAGAGGGGGGAAAATCCACCACCACATTTCCCCCAGCCTGGAATAAAGGCACCTGAGGTTTGGAGGCACCTCAGGTCCAAGAAGGGACAAAATACTTGAGAGAAACAACGGCAGCAGTCATTACATAGGAGGAAAAGGAGGAGAAAGGGTGCCTAGCAAGCACAGTAAATATACAACCACGAGCTTGGAAGTGTAGGTAAGAACTCCTACAGCCGGTACAAAAGTCAACTTCAGCAATAAACGTGGGAGCGGAGGCAAGGAACACCGTTCAGTCACGGAACAGGCACCCCGCAGAAACGCGGCACAAACTCCCCCGCCTAATCCCGCACCGTAATCCCTGTTGACTAATTCTGTGATTTAAGGGCCCTGACAGTACTACGAAGCAATGCGGCCTCCTCTAACTGCACTTCCCGATTTCCACGGCCCGGCAGCATGGAAAACAGACTCCCTGACACTTGTCCCTCCGCCGCTTGGAGGGGAAATTCCTCCCCTGGACCATTTTCCCAGAGCGTCTCCCTGCAAGGAGCCGGCAGCGACCCGGAGCGCTCCCAGCGCTGTCCCAGCCGCAGGGAAGACTCCAGCTCTTCCAAAGCCCCGATCCCAGGCAGCGCTCCGGCTTGCAGGAGGGAAAAAACCGCAGCCCGGGGCACGGGCGCGCCTCGCTCCGGGAAGTCAGCGGCGCCAAAGGAGCCGCCGCTCCGCCGCGGGGCACGTCCCTCCCCGCGCGCGGAGCGAGTCCCACCGAGGGCCCCACGGCGGTACCTTGGATACCGGTCTGGTGCGACATAGCGCAAGCCGCGCTCTGCGTCGAGACCCGGCCCGGCCCGGCCCGGCTCGGNTGCGCGTTGCTCCTACGGCTTCTGTCAGTTTTTTCTCTCTGCCACACGTTTACGAAGGACCTGACTAAACTCAGGGCTTTCCAAAGTCGACCGATCGCTTTGTGTCGGTGGGTTGAAGGTGTCTGCGCTCTGTCGCATCNAGCGCGTCGCTCTTACGGCTTCTGCCACACGTTTACAAGGACCTAACTAAGCTCAGGGCTTTCCAAAGTCGACCGATCGCTTTGTGTCGGTGGGTTGAAGGTGTCTGCGCTCTGTCGCATCCCCGGTTGGGTGGCTCCAGCCGAGGAGGCCAGCGGACAAGTCACTGACTGGTCGCCCAATGGAGCTGGAGCTGGCCGAGGACCAGCTGGGGCTGTGGAGAACCTGCAGTTACCCTTCTTCTAGCAAGGGGGCTGTAAGAGAGGGAAAAGGCTTCATGTGAAACCAAGAGATCACAGAGTGGTTAAGGTTTCACCTCCAGAGATCATCTAGTCCAACGCCCTGCTCCAGCAGGGACACCCAGAGCACGTGGCACAGGGTGGCATCCAGGCGGGTTTGGAAGATCTCCAGAGAAGGAGACTGCACAGCCTCTCTGGGCAGCCTGTGCCAGGGCTCTGTCACCCTCACAGGAAAGAAGTTCTTCCTCACATGGAGGTGGAACTGCCTGTGGTTCAACTTACACCCGTTACCCCTTGTCCTGTCACCGGCCACCATGGCCACCATGGAGAAGAGCCTGGTCCCATCCTCCCTACAGTCACCCCTCAGATACTTGAACATGTTGATCAAATCTCCTGTCAGCCTTCTTTTCTCCGGAAAAAAAGTACGGAATGCTTCACAAATTTGCGTGTCAAATGGACACGTAAATGGAAGATGGAAGGCAGCAGGTACCCCTCAGAGAACAGTGAGGTCAACGCCAATTCCTCCCAGAGCAGAAAGGCCATTAAAAGATAAAGCATCTCTTGGAGAAGAGCTGTACCAAGAGGAAAAAGAGTATTGGAGTTCCAGTCAGAGTGGCAACTGAGATGTGACTCCATCTATGGCAAATATTTTAAATCTCTGGTCCTAGGTTCTTGGTTCCTCCCATGTGTTGGCATTCATGTTTGCGAAGGACTGATTTGGCTGAAAGAATCTTGAGGAAAAATTCAGTTTTCAGACCGATCAGATCCTAGATCAGTTGCTTATGTGTCCCAGGAACAGGAGTGCAGGCACAGCGTGTCAAGGAGGGACTCTGCTTCCAATGGCCACCCATGCTTAGACTGGAAACACTGGACCAATGTGAGACCACAGTGTCTGACACCAAATTGAGATCACCTTGGCCACCTGAGGCCATCTCAGCACACGATCCGCCGCAGGCGCACTGTGTAGAAAGTGGGAGTGGATGTATAATAAAATACAGAAGTACTGCATCTGCTTAGTAGGAGCTTTTTTTTTAAAAAAAAAAGCTTGTATACGCTAGCATTTCATAGGACCTTTGGACAAAAGCCAAAGTATGAGATATTTGTTTTAAATCTGAATATCAAAATTATTTTCCCTATATTATAGTGTTTCCTGTTTGACAAAGAAAAAACATGTTCTGGAAAAACAAGAAAATCTGAGCAAGGATTTTATATAAGAAGTTTATGCTAAGCTTCTTAATTTTAGTGTGCTTCAGTCCTATTAAAATGTTTTTGATGGTTAAACTGCTATCCAAATTATAAGTCATGATGAAGGGTCTTAGGATAAGAATAGGGAGGTTTATTTGCATATGCATAAGCATCATTATCATTTTTGCCTTGCGTTTTCTTATCTAGAATTTGATTTTTTTTTCCAGTGGACACTGATTTTTGCACGTGGTTAAGGCATATGGTTCTGCCCTGGCAGAAAGCGCATACTGCAAAATAGCCCACATCACTGTAGTAAAATTCTTGTAGTTCAATAATGTGCAACATTTACCAGAGGTAATGTTTTTACTACACACTGATACAGAATTTCTGTATGGCCTCTGGGTCTTTTTCCTGTATATGTGCATGCGTGTGTGTGTGTATGTGTGCAGTCTTTAGTGTCTTCTTCCCTCTATATTTACTCCCTTCTGATTTAACACTGTTCGATTCGCCCCTTGTTTATTAAACACTGCTGAGATGATCTAGGTGCAATCCTCAGTTAATTTGTGTTCATCATTTCACAATAGTGTGCCAACGTCTTCTGTAAGAAATCTTAAGGAAATTTTTGCCTTACGTGTTCTGCAAAATAACCAGAATGAAGTACAATTGGTGGGAATTCCCATATTTCTTACATGCTTCTTGTAAGTGTTTCCTGACACTATTAAGGAGCTCATCCAGAACATGGTTTATGGGTTTCTTTGTCCATTTCTAGCCGTTATTCTTATCCGGTAAATCTGCAGATACACACTGTACGTGGCATCTACATTTTTATGCACTTTCAGAACATGAAGGGCAACGTGATGGTCAAATTGTTACATGTCCTCTGTGATTTTTAAATTATTAAATTCTTCAGATGCAATTTATTCTTTCATAGCTTTACCCTAATAGTAGTGACTCCCTAATGTGAAAAATGTTTTGCAATTCAGGCACCATTTGAGCCAGCCACTCTTTGGATTTTCTTGTTCTGCCTCCACCATGTGTTATCTGAATGAATTCCAGAAGTGCATTAAACAGTATGACTAGCGTTTATGTGGTTCTTAAATTTGCCTTTTCTCTCCGAAGGGAAAAAAATTTTTAATTATTTAAAATGTTTGTTTTGTACATTATTAATGATAAGGTCAAAGACATTTCCCTTGTGCTTAGAATGCTTAAAATAACTTTTAAGAATCATTTTAGATGATGCTCAAAGTGATTCTCAGGTCAAAGAAAGCCTGAAAAAAAATAAACCTTATGAAGACCTGGGCAGGTCTATTAAGTCTTTTGACTAAATTTATAAACCACAGGTTCAATTTTTAGCTTGGGGACTGCTTGTAAAGAGTGCCTTCTGCCTAGACCATGAGTCATTGAACATAAATAGCGAGATTTTGAATTTTACTGGATTCCAGGAGAAAACTGCATAGAAAACAGAATCAGGACAAGATCTGCCCAGGTAGGGTTAGCTGCTAAAGAGATGTGCCTTTTTATTCTATACTGACTTAGGGCCTGTTATAGGGTGTATTATATTGCTGTAGCCTAGAGATGGTAAAAAAAGCAAGAATAACTGAAGCCGTATCGTTGTCTCCTTGAATAGGGACGAAGTCTTCTCGCCACCAGGAAACAGAAGTTCTACCTCTCTTGTTACAAGTTAAGTAACACTTGTACTAAAAATGAACATTTTGTATGAAAACAAATTACAAAGCAAACATCAACTGCTGTTTGTGCTTATGTAATACCTTCTTGTGGCTTTCAGTCTACTTATTGTTAACAAAAAGGGTACATTCAGTGACTTCCAGCAGCATCTGGATTAGATGCACTGATCAGGGCTGTTTGCACTGATTAGGGCTGTTCTAGTTTGTCTTCATTGGATTTGGTGGCTATTTCTTGATGAGAAAGAAGATGTACTTGATATTGTTTCAGTCCCATTTGGTTGTTTATACTGATATCCAAGCACTTGTGGATTTAGCAGGACCTCTCCTAGAAAACTTTTTTTTTTTTTGGCAAACAGCCACCAACCACAATGCTGTCTAGATTTAGAACAGTCCTGATCTGCCAAGAACAGCAATTACCTCCTGTATGTGGGTGGGTCACCTGGCCAGGAGTCATTTTTGAGCACAGAGCAGAATTTGAGGTCTGCACGATCTGATGAGTTGGTTTAGTTTTGAGTAATTTGGAAAGTAGCTATTATTTTTCTTTACTTGAGTGCAATTCTCTGCTGTAGTTATGTTGTTATGCTGTTATTTTTAATAAATAAGTTAAAAAAGGCAGATATTGTAATTAGATGAAAATGGATAGGATAAAAATTTAGAATTATATTTTTGTTTTTCTTAGTTTTACATAGGGGAAATCATGATCCTACCAAAACCAGTAAAACTTCTGTCACTGAGTCCTGTGCAGACAGGTCCTTACTGGTAGAGCTAGAGGTCATGAACTGCTTTTAACGGTAGACCTCTTTGCTGCACATGATCTCAGCTGATCCACTGGTGTAGCGCTAGCGTAGATCCAGTCGTTTTCCATCTGAACTCGGCCGCATTCTTTCATACGTGTTTCCATTATCTTTTAGAATTTGCTAAATTTGAGATGACCGGCTTAGACATTGTGAAATACTGAGCTCCAGCACCAACACGGTGATGACGATGTGCTGTTATTTATCCTGCTGTCCATCAGTACAGATGTGCTGATCCCTTTCTTGATAAGCTACAGTTAGTACAAACTAATGGCAGATGAAGCACAAGTGACTCGGGCCAAGGCGTTGTTCATACTGCTGGTTATGCTGTTCATACTCATCGAGTCCTTAACACACTTCCTCTCTTAATTAGAGTTGCAAAGTCTCTGCGCTTTGCTCAGACTGTTCACCTGGTGTCCTGGGAGAACCAATATTTCAAAATTCAGTCTTTTTTCTTCTATATTTTCTGACATTTTGCCTCTCTCCTGAGGCAGCACATTGCTGTTAATTTCTCCATGGCTTATGCAGCTGTGAATATAGTAGGTCAAATCTCTGGTTCCCTCTAGCTTGTCTTTGCTGTTTTAAGGCTTTACCCAAATTTTCAAGGAAAAAAAAAGTTCAAACTGCTTCAGCTGCTTCTAGATCAATTTACCTTTTGACACAGGCATCATGAGGACAGGCCTCAGGTTCCCTGAGCTGGGCCAAAAGAAGGGAGTACCTGGGACAGGAGATTCTGACTCTTGGGATCCCATGGGCTAGGGATATCAGCCAGAGGAGATCAGTCAGCTGAAAGGGAGTCACACATGACAAGTAATACCCTAAAATAATGCCTCGAAGAAAGGAGTGAAAAAACATCCTTTAAGTGTAGGTTTTATCCCCCCAAAGGCTCACTCCATGATGTCAAATAGGGATTTTATTACTGATTGTGTAAAGGATTTTGAGACAGGCAGAATAAAACACAATCATAGATCCCTGTTTTTCAGTACTCAGTGTTTAAAAAGGCAGGAATATATGGGGAGGAGAAAGACTAGTAATAAACCTGGAACTGAACAGTTCACTTCTGGTAGCTAGGACTCTGCAGTAGCAGTGCTCAGCTCCTTCTGTTTGGTATCTAAATGTACATTCACATGCAGAAAATCATGTTTGCTCTATTTCAGCAAGGCTGAAGGTCTTCAATACTTCATATTTGTACCAAAATATCCTACAGTGCACTCACTGGTGTTTTTACAACAAAAGGAAATACAGTAAACAAATGGCATTTTAACTGCTCTGTATATTTTTGTGTTCTGGACACTTACTCTGAGTGCCTGTCCATTTTGCATGGATTCCCACTTGCTGAATAAATTATTACATTTATCATTGTAAATGTTTTGCATGACTATGTTTTTTCACAGTGCATTAGTGCGGGTTAAAAATAGCAGGCCTTTGTCACTGGATATTCTCTGGCCATGTAAAAAGAGATCTGTTTGCATAACAGACACTGGCTATCTCTGTATATAATGAGAAAAAGCTTTAAAGAAAGGTCACAAAACTTAGTCCTCTCACCACTTGTCCAGAGCTAGAAATTTGACAGGAAAGAAACCAATCTCTAGACCTATCTGGATATAGATGATTCTTTCATTAATCATTTTAAGACTGCAATTATTTACTACAATAATTCTGTCATTATTTTTAGTTCTCTCACCTTTAGGTCATTTTCATTTTTTTTTTTTTTTAGTTTTATTAATGAAAGTATTAAAAAAGGAGAAAAAAAAGGTATCTCTGGCATGACTCGGGAATTTACAAGTTCTTTGTATATTGCATATAATGTTGATTTCATACCACTGTAGTTCATTCACTGAAATGTCACTAGAAATCTGATCCATAAATGCTTTGAGGAGTTTAGATATGTATCAGTACTACTGACCTTACCAAATAACTGCATAATATCCTAAAATGAGATCAGAACAGGTTTCCAAGGTCTGTGTTCTGTAATCTCATATTATGGTGGTTTTTACTGAGGAAATTGATGTAGTAGTTAACCCAGAATGCTGGTGAATACTCTAAAATAAATGATGGGGAAGGAAAATTATGTGGCTGGAGAGCCTAAACCACTGTCTTGTGTTCAGTTATTCCTGTTCTTCCTTTCACTTCTTTTTGGGATTTAGGCCTGTACTAGCGTTTCCTCATTTTTGCCCATGCTTGCTGTCAGCTTGCCAAGCCTATAATTAAGTAGGTCATAGTATTTACCCCTTTAAATACATGTTAAAACACTAGCTTTCTTCAGTTCTCTGAAATTTTCTCTGTGTTTTTTCGGTTGTTAGGGATCAACATTAGTGATTAACTTGCTGCTTTCATTCATTTTTCTAGCAGCTTTTGCACTTGCTATTTAAAAACATGCAAGTTGCTGCTGCTTGTTGTCCTTTTATATAATTACTGTAACAGGAAGTATTTCAATTTTGTTTTGTGATCTGAAAAGTTTCTTTTTTTCTAAATAAAGGATAGTAATATTTATTGAGCATTTCGGCTTTTTCATATTATTGCAGACATTTCTATTATTTTTAGCAGTAGTAAAGCAGTACTACTACTTGCAATGTCATTTTATAACCACTCAGTTTCTGAGAGTATAGATTTTTGTCCAAGTTCTTAAATTATTTAATTATTTACATATTAACAGTTATCAGCTTCTCTTTATTTCTCCATTTGTTCCAGGTTTTAATATGCTGCTTTCCTTTCACTTAGTGAGAAAGGAAGTGGAGATGCAGATAGCGAATAGATTCACAATGCTATAGCCGAGACTGGTTGCCTTTGCTGTGAAATTTTACAGGGGTTTCTAAGAGGTTTGTTTGCTTGTTTACTTGTTTTGAGGGGTTGAAGAAAAACACATTAAAGGAGGACTATCCCTAAATAGTCAGGCTTTGAGGTCTGAGGGAATTAAGTGCTTTCCCCACGGAGCAAGCCAAGGGAGAGGCAGCTGTGCCGCCGCACATTAGAAGATAGGAGAGGCTGCAGGTGCTGGGGATGAGCTGGCTCAGGGGCATCTCATCACCGTGTATAAATAGCTGAAGGGAGGGTGTCCAGAAGACAGATCCAGGCTCTGCTCAGCCCTATCCAGAGGCAGTACATGGGGTAATGGGCACGCACTTGAATATGGCCAATTCCCTAAACTTTTTAACCCTGAGAATAGTTAACACCGGCACAGGTTGCCCAGGTGGCTGTGGAGCCTCTGTCCTTGGGGATGCCAAAACCCTGGCCGCACGCAGCCCTGTGCAACCTGCGCTCAAAGAAATCCTCAGGCCCTTCAGCTCAGGTCGATTTACTGTAGGGGAGAGCACAGGCGATGGCAGGACAGCACTGCCCACAGCCCCCCCAAGGCGGCCTCCACACACCAGTTGGATGTGGTCTGCACCGGTGAGTCAGCGCGAAGCTTGTCCCCCAGGAAAGCGCTGGAAGCGTCAAGAAATATCTGCAATGGGCCTTAGCCGGGAGTGTGTTCTTAATCCTGAGCAGAAATGAGCCTTAAAGTACATTACCGAGTCTATGTATTTTCTGAGAGGTCCCTTCCAGCTTCGGTTCTTGAAAATTTTAGGAGTGGTCCACAGGTTGTGGACCAAGCAGCCGAGCACACGGTTCATACAGACACTGTGGGATGCTAGAAAGCTTTCAGGCAGAGCGTTACAGCGTTTTCTTCCTTGTCCAGAGCAGCCCATCAGCCCTGGATACGCTGCATAAGAATAGGTAGCTTTATAGTGGATTGTGTTTCCTTCGTGTATTGTTCTGGAAGAGAGCGACTGCACAAGTCTCTGCCGTTCGGGCTTGCAGCCTTTCCCGCTGACAAAGCCAGCATTTTCCTTCGGCATGGATGCCAAACCTGCCTGCTTGCAGGGAGTCATTGTTTGGGAATGTGTGGTAGCTTGGCAGGTTTTCTGGTACCAGATGGAGCTGCCCGAGACAGCAGATTCCTTTAAGATAAGTTTTAAGCTGCAGACTAATACATAGAAGGCCGATAGCTCGGATTTGAGTGTAAAAATGACTTTGCAGAAGTTGATACTGCAGTAAGATACATAGTTCAATACCCCAACTCTGCTGGCAGCTACATAGTTCCTAGACAGTGCAAATAGAGGGTTCCTTTAACCTCATGCCACCTTATGGTAGGGACGCTGATAAAATAGTTTCATTTGCAAGCATGAAAGTAGCAAAGTAGCATTTTCAAGATGACTCATTCTCTTGAGTCAACCTGCTTTTTAGGTTCAACTTACTGTTTTTCCTGCTGGCCTGGTCAGTTATTGACAGCTTTATAGATAGGGGTTGTTTTTATCCTTATGTTTTGGACAGTTCCTGTTTTTTAGCGGTTGGATCTGATTACTCGCCTACGTAAGTGCTTTCTTCCGTGTTGTTATTCAGGTATGTATTTCATTAAATGAAGCTTGATTGCCTGATTAAAAAAAAACAGGATTGGAGAGGTCCAGCTTTTTTTTTTTTTTTTTTTTNCAGTTCCTGTTTTTTAGCGGTTGGATCTGATTACTCGCCTACGTAAGTGCTTTCTTCCGTGTTGTTATTCAGGTATGTATTTCATTAAATGAAACTTGATTGCCTGATTAAAAAAAAAAAACAGGATTGGAGAGATCCAGCTTTTTTTTTTTTTTTTTTTAGTAAATGAATGTAATATTACACTTCTTTGAAAAATATTAGCCGTCCCTAATGAAGCAAATGAAAGAGGAAAGAGGAAATCTGGTAAACGGGGGTGTCTGGATCAGTTACATCCTTGATTATATCAATAGAAAAGTATATGATTTTCATCTAATTGATTTGAAAAACATGATTTACTGCCTGAAAAACTGTAAACTTTCTGCAGCTGCAGCCTGTGTCTCCATCTGAGCTGAAGAGGATCTTTTTCTTCCTTTGTTTTTGCAGTGCGTAGGTGCGGGCAGAGCTGTGCTGTCTCCTTTGCCGTGGGTGCTGCTGCCTTTTATCTCGAAGCTCTGTTGCTGGACGCAAGGAGCCTGGCCCCTGTGCGGCACAGCAGGACAGGCAGTGCGGCATGTCATATTCCTGTCCTCTCCAGCAGCACGTGATTTTTTTTTGTTTCTGGATATTTTGCATTTCTTTTTACTGTAAAGATGGTTTGGGGAGAAGTGTGTGTGTGTATTGACTCTTGCACTTTTTATACCTAAGCAAGTAACCAAAAACTGAGGCACTGAAGAATGGTGGAAGGTGAGGTGATAGCATCAGATACCTTCAATACAGTTATGTTTACTTACAGAAATACATAAAAATATATTGCCATAAGCACAGAAGAGATCAAACCACTGGGGGCAGTGTATTGTGAACAGCATCGAGCCCCTTGCAGCCGTCAGCAAGCAAAGGGTTTCCTCGCTCCAAGCCTTTATTGGGATGCTCGTGCTGGTTGTGCTGACATCTTTCACAATACGACGTTTCACGCTCCTCCGTGGACTCACACACCCTTCCCAGAGCAAAGAAATGAGCTTTATACCATGTTTTATGCACTGCCTTGTTTCAGCTACTTGCTTCCAACAGAATTTCAGAACCACTTTAATGCCCTACCAAAGCTGTGCATAGCAGCTCTGAATTGCTTCTCCGTCTTGGGGATCACGCAGACCTTGCACGTCCTGCACTATGGACCTGCCAGAATGCAATGCCCAGAGCACCCTGCAGCCGTGCTCCCGCGGTGTCAGCGCACACAGCATCCTGCAGCCGCGCTCCCGGGATGTCAGCAGTAGCAGCCAGCCAGCACTAGGGACCAAAGCCCACAGAAAGCGGTTCCAGTGCCACGTGAACCCCTGCGCTGCGCAGCGGCCTTGAGGTGCCCACACCAAAGGCGAGCGCAGCCCGCCGGGCGGCTGGGCCCACGCAGGCCCCTGCGGCGGGGGGAACGCGGCTCCCGCCCGCCCTCCCGAGCGCTTCCCTGAATCCTGCCGCGCCGGCGGCTGCCCCGCGCCTCTGCCCCCCGATGTGAGCGGTTCCAGTGCCACGTGAACCCCTGCGCTGCGCAGCGGCCTTGAGGTGCCCACACCAAAGGCGAGCGCAGCCCGCCGGGCGGCTGGGCCCACGCAGGCCCCTGCGGCGGGGGGAACGCGGCTCCCGCCCGCCCTCCCGAGCGCTTCCCTGAATCCTGCCGCGCCGGCGGCTGCCCCGCGCCTCTGCCCCCCGATGTGAGCCCGCGCTGCGGCTCCGC